>LR750265.1:384454-429593 GCA_902729485.2 Mus minutoides
AAAAAAAAAAAAAAAAAAAAAAGAATCAGTTAGAAAGACATGAAGAATCTGGCTGGCAGGCCACTTATCTCCAGGTATACATGCTTGCAATTGTGAAGGTGTGTCAAGTGGCTTCTATGACCCACACAGCTTTAGGGCCTGTGTTTAAAAACTCTAGGACAGACACTCAGCCTCAGACTGCAGAGTTCTATGAAATGTAAATGGCTCTAACTTCTTTGAAGAAGTTTTTTAAAGTAAGGGTAGCTTTTCTTTTTATTTGGGGTACACATCTTTGGGAGTCAGAGGTTAAGTTTTATAAGTCAGTTCTCTCCTCCCACCATGCGGGGCCCCAAGGACTGAACTTACATCATCAGGCTTGCCAGTAGATGCCTCTATTCCCTGCTCCATCTCACAACCCAGGGATGGCTTGTAGAAGTTTGAGGTCATGTAGATACAGTTCCAGGAAGAGGGAATAAGCCATAGAGCCTCCCAACCCTGTCTGAGGCAAGCTGCTCCCTGAAGGTGGAAGCTTTCCCCTTGGCATGCTAGCTGTGTTCACAGGATTACAGATGGTTTCCCATGAGCACTTAATGACATTTAGCGGCTTCCCCAGAGTCAAGCTAATTGCCACCAGCAGCTTCTGTCCTCCAGAAGGGACAACCAGAAAGTCTCCCTACACTGCCACTCATTCAGAAGAACACTTTAAGGTAAAAACCTCTCTGCACTGGGGCAATCGCTCAGTCAGGAAAGTGTGTCTGTCTTGCAGACCTGAGGTTCTTTCTGGGTTCTGATCCCCGGAGTCCACATGAAAGCAGGGCATGGTGACACATTCCTGTCACCCCGGTGCAGAGAGAGGCAATCTCTAAAGCTAACACCAGCCAGAGTAGCAGAAGCAGTGAGCTCCAGAGACTGTCTCCAAAAATACAGATGATCAGGGAAAGATGCAGGGCGGCAACCTTTGGTTTACACACACACACACACACACACACACACACACACACACACGCACGCACACACATGCACACATGCACATAATACACTTGCACACCCAAAGGCACATATCCACACTAACAATTACATATACCACACATACAGGTGCACACACATAGGCACACACAGGCACACCACATACACACATGATAAATAAATAAATCTTGTCCCTACAAGAACATGTATATAAAAGGGTTGGTGAGCTTATTCAGTGAGTAGAAAGACTTGTTGTTCAAGTCTAGTAATGAGAGTTCAATCCCTGGAACCCCCAGAAAGGTGGAAGGAAAGAATAGCTCTGCAGAGCTGTTCCCTGACCGCCATACCCACATATAAGAATAAAATAAAATAAATAAAAAGAATAAATGACTATTCTCAAGAGAATAGTCCTAACAACATCCTTCACAATAAGTTAGAACACAGAAAAAAATCATCAAATAAGGACCCAATAAACAAAATATGGATTTTGTTTATGGATTTCACACAGTGAAATAGAATTCTCTTGTTTAGCCGGGCATGGTGGCACATGCCTTTAATTCCAGCACTCGGGAGGCAGAGGTAGGCCGATTTCTGAGTTCGAGGCCAGCCTGGTCTACAAAGTGAGTTCCAGGACAGCCAGGCCTATACAGAGAAACCCTGTCTCAAAAAACAAAAACAAAAACAAACAAACAAAAAATAATTCTCTTGTTTAAGACACTGGAGTAAGTACTGCTGCGTGAGCCTCGGGGATAAAGCTTGGACACAGGGAGACAAACCAGAAGCAAAGGCATTAAAGTCATCACTTGATTTATATCAATCTCCAGAGTAGGTGACTCTGTAAACTCAGAAGTAAAAACTGTGTTGCCTAGGAGTGGGGTTTTGGGAAGTGAGATCACAGACAGAGGGTCTTTTGAGGGATGCCGAAATGTTTTAAAATTGGTTGGGTGGTGGTTGCATAACCATGCATGTGTTCAGCAAGCTCGATGAACTGTACAATTTATTTTAAATATTTATTTATTTATTTATTGTGTATGTGAGTACACTGCCACTCTTCAGACACACTAGAAGAGGGCATCAGATCTCATAACAGATGGTTATGAGCCACCATGTGGTGTCTGGGAATTGAACTCAGGACCTCTGAAAGGGCAGTCAGTGCTCTTAACTGCTGAGCCATCTTCCCAGCCCCTGAACAGTACACTTTAAATGGGTGAGTTACAACATATGTAAATAACAGCCCAATAAAACTGTCACCAGAGGAAGAAAAAAATAAGCCATCAGACCCTTCACTGCTCCACCCTGTCCTGTTCTAAGCCAGGTTTTCTGACCGGATCCTCCAAGGGGCAGGCCCTGAGGAGTGGGCGGACATCCTCACTCCCTGGGAGTTCGTGATGCCCTGATGCCGCTGAATTGTGTAGTCCTCAGACTGGATGGCTGATCCTCACTTTCAGATCAGAAGAGAACAAGGACCAGAAAGCCAGCCAGGGCTCCCTCTGCAGCAAGGAGCCACACCAACACTGGTCTCTGCATAGCTGTTGCTTGTGAACTTCTGCCTCCTGACAGGCAGCAACTTCTTACAGATTAAGATTGGCACATGGCGCCCCCCTGTGGACTACTGCAGAAGGCTCGGCGTTCACACTGCTGCCAGGCTTTGCAGCACTCATGCTCTCCTCCTTCCGGTTCTCCCTCCCGGCGTGGGCCTGGCTAACAGACAGACAAGCCCTCACTCTGACTCCCTCTTGCCCAGGCAGTTGTCCTTTGTCTGCAATGTCTTTGCCAATTGCCCAAATATTTCCAAAAGAAAGATACATTCAGGGGGAGCCACCAAGAACTTAGGTAGTCCACGATCAAGTGGGCATAAAAAGTACTTACACAAGTACAGCAGTGCCCTGTTCTCCAAGTGCAATCTTTGCTGATCAATTAAACTGATATTTTTCTTTCAATATTGGGGATTGAACCCAGGGCCTAGGCAAATGCTGTACCACTGAGCACATCTGTAAGCTCTGTGTGTGTTTGTATGTGTATCCACGTGTATGTGGTGCGTGTGTGTGTGTGTGTGTGTGTGTGTGTGTGTGTGTGTAGGACCAAGTTTGACATCAAGAATCTTCTTCTACAGAGAAGAGGGTCTATCACTGGGTCCAGAGCTGACTGAATGGCTAGAATAGCTGACCAGGAAGTCCCCAGGGATCCTTCCACTTCAGCTCTCCCAGGGAGGGGATTACACACAGAGCAGCAGCACACCCAGACTCTCACATTAGTGCTGGGATCCAAACTCAGGTCCTCATGTATGTACAGTGAACACTTTACATCTGAGATCGATATCTATCTATCTATCTATCTATCTATCTATCTATCTATCTATCATCTATAGCTCTTTCTTTAACTTTTACTTATTTTGACATGGGGCTCAATAGACTGTCCCGGCAGGCCTGTGACTTGTGACCCTTGTGCCTGTCTCCTGAGTAGCTGGGATGGCAGCCCTGGGCCACCAGGCCCATTCTGATTGGACTAGTTCTTGATAAAGGCTTGCTGTAGTGGTTCCACTTGCAGGTGGTGAGGTTGCCCTTTAACATGGGTCTTTTAGAAATCAGAACATACATCCTAACACCAATTCCTGATGTTGGTTATTCAAGTACAACAGCTTCCAAGGAGACGAGAGAGTGTTCTTTTAGGCAAAAGATCTCCCAGGTAGCCCTCATAGTCCTGCCTGGGCATATAACAACATTTAGTTCAATCTGTTGACTACCTGTCTACTGGACAGCTTATGTATCTTACCTGCACGAATCTTCCCGATAACCCACAGGAGTTGTTATCGTTGCTTTACAGTGGAAAGCGCTAAGAAGGGCTGAGTGGAGTGAGCAGTAGAGCCAGGGTTCACGCTTAGATCTTTGCACCTGTTTGTTCTCTCGCTGCCTCCGACCCCTGTCTAGCCTTTCTGACTTTAACACCAGAAGTCATGAACACTCCCCGTCCTCCTTACGTAGCCTTTGGCCTCTAAGGAAACCACCAAGACTTCATTTACCACAAACCTGAGTGCCATCAGGCAAGATGCCAAGACATGAAATGCCCTAAGTGAGGTGTGCCACCGTCAAGGTCACCACGGTGGGCACACAAGTGCACAGGCATGATCAGGATCCTCAGCCTGGGCTCCAGGACAGTCTACAGTGTCACAGCTAAACAGAGTTGAAAAGGTAGAGGGATTGGTGCCAACAGTGCCAGCCCAGCTGGCAAGAGGCAGGCGCTCAAGTGGGATGGTATGCAGCACTTCAGCACTTCACTTCCATTTTGAAGAAGCACAAAGACACAAACATGCAGGCTCTCTTGGCATTCCTTAAGGGCTTCACCCTGATGTCATAGCGTTCTGGATCTGAAGAAGAATTCTTCATATATCTTAGATATTTCTAGACGCCTTTGGCAGACATGTCAGTGTTCTAAAGTTCAATGCTCAGGGAAAGAGGAAATGAATATGGCAAGAACTGGTCTTTCAAGATCCCCTGGGTACTCAGACAAACTGGCTGCATTCAAGCCAGTAAAAGTGGCCAAATTACCTGGATGTTTGTCTGAGACAACACAATGTTGTGTTCTGTATGGCCAATTCCTGTGGACTTATCAAGGGGCCGTGCTGGCTGCAGGCTCTTATCTCAGAGAGCACGTGAACAAGGGTGACTGCAGTAAACACCACGACGGCTTGTTTGCTTCAAGGGCTTTTGGGTTGGGTTGGGTTGGTTTTGTTTTTCTGTTCTAAAAATAAAAATAAGAATTCAAGTAGTTGAGAAGCAGAGGCAATCTCAGACAAGGCAAAGATGCATCCCAAAACCATGGTGGATCAGGAGAGCCTTGGGAACTGACTCCACTGAGGTGCACAGCAGGAAACAGCTGCTGTGCTTTTTGCTAAGCTGGTGAAACACAGTGTCAAGCAGATGGCATTTAGAGTCAGTGGTTGTCACAATTCCTGCAGAACAGGTCCCTGGCCCAAGCCCAACAGAGATCTGGCCACCAGCTCCTGGAGAAGAGTCTGTCCCTGCTTGAGGGGCCCTGCTCTACTGAGGAGTTGGTGCTCAATGGTACTGTCAAGTTTGGTATAATAGTTAATTTCCATTGTGACAACCTGGGAGGTCACGCTACATGGTTGCCTGGCATTGAGAACTGTAGAAGAGACAGAACTTCCTGCAACCCTACAGTATAACAGAAGGTGTGGCTACATAGCAGGGACACCTGGACAGGGACTTTCTCCTTGACTCTGATGCTCTCCTTGCCCAGAACTGGCTGCTGCTATCAGCAATTTGCCAGTGGGCCAAGAAGATACATGGGCTGCCACCAAATAAAGCCAGGGGACAGAGATACCTGTAAAGTATCAGTAGCTATCATCCATGTTGTCCATAGAGACATACCACAGGGTAATGAGCCCCACTAAAAAATCAGATTGCCACCAAGTACTCAGGCCTACAGTCCCAGAATTTAGCTGAGGCAGGAAGATCACTAGAAGTTCAAAGCCTGCCTGGGCTATTTAGTCAGTTCTAGACCAGCATGGGCTACAGAGTGAAGCTCTTCTCAAACCCCTCCACTATCAGAGCAGACCTATATTCCCCTCCTCCCTGCATTCATCATGTGACTAAATTCTAAGCAATGAGAGACTGGAAGAACTATTCTGAGACCCAAGGAAGGAGGCCAACCCTCAGCTCCCATCTTCCTCTTCAGTGCCTGCAATCAGCTGCACAGGCTGGGGTGCCCCCAGGGGTGCCCCCATAACTGCTTGGATGCTGAAGGAGCGGGGCTTCCCAAGCCTTGAAGAGCCTGTGACTCACCTGGACACTGGTCAAAACTGCCTACTGGTTCAGTCAACTCTAGATGCACTCCTTTGCACCCTGACAAGGCTAGGCGCAGACCTAGTGGCACAAGCATATGGGATAGTCAGGCCTGAGATTCTAAATCACACTATGCACTGAAAAAATTCTTGGAATTTTTAAATGAAAGTAGCAGATGATAACTCATTGAGAAAAAATAAAAAATAAACCAGGGAGGCATGAATCCTCACAGACATGTCAATGAATACAATGAATGGTTATTTAAACCAGGTGACTTCCTTTTTTCAAATTACTTCCTTAGAAGCATCCATTGATAACAGAGAAAGGCCACAGTTTTGCCTTGGCAGATGACACCTTCAGTATTCAAAACCGGTGTCCTCAGCAGTAGAACAACATAAGACCACTGGAGAACTGACAACCAATGAGGAGAATTCAGCATAAAATGTGTGATGTCCCCCACCAAGCCATCCATAAACACAATGTGACAGTAAGAAAGCCCCAGGCCAGCCAGAAGTGAGGTCAACTCCACAGAATGACAGCTCCTGGATGTTCAAAAGTGTCGAGAGGAGACTGAAAAATGCTTGCAAACTAAATGAGACAAAAAGTCACAAAGTGAATGCCTGTCAGCTCTGAACTAGGTCTGTTACTACATAGGACATTACCAGGATGGCCAGGGACATCAAGGGATCTGAGGACAGAGAAGTTACAGTCACCTGGGAGACTGCCCTTCTTCATTGTTCAGGGCATGAGGCATCAGGCTGGTGACTCTTATACTCCTAAATTTCTTTTATACCTTGTGTGATAGTTTCAAATAAATAAACTTTAAAAAGTCACCACTCCACACTAGAGCAGAACATTTTTCGATTCTGTCACTGGAGGTTCGAGGCTTGGATATGAACATGGTTGGCTGGAAAGATGGCTCAGAGGTTAAGAACATAAACTGCTTTTTGTATCCAAGTTCAGTTTCAGCAACTCTACTGGGCAGCAGCTCACAGTCAAGTGTAGCTCTAGACTCGGGGGATCATACACCCCCTTCTGGACTCCACAGACACTGCCACTAGAACACACACATGCCCCACAAAGACACACATGCACATAACAAACTGGTGGCAGATGGAGTGGAGAGGCGGCTCAGCTGTTAAGATCTAGTACTAGCCTTGCAAGTCGAGTTCCCAGCACTTCAGGCAGGCTCACAAGCACTTGTGACTCCAGTTCCAAGGGATCTGTACCACACACACATGTGATGCACATACTATATGCAGGCAAAACACTCATACACATAAAAAATTTTAATGTTTTTTAAACCAGTAAAAAAAAAAAGTAATGTTAAAATTACTCTTCAAGATACTAGACATGTTTGGATTTTAATTTCTTTCCAACTCCCTGCTCTCAGGCTCCAGCTCCAGTTACAAGAGACTTTCTCCTCACACTGAACTGACTTCTCAGAGCTTTTACTGTTGGAGAGGGACAAGGCATAGAGATTTTATAGCTGTGACGAGGCCAACCCCAGGGTTGTATTGCTTGCCACCAACCCTCACTTACACATTTATTCATATGAAGTGTAATGCTTCTACCTTGCCGAGCCCTGACAGAATATACCAGGAGTCATGTACAAAAATCAATACAATAAACTTTATTAAAATGCAAGTCTTTTGCTCATTTTTGTTTGTTTGTTTTTTTGAGACAGGGTTTCTCTGTGTAGCCCTGGCTGTCCTGGAACTCACTCTGTAGACCAGGCTGGCCTCAAACTCAGAAATCCGCCTGCCTCTGCCTCCAGAGTGCTGGGATCAAAGGTGTGTGCCACCATGCCCGGTGTCTTTTGCATATTAAAAGACACCATTTAGGGGGCTGGTGAGATGGCTCAGCGGGTTAGACCACCCCACTGCTCTTCCGAAGGTGATAAGGTCAAATCCCAACAACCACATGGTGGCTCACAACCATCCGTAACGAGATCTGGCTCCCTCTTCTGGAGTGTCTGAAGACAGTTACAGTGTACTCACATATAATAAATAAAATAAATCTTCTAAAAAAAAAAAGAAAAGACACCATTTAGAGCAGAGCTTCTTTTTTTTTTTTTCTTTTTCCGAGACAAGGTTTCTCTGTTTAGCCTTGGCTGTCCTGGAACTCACTCTGTAGACCAGGCTGGCCTTGAACTCAGAAATCCGCCTGCCTCTGCCTCCCAAGTGCTGGGATTAAAGGCGTGCGCCACCACTGCCCAGCCTAGAGCAGAGCTTCTTAAAACTTGTTCCTCTCTTAGCCGGGCGTGGTGGCGCATGCCTTTAATCCCAGCACTCGGGAGGCAGAGGCAGGCGGATTTCTGAGTTCGAGGCCAGCCTGGTCTACAAAGTGAGTTCCAGGACAGCCAGGGCTATAAAGAGAAACCCTGTCTCGAAAAACAAAAACAAAAACAAAAAAAAAACAAAAAAAAACCAAACTTGTTCCTCTCATGAACCTTTCCACCTGAGGAGTAGCTGCATGGTCCTGGGTATACAGGTGGATAAACAACTGCGCAGCTAACATATACTGAGAAATAGATTATGGTAGATCATACATTTATCCTAAAACAATTATGTGTTACACATAAGTTCAGCATATTTATTTAAACTGGGATGCATATGCTTGTTTATTTTTTAATTAGCTCGGGTTCTAGAGCATCTTCAGTGTTCACGGAGCTCACCTGTCGTCTTACGATTGTTAGTGCAGAGAAGGCACTTCTCACGGGCATGCAGAGCAAGGCAGCAGAGGCCAGAGGCCAGAGGCAGAGGGCAGAGGGCAGAGGGCAGACAGAGGCAGAGGCAGAGGCAGAGGCAAGTGGAGCTCTGTGAGTCCATGGCCAGTCCAGTCAAAGGCCAAGTTCTAGGACAGCCAGGGCGACACAGAGAAACCCTGTCTCAAAACAAAACAAAACCAAACCAAACAACAACAACAACAATTGCCATTTGAGTTGTCTACTTGAGCTTCAGTAGAAAAAACGAAGACCAGAAAACTGACATGTGAATTTTGGCCTGAAGTTAGAATTTCCAGCACTGTCTGCGATGACCTTACAGGTCCTGCTGCCTTGCCTCTGGCCTCTGGCCTCTGGCCTCTGGCCTCTGCCTCTGCCTCTGCCTCTGCCTCTGCCTCTGCCTCTGCCTCTGCCTCTGCCTCTGCCTCTGCCTCTGCCTCTGCCTCTGCCTCTGCCTCCCAAGTGCTGGGATTAAAGGCATGTGCAACCACCACCCAGCTTCAAATGACAGTTTTAAAAGCTAAACATAAACCGGGTGGTGCATGGCTTTAAACCCAGCACTCAGGACTGAGAAGCAAACAGAATTCTGACTTCAAGACCAGCCTGGTCTACATAGTAAGTTCCAGGACAGCTAGAGCTACATACTAAGAGCCTGTCTCAAAGGACTGAAAATAAATAAACAAATAAATAAATAAATAAATAAATAAATACAATATAATCTGGACTGTGCTTACCTGACATGGGCTTCAGAGGGGCAGGAGGGAATACTCACAGCCCATGCTTCCCCTAACTGAATCACGTTTCTATACAGGCAGAAGCTGTCGTGTGTTCAGTACAATGCTACCATCATAACACCCAAGAGTCAGAAACTTGAGCTGAGCCATTTCTGGCAGGGACTGTGGGTAGGGTGGGCCAGCATGCAGAGCCTGCCGTGTGCCTGCCAGTGTGCTCAGAATCAAGGCTGCATCAAAGCCACCATGTGCAGTTTGCATGCACAATGCCAGAGAGGCCTTAGACTCACTGTGCATTGGACTTTTGAATTATTTTCTGCTTGCTGAACTTTAAAAACCTTTTGCTTTTGCCACATTTTCATGGTGTCCATGTTCAGTGATCCTACATGGGGTGACGACCCAGAGGTCAAGAGGTCACGATCTAGAGAATGGACATAATCACGAAACAGAAGAAAACACTCACAGCACTCATGTGACCTAGGGCTGAGATCCAGGACACACAGACAACTGCACCTCAAAAATAAAGAGTCAACCCAAGTTTTAAAAGTTGGGGCCCCACTGTGACGGTATACATGTTTAATTTCAGCTGCTTGAATGACAGGAGGACTCTTTTTTGAAGTAACTTTGTTTTTTTTTTGAGACAGGGCTTTTCTGTGTAGCTCTGGCTGTCCTGGAACTTGCTCTGTAGATTTTGTTGGCCTCAGAGATCTGCCAGCCTCTGCCCCTCCAGTTCTGGGGTTAAAGGTGTGTGCCACCATCACTAGACCCTTCAAGTGAAATGTTTAAAGGAGCTGTAGCTGTAGATGTGACTCAGTGGTGGACCACTTACTTCACATGGTCAAGCCCCAGGTTCAAACCTCAGAATTAAAATAAAAAGGGGGGTGGGAGGGATTTGGAAGAAGGAGAGGAGGAGGAGGGAAAAGGGGGAGCAGGATTGTATGGGAAGAGACAGGGGAGATGCACAGAGGGACAGGAAATTGAACAAAGGTGTATAGCAATGGGGGATGGAGAACTGGGAGGTAGCCACCAGAAAGTCTCAGATGCCAGGAAAGCAAGAGCTTCCCAGGACCCCATGGGGATGACATTAGCTGAAATACCCAACACAGGGGACGGAGAACCTCTAGAGACCATATCCAGAGGTTAGCCATGCCCCTCGCCCTCTGGTTGAGGGATGGAGCCACCCACTCATTTCCAAAATTTTAACGCAGAATTGCTCCTGTCTAAAAGAAATACAGGGTCAAAGAGTGGAGCAGAGACTGAAGGAAAGGCCATCCAAAGACTGCCCCACCTGGGAATCCATCCCATATACAGACACCAAACCCAGACACTATTGTTGATGCCAAAAAGAGCTTGCTGACAGGAGCCTGATACAGCTGTCTCTTGAGAGGCTCTGCGAGATTCTGACCAGTAAAGATGCGGATGCTCACAGTCAACCATTGGGCTGAGCACAGGGACCCCAACAGAAGAGTTAGGGAAAGGACCGTAGGAGCAGAAGGGGTTTGCAGCCCCATAGGAGGGACAACAATATCAACCAACCAGATCCCCCACCTCCGACCCCCGAGCTCCCAGGGACTAAGCCACCATCCCAAGAGTACACATCCATGGCTCCAGCTGCATATGTAGCAGAGGATGGCTTTGTCATGATAAAGCCCATAATTATGGATAATTAACATATTTAATTAAAATGTTGAAAAAGAAAAATATGACTTTAGATTAATTGAGTTATACTTTTCAAAATAAGATTTATGTCAAAATTCATATCATATTAATAACAATATTCTGAGTTGGGGAGGTGGTGGAGTCCTGCATGGCAGGAACCTGATGCTGGGAGCAGAAAGCAAAGTCAGCAGTCCAAGGTCAGCCTCTGCCACAGCCTCTGCCACAGCCTCTGCCACAGCCTCTGCCACAGCCTCTGCCCCACAGTCTCTGCCACAGTCTCTGCCACAGCCTCTGCTACATAGCCAATGGGAGTTCAGTTTAGGCTACATGAGACCTACAAAACAAATGAAAGATGTCATTTAAAATGTACAGACCAAGCCAGGTGTATTGGTCTAGGACCATAATCCTTGCACTGGAAAAGGTAGGGTAGGTAGACTATGAGTTCAAGACTGGGGAATACAGCCTTTAATTCCAGCACTTGGGAGGCAGAGGCATTTCTGAGTTTGAGGCCAGCCTGGTCTACAGAGTGAGTTCCAGGACAGCCAGGGCTACACAGAGAAACCCTGTCTCAAGAAACCAAAAAAAAAAAAAAAAAAAAAAAAGATTGGGGGATACAGATGACTTCAAGTCTTGGAGTAGAACAATCAAAATCATGAAAATTGTCAGACAAGAGGAAAAAAGTTTCAACAGGAAAAGCAGCAGAGGGTCTTGAGAGATGGCTTGGTGGTTAAAGAGCATTGGCTGCTCTTCCAGAGGACCTGGGTTCAATTCCCAGTAGGCAGTCTGTAACTCTGGTTCCAGGGAACTCGATACCCTCACATGGACATACATGCAGGCAAAACACCAATGCACATAAAATAAAAATAAATAAATAATTTGTTTTCATTTTTTTTTAAAGAGCAAAAAGAGCCAGGCAGTGGTGGCACACGCCTTTAATCCCAGCACTCGGGAGGCAGAGGCAGGCAGATTTCTGAGTTCGCCAGCCTGGTCTACAAAGTGAGTTCCATGACAGCCAGGGCTATACAGAGAAACCCTGTCTCGAAAAAAAAAAAAAAAAGAAAAAAGAAAAAGAGCAAAAAGAATAGAACTATGAGGGCTGGAGACATGGCTCAGCAGTAAGAGCACTGTCTGTTCTTTCAGAGTCCTGAGTTCAATTCCCAGCAATCATCTGGCAGCTCACAACCATCTCTACTGGCATCTGATGCCCCCTCTTCTAACCTGCAGCTGTACGTGCAGATAGAACAATCTCATACATAAGGTTTTTTTTAAAAAGCAAAAAAAAAAAAAAAAAAAAATCACATGCTTCTTTAAATAGAAAGAAAAAGTAGTGAGGATTAGTGAGGATGTGCCACATCAGAACTCGCCACATTCCATCGTTAGTGATAACAGGTGAGATGAGAGTGGCCGCATCAGTACACGTGGGTGGATGATCTCACTTGCCTGTAAAGCATCTATTTTTTAATTGGCTCATAAATATTCAAATGAATTAAAGAATACAATTTGTAGTAGACTTAAATATGCACACATATCCACACAATACTTATTTTCTTTAGCATGATTATATATGCACCTATCATATTTGAACAGTAACCTATATGAAGCTAGTGTGTCGTACGGAACTATCCGTCTCCATTCAGCAGACAGCACCTCACTCTATGCTGAGACATCAGAAGTCGTCTCAGTGGGTCAGAGGAGTTGCAGAGAAGTGAGTCAGGGAACGGAATCTATCTCAGGATGGACACCGTAAGGCAGGACTGCCAAAACTCCACAACAGTGGTTCCCAACTGTGGTGGTTTGAATATGCTTGGTCCAGAGAGTGGCACTATTAGGAGGTGTGGTCTTGTTGTAGGAGGTGTGTCACTGGGGGATGGGCTTGGAGACCATCCTCCTAGCTGCCTGGAAGACAGGAGTCTTCTGTTTGTCTTTGGAACAGGAGGTGGGAAGGGACTCTCAGCTCCTCCAGCACCATGTCTGCCCGGACGCTGCCATGCTTCCCACCATCATAACGGACTGAACCTCTGAACCTGTAAGCCAGCCCCAATTAAATGTTTCTAAGAGTTGCCTTGGTCATGATGTCTCTTCACAACATTGGAAACCCTAAAATACCAACCTTCCCAATCCTGCAAACCTTTAATACAGTTCCTCAGGTCATGGTGACCCCCAACCATAAAGTTTTGTTGTTGTTACTGCTGCTGCATAACTGTAATTTTGCTACTGTTGTGAAGTGTAATGTAAATATCTGATGTGCAGGATATCTGATGTGAAAGGGTCATTTGACCCCTGGAGGGGTCACAACCCACAGGTTGAAAGTAACTGCTCTAGGGAAAGAAATAATTTAAAAACCCATGTAACTGGATGTAGTTAACATACAAACAAATCAATGGGCTGGCAGATGGGTCAGCCAGTCATTGTGCTGGCTGCTAAGTCTGACAATCTGAGTTTGATCCTCAGATCCTCGCATGGTAGAGGAGAACCAACTCCTCCAAGTTGTCCTTGGACATCTGTGTGTGCTGTAGCACATACACATAATAAATGTAGTAAAAAAATGAAAGCTTTCATTTAAAATAGTAACCAGTTGGAATATAATGGGAGAAACAAGCATTTATAAGTTCAACCACAAAGTATTTCTAAGTATGAATATTTTAAGCATTAATGAACTTTAACGAGAAATGTTCAATTACCAAATGAATTAAACTAGGAAGCACTCTTGAATATGTAAGAGTTCTGAAGAGATCTGTCCTGTTAGGTATCATGTGACAGCCTGCCGATGATCAAGGCATGCTGCTGCAAATGGAACAGACAGCCTGAAGAATCAAGAGTCCAGGCTGGAGAGACAGCTCAGCGGCTAAGAGCACTGCTCTTCCAGAGGTTCTGAGTTCAGTTCCCAGCAACCACACAGTAGATCACAACCATCTGTAATGGGATCCAATGCCATCTTCTAATGTGTCTGAAGAGAGTGACAGTGTACTCACATATAAAAAATTAAGTAAACCCAAAATTAAATAAAAGTTAAAAAATTAAAAGAAAAAAGTAAATCTACTCCTCATACCACACACAAGAACTACAAATAGGTCTGAATCTAGTTATAAAAAACCGTCAGGGGCTGGGGAGCCTGGGACGGGGCCAGGCGGCCTAGCTCAGTCAGTGAGCTTCAGGTTAAGGAAACCTGTCTGTTAGGTACTTGGAAGGGGAGGAAGGAGGTTGTGAAGACTGAGACTAGTCAAACCAAAGCAAAATAAAGTCCCTTTTTGCAAAAGGCTACCTTATACCAAGTTAAGTCCGAATACAAGTTGAAAGCCATCTCTAGCATGCATTGTAAATAAGTGACCTGTACCTGGTACAGAAGTCTTAGATGTGGTACTGTGTCTAAGATGCCTGTTAGTTCAGTGCCTCTCAGCCTTCCCACGGCCCTGACCTTTTAATACAGTTCTCTATATTGTCATGACCCTACCCATTCAATTATTACTTTGCTATGTGATAACTGTAATTTTGCTACTGCTACAAATCATAATGTAAATAACTATCTGTGACCCCTGTGAAAGGGTGATCCCACCTGAAGAGTCAAGATGCAAAGGTTGAGAGAGACCCCTGCTATAATCCAAACACTTGGAAAGCTGGGGCAGCAAGTTGAGGCTACACAGTGAGTTCAAGGTCAGCCTAGACTACACTGTGAGACCCTGTCTCAAAAGAGAAGTCGTCACAATTAAGGGGGGTGGAAGGCAGGTCCAATGGTTTAAAGGGAAGGAAGGGTGTTTGCCACCAAAGCCCTAGTTCAATCCATGAAAGTTGTCCTGATAGATGTGTACACTCATTCTGATACCACCCAGACAGACACACACATCCCACATGCACAATGTTTATTTAAAATATGTATAAGATAGATATAATGTCTGGTTCTAGAGCTAGGATGAACTTAGGTATAAATTATAAACCTTGACATTAAACTCATGAGTGGGGCTCACAGGACACAAGAGTGCCTATAGACAATGTCTGAGAAAGTGAGAACATCCGAGATAAAAGACATGATAGATTGTAAGTAGAAATAGTGGGTTTTCCCTGGTAATCCATCAGCAGCTGTGGAGATAGCCTTCCTTACAGCAGCCCATAGCAAGAGCTATGAAACAGAAAATCACCATGCGCAGATAGGCAACTCAACCAAGAAGCAAGTGCTGGCTCCGTTAGGAGGAAGAAGCTTGGAAGGACAGAGAGCTTGAGAGTCTCTACAAACTGCTGGTCAGGAGAGAGTTAGTTTAGAGAATGACCGTTGAGGTGAGGGGTGAGGGTGCAGCCACTGTGCAGACTGAGAGCCCCTTGCCTGGAGCTAATGGTAAGGACATAACAATGAACTCAAGTTGAAGAACATTTATAAAATAATCTCAATTACAGAAAAGAAAGCAACAAACAAACAACAAACAAAAACCTGAGGACCAGTAAGAAGACAACTTAATTCCATAGTTGCCCTAGACTGGCAAAGAAAAGGTACGAGGACATGGAAGGACTGACAAGCTGGGTATTATCTGCATATCTCCCCAAACGGTACAGCCTGTGTAAGATAACTCAGGAAGAACTCCTTCTCCCAAGGAAACAGATGCGAGTGGGTAAAGGGAAGCAGCGCACATCAGACTGAGTTAGTGGCATCTGGAATCCGGGGGTTCAGGAGACCAAAGCTACTGCCCAACTCAGCCAGACCACGTCGATAGACAGACAGACTGCATGGTGGTCCCAGGTTTAATCTTAGTTCCATAAAGAAAGATAGGTGGAAATGCACAAACAGCAAAAGGTTCAGCCTCTGAGTCTGTGAAAATTCCCAACACTATCACAACGTTCTCTACGTCTAGACAAAGCTTGTACCTACAATGAACAGCATTTGCTACTGGAAGCATTTGCTGCAAATGCAGATGCACTCCTCTGCCTGGGTGCTTGCTGGGGTGGGTCTGCCTGTGTCTGCCGTCTAGAGGCTAAAGTCTCCCTCCCTCCTCTAGAACCCCAGCATCCAGGGCAGATCTCATTGCAAAGCTCTGGCTTGTCTCTGCTGTCATTATAGGCCTCTTGCAATGGCAAATCTTCCTAACCTTTGACGGGTGGTGAAAAGCAAAAAAAAAAAAGTTATCAATATGAAACTTATCAAAAAAAAAAAAAAAAACAAACAAACCACCCTAAAATTTAAGGCTGGAGAGATGGCTCAGCCATCTGTTTTTACAAAGCAGCTAGGTTTGATTCCTGGCACCCACGGGGTAGCTCCAGTTCCAAGGACTCTGATGCTTCTGGCCTCCAGAGAGGTACCAAGAATGAAGTGGTGCAGATGTGCACATAGGTAAAGCATTCACAGTTAAAATAGAAAGTTAATTTTCAAAGGAAAAATTTAAGTGTAGGTTTAAGTTCACAAATAGGGCACACTTTACGACATTTAACTTTATAATCCATTAAGAATCTACATTTTAGCCTGATTTTGCAGACACTCTGAAATAACTTCTTTCTTTGGAAATCAGTATGAAAACACTAATTGTCCTCCAGTGATGTGTTCCACTGTCCCAGGAGAACTGGGCCTTGTTCCAGTGCAATACATCAAATCGCAGCAAGGATCACTGTAGCCTAACACCCGACACTGTCTGTTGTACTGATTCCTGTCTACTCACAAGCTTATCTTTACAGCCAAGAACTAAAACCACAAGTTTATACACACAAGACAATGGATAAACTTTCATATACTCACATATTGTCTCAAGGTAGCCAATAGTACTGCTATATATGATGTAGATAAACAGATTATCATACTAGTCCACAGAAACCAAGAACAGGAACTTGTAAGCTCATTTAAAGTTTAAGAACTACCATACATACACAAATGAATGTATAACAGAGCTAGTTTTCATTTGGGGTGTGTGGGAAAATAAACTGAGGGGAGGCACAAGGGAAAACTGAAGACTAGAAATAGTATCTTTTTTTTATTATTATTATTATTTTTAAAGGTGATTACGTTGGTATAAACACTGCCAAAAACCAGATACCCATGTGGACATCCATGTAATACTACTCTGGAAGTTGAAATAGGCAGGTTCCTGAGAGTCAGAGGCCAGCTTAGTCTATTGAAGGCCAGAGCTACACTGAGACCATCTCACACATATATATGAACACTGTTTTTATACTCAACAGTACACAGATTAGAAAATTATGCAAAATTAAATCCAGGTAGTAACAAATTCTGAAAATAAAACTAAGGAATGGGTGATGTTCCTAAGCTGGTACACATCCAAGATCTCACTAGACAGCAACAATGCACTGCAGCTTGTATGCTGCGGCTGCATGACCTCTGGCTGGTGACCTAGTGACTAAGGCCACCTTCCCAGAAGTCCACAGGTGCGTGTCAAGGGAGAGCTGCGAGTCCTGTCCCAATCAATTACAAGTGTTCGTTATTTCAGTTTCCATTTGTTGTCAATTTCTTCATGGGCAACAATTGGCGTTTTACCACATAGTGTGAAAAACCTGTTCAGAAAAGTTTGATATTCTAATTGTTACAGAAGCTCATGGGGTCAGCATCGTAATTTCACAGGTTAAAAAAGAAAATGTGTCAAAGTAATGAGGTATTTTCCAATTGGTCCAAAGAAAATTAGGAAATATACACTCTTCCAACAGACTTGTTCATTTCTTTTGACTATCCCATAATGTTCATCAAAAGTATGACTTGAAACTTTAAAATATGCTATTTGCCTCTTAGTCCCCTTCCTCAGGGCAAAGGCAGGCCAAGTTCCTGGGATTCTGGTGTGATGCTTCTTGTGTAGCTACAGGGAAGGCTAACCCCAGCTCCATTACCAGTTATGTTGGGCAAGTTATTTTCTAAAGCCTCCATATGTAGTAGTCATAGAACCAGTCTTATCTGAAATCAGCACAGCAACAAAAATCCATGTGCCATACATGTGTTAATTAGAATTCCATCAGCAGTCATACATTCATCTATTAATGTGTTTTATCAATGGACATGTTTTTTATGTAATATACAAATCCCTGTGCTAATTTGAGGTTAATACTCCATGCTACCTAAGTTTTCCTGGAGTATTGTCAGTAACTAAGTTTTCCACCCTTTTAAAGGGTACTTGCCCAAACGTGAACACACAACCTACAGCAGGTAAGCCATATCAACAACACAGCACTTGGAAGCAAGCATAGTCACAGCTACATCTGAAAGGTATCTAAGGGGCAGGAGTGAGAAGGTGGCAGTGCAGACAGGTTCTAGTTGCATCAGAGTATACATAAAGGCCTGGTCTGACTGTGCAGGCTTACTCCAGAATCTCTTCCCACTAGCCTGGCAGAACCAGCCGGTGCGCTGCTGGACTTGGCTTCCGTCAGAGCTGGAACACGCTCATTAACCTGTTCTAAATTGAGGCCCGCCTTAAGTGCATAGCCTGGACCCTCACTTTACCACAAGAGTAAGAGATTCAAAGTACACAGTATCTCACAGGAAGTTAAGCTGAGCTAGAGGGAAAGGAGTAATGGCCCATTGCATGCTGGGAACAAAGCACACTAACTTCACTTTCACCTGTGCGAGCGAGCACGTGCAGAAGTGGAAAGCCTAGTTTCCGGTTGGCCTTTACACAGTACCACTACTTCAGCAGCACAGCACCACAGCGGCTTATCAGTTGTCTTGACTGCTATCCAGCTCAAAATCTATTGTGAAGCTATGCAAGTTTAAAGTTATAATCAAAAAAATTAGATAATGTATCAACATAGAGCTCCTAGCCAACAGTACTGCAACACTCCTGTTGCAAGTCTCCTGTCCAAACTTACATAACGCCTTTTCTCTGAAGGGCATGTCATTCTTCCTTCTGCTTGTTAAATGACTTGTCTTGGGGGCTGGTCAAGGAAGGGGCTTGTGGCTAAGAGCAATTACTGCTCTTGCAGAGGCCACCCAATTACTCGTGGTAGCTCACAACTTTCAGTTGATTTGAGGCCCTCATCTAGGTTCCCTGGGCATCAATCGGGCACACAGATGGTATAAACTCAGCACATAAAATGGAAGCAAACATGTCTGCACTGTAACTGGTGCTCACTTTAAAAGTACATGGAGGTTGAAGAGATTGACAACTCATTACAACAGCCATGTATAATGAGATCTGATGTCCTCTTTGGTGTGTCTAAAGACAGCTACAGTGTACTCATATACAGTGTACTCATGTACTTATGGCCCTAAACAAATCCTGTAACATTTATAATTCAAGCAGTAAACCTTAAATCTCATCTGTAAGAATACTGTTAGGTAACTCAAGTCCTTGTCACAAGCTACTGTAAACCAGTTTCAATTTCCACTTATATAGGAAAGTCTAAGCCAAGCAGTGATATCACATACCTTTAAAACCAGCACCCAGGAGGTGAGGTTTACAGAGCTAGACCCTGACTCAAAGAGCCAAGTCAAATCTGCAAGTAAACTCTTTACACATCTGTAGCAATTTCTGTAGTACATAAAGATTTTGCAGACTTACTGCTTCTGCCCACCATCTATTAACAAAGCTATTTAAAAACAAATATGCTCTATTTTCCTATTCCTTGAGAAATTCCAATCATGCAACAAAAAAAGCCTGTCTAGGGATACCCTATCTCCTTGAATTGTGTAACTTCACACAAAAACTTAGCTTTTCAAATTAGAACCTGCTTCAAAGCATCAAAACCTAAAACTTTACTAAATTTAAGATGTTTATTGCCGGGCGTGGTGGCGCACACTCAGGAGGCAAAGGCAGGCGGATTTCTGAGTTCCAGGACAGCCTGGGCTACAGAGAAACCATCTCAAAAAACAAAAGAAAGATGTTTATTATTTCTCTGCCTTCCCAAGGAACCTTCAAAAGCCAAATTTGGTGATATTCTGTGATCCAACACTTAAAAGACGGGTCAGGGTGGCCAGAAGTCCCAGGCCAAATAGGGCAATAAATATGGAATCCCTGTTTCAATCAACTGTAGGAAACAAGACTAAAAGCAAACCAGGATTCCCAGTCTACTTAGGCAGGTTTCAAAAGCCAAAGTGATTCCAGGGAGAAGCCCTAAGATGAGGTGCCATTTTATATGCATGTATTTGATCCCAATTTTAGCACAGTCCTAAAATGAGCAGCTAGTGAGGCTAGATCTGGCTATGAGAGTATACGCCCATAATCCCAGCATTCAGCTAAACTGCCAAATTAGAAGGCAATAGGTCAGCTAAATCTCGATCATTTCAGGCAGACTTAATTCCACCAGGAGAGAACCAATCTCAATCCTAGGCTGCCCAGGGCTACATATAGACCACACCAAAAAATACAGCTGTACTTCAAAAGTACAAGTGCTTGGGTACAAGCTTATGTTAAGGTCCTAAGCCCATCCCAACTTGTCCATCTTTACTTTCCAAATGGTCTGGGTGAGGCATGGACAGTACTTAACTACTCCAAGTGCTCAAAACTGGTAGGGTTAAAAGTAGCACAGGGGTGGTCATGGTGCCTACCAGGCCATTTCTCCCAATACATTGGGTAGTTACTGCGACTGTCACATCTTACCAAAAAAAAAAAAAAAAAAAAGGTGAATTTATTTTCTAGCACAGAAACCATGCTAAGTTGGTATGTTAAAAACAAGCTAACTGAGGCAGGCGGATTTCTGAGTTCGAGGCCAGCCTGGTCTACAAAGTGAGTTCCAAGACAGCCAGAGTTATACAGAGAAACCCTGTCTTGAAAAACCAAAAAAACAAACAAACAAAAAAAACAAAAAAACAAGCTAACTATATACAGAACAGCTCAATAATTAATGTGGGTAGCTAAATAAAATGCACTAGAATTGTCAAAAATGATGAGACATACATACGAACCCAAAACTTGAGCGGCTAAGGCTGGCCAGCAACACAGCCGAGAGTTTGTCTAAATCCACCCCACTCCCAGACTGTGTATGGTTCACAGAATTGGTAGCTGCTTTCAGCTCTGTACTATAAGTCCGCAACTGCTGCTACACCTGCCAATGGCCCAGAGAATCAAAGTAAATAAAAGCATAACCATCCATCTACTGTTTAAGGAATTTTTATTAAAGCAAGAATTTTATAATCCAAATTACGTTTCCTTGCTCAGTCCTCAGTTCTGCTCCTTAAAACAGAGCTGATGTCCCAAGCTGTTCCACAGTAAAGAATTACAAAATTAAAGAAAGGAATGCTTTAAATTTTTGTACTTTGCTGAAAATTCTTTTCCCAGGGTCTATAAAACATTAATTTGTTTTTATATTTTACTATTTTTTTGTATTTTTTTTGTTGTTTTAAATCAAGTAATCTAGGACTAGCACTGTTTGCTAGACCTGGCATTTGCTCGGTACATAAGGTTCAAAGTTTCCTTTCCTTTTTTTATTTATTTTATATTTTGCAATGTTTTTTTCATAATATTTAAATTTTTCGATGTTTAAGATATTTTTCTTCGGTGAAGCACGAGTTTCTGTTCGTGGTCCCTGATCAATCTGTAAATGTTAAAAAAAAAAGACATGATTAAAGCCCTAGCCTGAATTGAGTGGGTCAGTCTGCTGCCTGTTTGTACTGGTACAGCCACACCCACTCCTTTAATACTCATAGCTATTACATCACATACAGCATGGCCCACAAAAAACAGGGTTCTAGTCATTTTTTACTGTTGACCTTACTATATATACTCAACCAAGCACTAAGTTTCCTGGTAGTGGGATAGAGGCCCAAGAAAACGCTTAAAGCCATCACCCAATTTTTAAAAAAGTATTAATTATGAAAGCCAACTTCTATTACAGGACATTGCATACAATGCATACTATGCAAAATCTGTTTCCAAGTACTGACTTAAAACTGGTCAGTATAAGGTGAAAAGATTCTGTTATGTATATATCCCTCTGGAAAGCTGACCTAATGTCCTTCTGTCTGGGCCAAACGGGTGTAAGAACTCACTTAGACAGTTGGAACACCAGTGGCACTGTTCACTGCTTTCTGGGCAGCCTCTTTTGCTTGGTGGGCTTGTAGTACAGCTACAGCTTCATCAACCTGGAAAAACGGTGAACATAATGGCTCACGGAGAAAGCACAGCAAGGAAATTAATTCTCACCAAACAATTTAAAATGAGCTCTAAGCAGCAGCATTCATGAATCCAGCTGCAGGAGCTGAACAAAATCCGAGCAAGCTTTGCAATCTACGAGCAGTGAGCTTTGAGCAAGTTACCCAAAATAGAGAAAACAAGCACTACAGGTTTATCATAGGTTTGTAGTCAGTATTTACATATAAAGCCATTTGAATAGGGGCTCCATTTCCATGTCCTGTAGAATAAATCTGTGAAGAGCACAGGCTGAAAGCACAAAGTACCTTTGAGCGGAGAGACTCTGGAGACTCGAGCATGTGAAGTAATTCTGAGTTATCAATCTCCAACAGCATGCCAGTGATTTTGCCAGCAAGAGAAGGGTGCATGGCTTGGATAAGAGGAAACAGCCGTTCACCTAGAACAACAGACACTCTAATGAGAGTAGCAATGGCCATTATCAAACAGGGGTTTAAGAACCTACTTTATTTAATATATCGTATGTACTTGCTACCACACCCATATGTATAGCAATAGCACAATCTGTCACAAGGCAGTCACTTCACTTTCTAGTGGTATCAGTTCCTCAAGTGTTTAGTATTAACATAGAAAATGTTTCCTTGTTCCAAGGCTAGAGTGGAGTGTCAATGGCAAACAGTGGCCCACCCCATTTTCCAGTATTCCTTCACCCACCATCCATCCTAAGCCATCTCATTTTAGGTGCAAAGTGTCTAAATGGTCCTTGTTATTTTCGTCAACTCTGAGTTGACAAAAGTTGACACACCAAGACAATAAAGTTACTTACCCAACATTTGCTTCTGCTCTTGCGGGGGCGCAGACGCCAACATGGAAGCAGTTAAAGGTTCTTGACCTTGCACATGAACAGCAGGCTACACATAAAACAGAAAACTCTCTTAATACCTAAGTAATGAGACATAAACCAGCCAGCCCTCAATGGATAGTCATAGGAAGGACAGAGTGCTACCTGAATTTGACCAAAAGAAGCTGAGAGAAATACTGACGGAAAGTCAGCAAGTACAGATAATCACATCTGCCACCTCTGTGCTTGAGATACAATTACATTTTAGTCCTCTTTATAGTTTTTGGTTCCAGGACTAGGAAAAAGGTCTAATACCAATGAATTTTCCCTTAACATGTTCCTTACATTCCTCCTGAACAAAACACCACATAGCTCCCTACTACTGGCTGCCTGTCAAGTTTCTTCATATAGAACCAACTAAGATAATGGCCCAGATAGTCTATGCTCATAGCTTGTGCAGTTACCATCAGACCTTGGATTTCAGCTGAGCATTAGGACCCTTGCAAATAAATGATTCAACTATACCTGTTGCATGGTAACTTGTGGCTGTGCATTAAGATGTTGCTGGGGATTGCGGACTCCCGCAGCGTATTTATACTGGGGAACGGTGCGGACAGCAGGAGTGGCTGCAGCAGCAGCAGCTGCAGGACGTGGACCCATTGTCTGTGTTGATGTGTTAGCTAAAGAGAAAAATGCCTTTAATTGTGCCATTTTAAATTGGGGATCAATCTTTACAGAGAGGTTTAAGACTCACCAACACGCTGTGTTGACATGACTCGTGGAACCTGTGAGGAAGCTGGTCTCATCGTACTAAATGGTGGTCTAGGAGCAGCTGGGCGGATAGCACCGGGCATATTCTGGAATGCTGCATTCAAAAGAAAGAACCTGTATGAACTAGGAACTTCACTGAGCCTAAGCTTTCCTAGTGCTAAGGGGTGTATGAAAAGCCGAGACCCTTACAGAAAGTGAGTTTCAATTTAGTATCTGAGATTTATTTAAAAAAAAAAAAAAAAGCAGGATTAAAAAGAAACACCAGGAGCCCATGAAACCCAGCTTGCTATACCATGGACAAGGACCAAAATGCCACACATAATCCTGTAGAATGAAAGCTAGTGCTACCAAGGCAAATGAAGAATGAAGCAAATACCCACTGATGGCATATTTTTTTCTTTGTTTTTAAACTTGGAGCTGGGTATGAGTCATTCCATACCCATCTTAGCAGTCACAAAGATAAGGTAGGAGGTTTGCTAGGTCAGGGCCAGCCTAAGCTACACGTCTCAAAAATCAAAGAAGCCAAATCTACCAACTGTAAATTATCAGGAGCAATTTATCACTGCAATAGAACAAATTTGCCTCATATGATAGCACTGGGGTATTGAACCCATAGCCTAGAACACTGAGCTACACACATGGCCCCCAACCACCACCCCCATTCTCCAATTCCCAGACACAAGTAAATGAGGCTTACGATGAGGTCTGGCACCCTGAGCAGTCCAGCGAGGACTTGGTCTTAGTTGAGCAATTTGGCTAGGAGGATAGTATGCAGCACGGTTCTGAGTCTGGGTAAAGAAATTAAGTCCATCAGCTTTAGGGGGTAATTCATCCCCCCACAAAACACAACTATCACTACATGCTCTCAAAACAACCCTTGCCATTTGTCTTCACAATTCAAATAACGTAGTGCTTTATCATGGAGAGTTTATGAAGCCAACCTGACTTAGTTTCTTCTCCACACTCACCTGTGGGATAGCTGCCATGAAGTAACCTGAAGGAGGTGCTGGCTGGTAGGGGTTGATCACGGGGTTGGGCACAGCTCGTACACTTGCCATCCTCTGCATATACTGGTTAGTGAGGTGAGCCTGGCGCTCTTCTTTGCGCTGAGCTAAAGCTACATACAGTGGCTTCGTGGCCACAATTCTACCATTCATCTCTGTAACTGCTTTAGTGGCTTCTTCAGGGGATGAGAAACATACAAAACCAAACCCTTTGCTGCGCCCACCCTCCATCATTACCTAAAAAGATAAAGAAAAAAGAAAAAGTTAGGGAAATGATAGACTAACCAAGAACTGTTTCTTATAGTCAGCCATTGAACCAAATAATCTTGTTAATGCTAGAACCATCCTGTATTAACTGAGTTAGTTCCTTACAATCAATACTTAAGAGCATCCAAATGTGCAGACATGTATTATTAGATCTATTATCTATGGTAGCAACTAGAAAAGAATTGCACAATTAAAAGTTCAACATGAAATAGTCCTCCTTAATTCAAGACAACCACACAGGCACATCAATAAATGATTCAAACTGCATTCAAACGACAAGACTATTTCTTATTCTACTGACAAATCTGTTAAGAGAAGGAGATGCCCAGGATTGTCTCCATCTGAACACACGTCACCCCAGTAATTCCAGGCAGTGTAGGAAGTGCTTACTATAACTAGCTCATTTTGTCACCAGTACACAAAGGACCTTTTATTTGCCATTTTAATCATCCCTTTGTATTACTTGGCAAACCTAGTTTTATTTTAGTAAATAAAAGCTAAACTCATGTCCTGTAGTTTATTTAACTTGCCAGCCCCCCGACCCCCAGAAAAGTTATATTACATCTTATGTCCCTCCCATATACTACAAACAAAAATCAATTTAAACAAAGTTCAGGCACAACACTGAAATGAAAGACCTTCAAAAACACTAGAAATACAAATTCTAGAAAAGTGGACACTGAAACACAGAGCAAGCTTACCTACATTTCTTATTTGCATTCACCCAATATACCTGTAAATATTTTGTTTCTAACTAAAGTCTAAGCCTACGGACATGTCTGGGAAATCAGAATGAAGGGGCGAGGTAGCCACAAATCATGGACACTGGACATGGACCCATAGCTTAAGTTCTTAAACCAAAATCCCAGAATTTAGGTTAGAATCCTATTGCTTTGCAATCTGACTCCAAGTTTTTTTTGAAATAGGATCTTTTCTACTTGGGGGGGGGAGCTGACTACCCAGAATGAACTACGTTAAGTCAACAGGTCTCAGTGAGCTGCTGAAGCAGTGATAGAGCAGAATCTAAGGATCAACAACTCCCTAACTGACTCACACGATCTCAAATCAAAGTATAGTGCACACTCTTACTTTTGCACTGGTGATTGTACCAAACGGAGAAAACTCCTTCCGGAGACGCTCATCATCAATACCGTCATCAAGATTTTTCACATAAAGGTTCACACCCTAAAAAGAAGAAAACTGTGAAGAGGCAGGAAGACTAAGTACACCTATTACTTTAGAGCCCACATCTCTTCTCTTCCCTCGCAAGCTGTTACCTGGAAGTAACTGAAATGAACATAAAATAGGTTTCCTCCTCCCTGTCTTATGTGCTTATTTATGAGTAAATATGAACCTGATATCTGGTGATCCTATCTTGCTTCATCTGCTCAAATTTGCGCTTAAGTTCCGTCTGCCGTTCCACTTTTTTCTGAGCTCGACCAACATAAATCTGTTTTCCATTGAGCTCCTTTCCATTCATCTCATCCACAGCCTTATTGGAACCAAAAAAAAGGACAACAAAAAACATTGCCGTTACTTGTAAAAGTACATATATTTCATTAACAAGGAAAATTTATCCAATTACTAACATTAACAGACCCATCCCCAAATCTCCAGGCTAAAGTGCATACACACTTCCAACTCTAATACACAGAATGCAATACGTAAAGTTTCCATTAATGTCAGCATATAAATGTATGCACATTTCAATAATGTATATAAAAATTCAACACCAGAGCAACAGTTTTGTACACGCCTTTGATAGAATAAAAATGATTTAGTCTTACTTTCTGCGCATCTTCATGCCTTTCAAAGCTTACAAATCCAAATCCTTTGGATTTTCCACTTTCATCTGTCATTACTTTCACACTTAAGGCAGGCCCTAAAAAAAGTTTGAGTAATTCAGAAGTAGTCCACTTAATGTACACATTTCATGTCCTAACACTTAACACAAAGTCCCAGCCCTCCCAGCCCTAAGGTTTTGCTGGTCTTCCATATGCATTTCTAAATACTG
The DNA here is from genome assembly GCA_902729485.2 of Mus minutoides. Lineage (NCBI taxonomy): Eukaryota > Metazoa > Chordata > Mammalia > Rodentia > Muridae > Mus > Mus minutoides. Next base: position 411,214 of record LR750265.1, read on the forward strand.
TTAGATTTATCTTTCAAGCTTATGGGAGATTTTATTCTTAGCTCAGTAGTTGTCCCTTTACATCATTAATTTGATTTTTCTTGTTCAGAATAATCTTTCAAAGCCTTCTTCAGTCATCTGCTTTTCAACAGTATAGAGAATGGCTAGATCTGCAGGCATGAAATACCTGAAAAAATGTTTCTTAAAACACAAGTTTGCCTTCCCCTTTAGTGGATGATCATAAGCAGGCTCAGGCACAGAAAGAACTAGGAGTGGATGAATGATGGCTCACATACATTTCAATACTCAGTCCCCAGTTGATTGGTGGGCTTTGAGGTTTCAAAAGACTCATACCATTCCAGGTACCTAACTGCTTTGTGGTTAGTAAGCTCTCAGCTGCTGTTCCACTGCCATGCCTACCTGCCATGATGGTCATGGATACCTTAGACTGTAAGCCCCTTTAGCCGAAATGTCTTAGCACTTAGCAACAGAAAAGACAGTGGTCTATAGTCAGGCTGTACAAGAGGTGGTTTTTTTTTTTAATAAAATTAAAAAAATAAAATAATCCAATCTTAGCCTTTGGGAGGCAGCTGGTGGATCTCTCCAAGTCTAACCTTGTATATACATATTTAGTCCAAGGGACAGAGACCCACCCCATACCACCAAAAAAAATGATTTTTATTTTAAAACTTCCAGATGCAAGGCATACAAGAGAAACTTGAATGAGGTGCAAAACATGACTGTCATCTTACATGATTGGTACTTGTGCAGAATCAAAATTCCTTTTGCTTAAAAGAGGATTCAGGCCTGTGTGGTGCTTTGTGCCTTTTATTTCAGGACTCAGGAGGCATCTCTTGGGAGTTGTGTGCCTGCCAGAGCTACAACTCTGAGGTCCTGTTCTTTGTCAAAGCTCAGCACAGCCTTATATTAGATATAATACAGAACTAGATAAAACAAAAAGCAAAGGCCATTCCTAGGATCTACAAAAAGGAAATCATCTACAAATTCTGCCTTCCTCATCTTTTACTCCAGTCCTGATATCTCTGACATCATCCACCTACCTCTCACACTAATGTCTGCATTCAAAGTATTTTTTTCTTTTTTTGGTTTTTCGAGACAGGGTTTCTCTGTATAGCCCTGGCTGTCCTGGAACTCACTTTGTAGACCAGGCTGTCCTCGAACTCAGAAATCCACCTGCCTCTGGGATTAAAGGCGTGCGCCACCATGCCCAGCTTCAAAGTATCTTAATGTGGCAAACCCTTTGGTCACTGTACAGCATTCCACTTGCATATTACCGTTGTGCAGTAAACTATAGCCTAATTCAAATCAAGTGTTAAAATTTACTAGTCAAATATTAGTCATTAACTTTAGACAATTACTCTAAGTGTAAAGATTTAACTTTGACACATTACCAAACTTGCCAAAGAGTTCCTTAAGGCGCTCATCATCCATGTCTTCTCCAAAGTTCTTGATGTAAACATTGGTGAACTCCTTTGCCCTGGCTCCAAGTTCTGCTTCTCGTTCCTTCCGAGATTTAAATCGTCCAACAAACCTAGTAAAATGTTTCATAAAGCTCAGATGAAGGCTGATGGTTTATAAAATTTATCACAAAATAAAACAAAAATGTCTTCACTAAATAAATTTAAAAAAAAAAAACAATTTATTGATAATTACAAAGGAGGTTTTCTTTCAAAGCACATTTGATCAAGTTACCCAAGGGTTAAAGGGTTCACTCCTGTCAACAGAAGTAACTGTTCTGTGACAAAGAGCCCTGCATACATGCTCTTCTTCATAACTGTTTCAGAATGGTCCTACATTGTACCATCTCCTTGAACAGAAATTCTCAATTTTCTCTACTAATACAAACTAATACAAGAGCTTGGTCTAATTGCAGTATTATCAACATAACTATAAAACTCAATTGTTCTACAGTATTAAATAGAATGACATACAATAATAAACACCAAAAAAAAAAAAATACAAACTTCTGTAACCCCACACAAAAATCAAAATCAACATCAAGGGTTCTTATTTTATGAAAACATAAAAGAGATTTGGTTTTTTATCCTCAAAATCATAGGCTTCTTCATGTAGTTTGGCAAAGAACCTCAAGAGGAGAGGATTTCATTGTAGACCAAACTTTCGGGTCTAAGTAATGCTTTTAACTTACAATGTCTTTACTATGTCACCAAAACCATAGTTCAAAGGGAAGAGAAACTATGTACAATTTAAACTGCTTTCTAGTATGGTGCCTCATTATACACTTAAGCCAGCAACCAGTAAGTCTTTACTTGGATCTTGCTAGTACAGTATAGACATTCTTTTAATTTTTACTAAAGCGCTGCCATCAAGTTTTCCACTGTGATTACAAGTAGGGGCTATAGAGTCTTGGGTTTCAGTATTTGCAGGCTTTATTAGCTAACCACCTCTATCTGAAAAATCAAATATTCCAAAATCTTATTTGTCACATTTTTAAACTGCTGGATTGCAAAGAACACTTTGAAATTCCTATTTCTACATTTGAGATCAGCATATCCTTCACTTTATAAATGAGTATTCTAACAGAGTTGGGAGGTGCATGTCTAATCCCAACACTTGGAAGGCAGAGAGGCAGGTGGATCTGCAGTTGAGGCCAGAATAATGTACAGAGTTCAAGTACAGCCAGAACTAGAAAAGCCCTAGGGTGGGGTTTTTCTTTTCTGTTTATGAAATCAATGTAACTTCAGGGTGGTCTTCAACCCGTGATCTTTCTGCCTTAGCTTCTAAAGAGCAGGAATTACAGAAATATGCTACCACAGAGGTGGAATTTGTCATGAAAATGAATGGCACTGACAACGATCATGCCACCACTGGAGTTTATACATCAAGAACTCTCAGATCACTTAATAAGTGACCTTATGCACTTAATGCATGAGCTCAATTCTCCCAGATCAATCAATCTGCAAATTCAGCTGTGGTGGTAACCCAACATTAACCCCAGCACTCAGGGACAGAGGCAAACAGATCTATTAAGTTCGAGACCAGACTGGTTTACAGAGTGAGTTCCAGGACAGCCAAGGTTACACAAAGAAACCCTGTCTCAAACAAAACAAAACAAAACAAAACAAAAAATAGAGATCTCTACTGACAGCCTTTTAATTTTCAGTGTCATTTGCCAAAGTTTTTAACTTGTGTTAAACAAGTTTATTTCAGATAAGAGAACAATACGTCAGAAAAGATTAATGGAAACCACCAGTGGGCTCTGAATTTAGACTACTGGGTGTCTTCTTACAACACCTATTGTCATTTCTTTAGCTAGGTTCCCTAAACATGAATGAAATAGGCTGATGAATTATTAGTTCCTTAGTTTTACCTGGTTTCTCTTTACCTGGTTCATTTTGGGTTTCTATGATGAGCAACTGGCATTACTGATCATGAATGATTATGAAACCCAGCAACTATGAGTCAGTGCCATATGTATGTACACACACTTAGTTTGATGGATTTTTCTGAGATATTCTCATGGATCCTCTGCCTCTATCTCTCAAGTGATGAAATTACAGGCATATACTAATCCAGTTACATTTTTTTGAGACAGTTTCAGTATGTAGGCCTGGCTATTCTAACCTATGTAGACAAGGTGGGCCTCAAAGATCTTACAGAGATCTGCCTGCCTCCACACTTCTCTCTCTCAAATGCTGGGATTAATAAAGGCATGCTACTAAGTCCAGCTCCAGTTCGCTGTATTTTAAGAGCACATATTTACTAGTTTTTAAACTGATGGAGAACTATTAAAAGCAGACTGACCATATCCACTGTAGACGTAACTATACTTACACTTTACGATCATTTAGAAGCATCCCATTCATTTTTTCAATAGCTCTTTCAGCTGCTTCCTGTGTTTCAAAATGTACAAATCCATAGCCCTTGGAGCCATTTTCATCACAAACCACCTAGGGTGAAACACAACACTCACTTTTTACTACTTGCTATTGCTTTTCTACTCTGTAAAAATGTTAGCCAATAATAATCCCAGGAACTTCAGAAATAATGACAGAACATTGAACATACAGACAAGACAAATGTCACTTCAAAATCTAAAAGTAGCACAACGCTGCAAATACTGTTATATCACAACGCTGCAAGCCTGTTATATCTCAGCTTACCTTACATGAAAGGATGTTACCAAATGCAGAAAACGTATCATATAGTGCTTTATTGTCGATGGACTTGTCCAAATTTTTAATGAATATGTTGCCTACTCCACTTTTGCGAAGTGATGGATCACGCTGAGACCACATGATGCGCACTGGCTTGCCCTTTATAACATCAAAATTCATGGTGTCCAAAGCACGTTCCGCTACAAGAGACACATTTTCAGAGTAAGTATTACTTCTAACACCTCATTAGCCACTTTGTATAAAATTACCAGTGACAGGGAGTAAAAGGATAGCCATGTGGCCTCAGCTCAACTTCCTCTTTAAAGTCAAGTCTCAATCATTATAATGAACAATTTATTCCACTTATTTTTGGATAGTTATGCTTCACAACAAAAAACCTAGCCTATAATTTCAAGATTGAATACTTGTATACTTGTACTGTAAAGAAATGCTAAAATTGAAACTTTTTTTTGATACAGGATCTCTACGCAGCCTAGCTGGACTCCAGGCCAGCCACCTCTGCCATGTACCCATTACCTGTCTTAAATGAAAAAATACTATCATTAAGTAGAGAGGAGACCTTCAAGGGGGAAACTCCACTTGAACACCTGAAGCAAATTTCAAATCTCACTATTAATTGTAGTTATTGACAGGACAAGTTTTTCAGCCACCTTTTCTCTTTTTTTTCCCTATGAGATAAGGTCTCACTGTGTAGCTTGGGCTTTCCTGAACTCATGTAGCCCAGGCTAGCCAAGAACTCAGACAAACTCATGTGCTGGGTTTAATTAAGTGCAGCCACCACCACAGTCCCCCCAACCATTTTTCTGTAAATGAAATTTCTAGTTCCTAGAGCACAGTGATAATCAGCAGCCAGCTCATTATCAATTGGCCACACCTCCTAAGCACCCCTGGTCCTGCTGACTTTGCTTGAGCTTGGGGTTTTAATGAGTCATATCTCCCTACAAAACTGAAGACTGGTCACTAGCAGAACCCCAGTCCATTACTGCAGTACGTAAGGAAATACTGTAAAAAGGAAAAAGCTGGTTTAAAAAAAAAATTGGGGCCGGGCGTGGTGGCGCACGCCTTTAATCCCAGCACTCGGGAGGTAGAGGCAGGCGGATTTCTGAGGCCAGCCTGGTCTACAGAGTGAGTTCCAGGACAGCCAGGGCTATAAAGAGAAACCCTGTCTCGAAAAAACAAACAAACAAACAAACAAACAAAAAAAATTGGGAAGATGGAACATTGAACATACAGCCACAAAATAAATGGAAGAAAGAAGAGGCAAGATTCTGAGCAGTTGGAATATTGGTCCGCTGACACAAATGTATAGTTAACTATAACCATGGCGATTTGGTTTCAGCTTTTCAAATCCCAGGACTTTTAAAAAATGGGCGTTTCTGGATTTAAAAAAGAAAACAACTAAGTTTCAAGTCCTTCAAGTTTTCTTTTCACAGAAGTTCTGGTTACTTCCTTTACCTTACATTCTGTCACCTGCCAGAGGTGAAAGCTGTAATGAAGTGACACTAAAAGTGCCCCTTAGAAAGCAAAGGGCAGGCCACCTGCAGTGCACTTCTACAACTTCTGGCTTACCCCAATTAAGATGCTGCTTACCCCAAATCTCACCTTTAATCTAGAGATCACTCTTTAACTCCAGCCTTCCTTACTAAAATAAAACCCAGACAGAGCTGATTTCTAAGTCAGGGTCATCTAGATTTAAAAACCCAATATCAGGCCATACCTGATTCTTAGATTTCTGTTTCAGTGAATTGTCAAACTTAAAACTTATAAACTCAATGTGTTACTTCTCAATTATTGACCAAGATTCATGGATATTCTGAACCACTTTACGAAAGAAAATCAAAGAAACTTTCATTAGTTGGATGCTACTAACAGCATAATTCGATCCAGGTTACCCTAATATTTAGGACCAAAACTAGTCAACATGTTTAAAATTCATAACCACAGGTGCTATTTTAGAAAAAAATATATGTTATGTATACATTAAATAACCACTTCTATTAAACTTAAGATCTAATTTGTTTGAAAATGAGCCAAGGAGTCTGGTGCCCTAGAGTCTTCCACATCCCCTCCTCCACGGCATGGTTAAAGACAGAAAATACTTCATCTAGGGAAAACCCCAAGCAATTGTATATGGTATAAGGTGCCTTGCCCAGTCCACAGGTCAGGGATGTGCTATTAAGAACGACCTTACGACCCCAAGGACCACCACCACCAGGCATCACCATATTTAACTTTCTTCTAAAGCCTTGGGCTCCTCCCAGCGATTGAGCCACCGGCAGGAACAGGCCTCGGGCCTGTGAGGTTACAGGGTTCAACACGTGGTATTTCCCAACACTGAATCGTACTTCCTCCTCGGCCTGAGTGCCGGGCCAGGGCAGGGGATGGAGGGGTACCTCTACCCGCCGCTCCAGGAGGGGACTCGAAACCCCCGAATCCCACAGCTTGTGGCGGGAGCGCGGTGAAGGCTACCTCAACCACCCTCCCGGCGCGTCATCGCCCTAAAGTTTGAGAGCGACCGATGGCGAGAAAATGGTCGCGGAGGAGGAAGTGCCGGCCCGCGAGGGGCTGCGGCGCCGTGCCCTCCCGCCCCCTCGCCCGCCCCGCTAGGCCCGCCGCCCCGGCCGCATGGCCGCCCGCCCGCCACCCTCCGGCCTGCCGCTCACCGTCCGCCGGCTGCTGGAAGTTCACGTACGCGTAGCCCAAGGAGCGGCGGGTGATCATGTCCCTGCAGACCCGGATGGAGAGGATGGGCCCGGCCGGGCTGAACTTCTCGTAGAGCATCGCCTCGGTCACGTCGGGGTGCAGGTCCCCCACGTACAGAGAGGCCATGGGGTAGCTGGGGGCGCTGGGGTTCATCTCGGCACGGCTGCCCACGGGGCCGCAGGCCGCGACCTTTCCCGTGAGAGGAGGAGAGCGAGTGCGGGGCCGGGGGACGGAGCCGGGGGGAGGGGAGCGGGGGCGAGCGCAGAGGGACAAAATTCAACCGGAATCGACGCGTACTCAACGGCCGTAGAACCGGGGGAGCGAGGCTGGCGGTGCTGGGTCCGGGCGGCAGGAAGGCCTCGGTCTCTGGGTTCCTGCTTGGAGCTGCGGGGCCGCGGGCGGGCGGGTCGGTCTCGGCTGCTTCACCGGGTTATTTTATAAAAGAGGAAGAAAAAAAATAAAAGTCTCCGGCGGGGGAGACGCGGATCTTTTGTAAATTTTTTTTGGGTTTTTTCAAAGGATTTTTTAGATTTTTTTTGGATTTTTTAATAATAAATGTGTGTTCCGAGCCCGGAGCACACACTCCGCACTCTCAGCACTAACCGCCGGGGAGAAGGGGAAGCACCGCCTCCTGCACCCTCTACTTATACCCCCCGCCGCACTCGCCCCGCCCACGCGCGTCTGACGCCAGGGCCCTACGCGAGCGACGGCGCCGGAGGAGGCGGAGGAAAGCGCAGATGAAGGGAGAGGTGGTGGCGGCAGCCGCTGCTGCGGACGTGGGGGTTGGGACCGAGGCGGGGCGGGGCTTCTGCGCAGGCGCCACAGACAGGGGCCGACTTCCCGCTGCGCAAAGCCAGGAAAGGGCGGGGCGGCCAGTGTTCACGCCCCTTGCGCACACGCCCCGCCCCCGCCCGAAAGAGCGTTAACCCGTCAGCGCGGCGGGTGGGCGGCGCGCGGGGCTTCCGGGTTTCTGGGCGCCAACCGCCCCCCACGTGCGCGACTAGTGGCGGCCTCTTCCCTCCGCCGTGGCTGAGGTTCTGCTTCGCTAGTCCCCCTCCCCCGAGCGGCGCTGGAAACGGGTGGGCGGGCGTGAGCCTTGCCGGCCGGGTTTCCTAAGTGTACGCGGAAGGAGGCAGGGAAACTGCCTGGTTCTCCTACCCGGACCGCACTACGAGTCCCAGCGGGCAGCGCCGCCACGCGCGTGGACCGCGGAAGCGGTGCCTGCCGGGAGCTGGAGTTCTCAACGGCCGCGGGCTGGCTGACCTCAACCGGACCCCAACCGTCCCGGGCGTGACCCAGCACGGGTCCGTGGTCCTTGACGAGGGGGAGGGGAGGGAATAAGGCTGTTGGGAGTCTGGCGCTTAAGGTGTTCTGTTGGAATCACTGAGCCTCTTCCTACGTTTTTTACAATGGTAAAAAGGACTCGAGAAAAATGTTTTTTTTTTCCTCCAAAGTATGCGTTTCTCACAATTACTTTTTGTTTGTTTGTTTGTTTGTTTGAGACAGGGTTTCTCTGTGTAACCCTGGCTGTCCTGGAACTCACTTTGTAGACCAGGCTGGCCTCAAACTCAGAAATCCGCCTGCCTCTGCCTCCCGAGTAATCCCAGGCTGGGATTAAAGGTGTGCACCAATTACTTTGTATCTAACTTTTACCCAAACAAACCTGGATAGCCTGCTTAACCAGGCGTGGTGCCCACGCTTTTAACCCACTTCACCAGGCGTGGTCTCCACGCCTTTAACCCAGTTTTGGAGAGGCAGGAGGGGTTTGTAGATCTCTGAAGTCAGGGCCACCCTAATCTAGCTCTTGGATGCCATGGTTTGAGGATTAATATAAATGATTGATAGCCACAAATATATCGACTCGTAGAAATGACATTACATCAACACAAAAACTCCACTTTAGTATGTTTCTACAGTTTTTGAAGTCCTTTATAAACATCCTTTGACAGTGCTGTGTGGGCAGTGAAGCAAATAGTACTATTTTTACCGTTAATGGTGTCAGAAGTTAAATGACTGCTCAGCTCTTCAATGATCGTTAGCCTAGCCTATTGCCTAGTGTACATTAGTTATAACTCTTCTCATTTAGTTAGAATTTAAGTCCAGAGACTCTTACACAGATGCTGTCCCCACTCCCCATCCTCACCTCCCCACCCATATTGATGGGAGATAATAGTTTTGAAAAATATGTTGTATGCTTAACACATGAATATCATTTAAAGCTGCTCTTTAGGAAGACACATTATACTATACAATCTAAATCTGTTTACTCAAATAAGGCTCTAGTTAAAACAATAGTTCATCGAAAACCACTGTTCAGTCTACTAGGAGCATAGTTAAAATCGATCCATTAGCCGAGGCCAGCCTGGTCTACAGAGTGAGTTCCAGGACAGCCAAGGCTATACAGAGAAACCCTCTCTCAGAAAAAAAAAAAACCAAAAAATAAAATAAAATCGATCCATTAGTATAGTCATTGAATGTCCATCTGTGCTGGGTACCCTAAGGTGAAGATAATGAAGCCAAGTTCCTATCCTCAGGACGTTAATAATGGTTTTTCTGGTCACCATAAATATAAACGCTGAAGGTGCAGTGATCCAATCCCAACACTTTATCAGGTGGGATATTACAATTAGAATCTATTCTAAAATGTTTCTTCAAAATAAGAGAGTGAAAATTCCATTGTTAGTGTTTAAAAGAAAACGACATCATTTTAGTACCAAAACTCCTAAGCAAAGAGCAATATAAAACAAACGAAAACGTTAGAGGCCTTTGAGAAGGCTGTCTGTATAACTCAGTGGGTGAAGGTGTTTATTGCCCTGCCTGACCTGAGTTGGATTCCCCAGGCCCAACAGGATGGGAGGTAAGAACCAACTCCTGCAATATTCCTCTGAGCACACATTCCAAGGACATGAACATAAGACCATTGTAATAATGCAAGAAGGGGACTTGTGTCCAATAACTTGCAAAGATGGCAGCAAAAGTTAAAACCAGGTATAATCACTACCTTTACCTACTGTGTTTTGTTTGGTTTGGTTTGGTTTGGTTTTTTGGTTTTTCGAGACAGGGTTTCTCTGAGCAGCCCTGGCTGTCCTGGAACTCATTCTGTAGAGCAGGCTGGCCTCGAACTAAAAAATCCACCTGCCTCTGCCTCCCAAGTGCTGGGATTAAAGGCGTGCGCCACCATGCCCGGCCTACCTACTGTTTTTAACATAGCCTCTTAGAAGAAACAATTATCTTTAAAAATAAAAAGTGTGTGTTTGTGAGTGTATGCCACACATGAATGATGCTCACAGAGGTCAGACGAGGGTATGAGATCTCCTGGAGCTGGCGATAGAGTTGGGTGCGAGCGGCCTAGTGTGGGTCCTGGAATACAAACTAAGGTTCTTTGGGAGAGCAGCAAGTTTTGCTAACCTCTGAGCCGTCTCTCTAGCATATGTCTTCTAATGGACCCCATGAAGACATGATTGTAAATGGCAGAAGTAGGAAAAAAAATGGTCTACTTTGTCAGAGAGCAAGCATTTAGCAAGGACTAACTTAGATAGGGGCTGAGTGTTCTATAGCTCCCAGATCTTACCTTCATTTTCCTCAAAGACATCAGCCTGTCTCTACTCCATAATGCTGGAATTAAAGTCATACACAGCCATACTTGGCTGAACATTAGTTCTTTGGAAAGAGAGCTAATAATTAGGACTCCTAAGTCACTGCAGTTACTGACATGAAGTAGATGCCAGTGTCCTAAGAAGGGATAATTGTGCAAAGAAATCTAGAAGCAGAGACTTCCTTGAGAAAGATAGCTAGGAGAGACACAAGGGAATTGGAATTCACCCCATTGAAAGTAGGAAGGATTTGGACCTCAATCAAGAGCTTTGTTTTTATCCAGGAATGATGGCAACTGTTGCTTATCTGAGTGGTTGGTAGGCCGAAGCCTCTGATCACATATCTCTCACCTCTAACCAGCTGGTTCCACACAGTTTAGTATCTTTTTTTTAACAAAACAAAAACTAACTTCCATTCGCTTTCTGTTCATAGCCAACATTCTTAGATTTTAAAGTAACATGTGTGTATGTATGTAAATCATACATAAGGACACCTTGCATGAGTCAGTTCCCTCCTTCCCCTGTGGGTTCTGAGACGCTTAGCTGTAAGCACCTCTCAAGGCTAAGCCATCTAGATGGTCCCTCCAGAGCCTTTCATTTCCATATACTTTGTAAATCTCCCCTTGATTCCTTAACCCACTACAGTATTTCTTCACCTCACTTAGACTACCCTATCAACAGTTGTTAAAGATCCTACTGTGGTTTGACAAATCCAGGGGTCTTTTTCAGACTCATTAGACTCAACATTTGCAGAAGCTGTCTGTTCTCTTGTCTCTTTGTAAGCATTTTCTTGGCTTCTGTCACACATCCAGGTCCTAGAAACTCCACAGCATCTCTCTCTCTTCTCCAGCAGTCCTTCCTGATCATCAGCTAGGGCTGGTACCCTTCCTGACATTGCATTTCCTACTTTAAATTGTTCACTAGCTGTCTCCTGAACTAAAACTCTAATATGCTTCAAAAGGAGTATATGCCATGTTTATCTGTATCTCTACATCCTAACATGAAGCTTGGCAAATCCAAAGTTATGGATTTGGTGTTTCCTTTTACCTAGCACCAAGAAGGTCATCCAGGTTTTATTTAATCATGCAAAATAGGTTGCTAGGGAGGTATCCAACTTGTTAGGCTAAGACTGTGCACACCGGAGGCTCTGGCTGGCTCTCCCTCCCATTGGACATCTAGTAGCAGCTAGCTGCTGTAGGAGCCACATTCTAAAATGCTGCCTGGGCTCTTGGTTCTAGGCACAAAGGTAATGAATAGACTTTGTTTTGTTTTGAGACAGGGTTTCTCTGTGTAACCCTGCCGGTCCTGAAACTTGCTCTATAGATCAGGCTGTCCTTGAACTCAGAGATCTGCCTACCTATGGCTCCCAAGTGCTAAGATTAAAGGCGTGCACCCCCACTGCCCAGAAAGACTGCCCAGGCAAGCAGAGGCAAGTAAGGACTATGGAATGAACCTCAACAACTGAAGACAATGGTGATCCTACTATGCTCTGACTCCCTTCAGGAGCAACCAGAAAACCTCCCTGTCTTCCAGTAAAGGGAACTAAGGATCTATAGACAGAATTTGTTAATTCCTAATTCCTTCTGCCTTTCTTTTTTCTTTTTTCCTTTTTTTTTTTTTTTGGTTTTTCGAGACAGGGTTTCTCTTTATAGCCCTGGCTGTCCTGGAACTCACTTTGTAGACCAAGCTGGCCTCGAACTCAGAAATTCACCTGCCTCTGCCTCCCGAGTGCTGGGATTAAAGGCGTGCGCCACCACGCCTGGCTTCTCGACACTTTTCTTCTCTCTCTCTCTCTCTCTCTCTCTCTCTTTCTCTCTCTCTCTGCCTATGTTTATCTGACTTCCCTGTGCTGTCTGATTTTAAACTGCAGGCTATGGGATGGAGTAAGTACCTTTATTTGTGCACCATCTCACTGTGGGAGTCTAAGGATGTCTAATTACATCAACATCATTCAGTAACTTTTTTTTAATTTAATGAATAAATTCTAAGACTCTCCAGAAAACCCATCCACTAGGACTTCATTAGAAGTGTAGAAATGCTTTTCAGGTTTACCCAGGATATATTCAGAATACAAGCACATTAATTTGTAGTGTCTCATGACATATAACACAAATAGAAGTTGGCTGGCCTTACAAAATCTTTAGGTAATTCTGAATAACATATTGGAAACAGACAATAAATAAACATAGTAGCTCTCTCTACTTAAGGAGTATAAGTCTTGTTGATCCTTGAAATTAAAAAAAACACTATATTAAATAAAAATGTTACATAATATTTCAGAAAATTGTCTATTTTGTTTCTGTTTGGGGATTGATAGTCCCATTTTATAAACCAGTGTAACAGATGTTACATCCATGATTAGGATTTCCTACATATCCCATTCAGATTTTATTTCCTTCCAAATACACTATGTATAATACAAGTTAGAATGTAGAAAGGAGCATACTTATATGTGTATGTGCACATAGATACCTACATATATGACATATATGTGTGCATATGAATACACACACACACACACACACACACACACTTGGACCTTTCCCTGGAATGTTTATCAGATAACATCATCTGACCTTAGTTCTTAGAAGGTGACTGTCAAGTAGGAAGACCTAGATCCTGAAACAGAGACTCACTTAGGGTCTTCCACAGAAACTCAGAAACCTACAATAATGCAGAGAGGAATGGTGTAGTTCGCTGTAGAGGAGAATAAGAAACTTACAGGAATCTCAGAATACCAAGACTTCTCCCAGGGCATAGCTTTCAGTGTTAAGTCAGTGTTCTGTTACGCTGGTTAACATGATTGGGTCCCACTGTCCCCTTAGCAGAGTTATTGTGTGACCTAGTGGTTTATAATGTGGTTCCTAGCTTTCAGTGTTAAGTCAGAGTTCTGTTACACTGGTTAAGATGATTGGGGTCCCACTGTCCCCTTAGCAGAGTTATTGTGTGACCTAGTGGTTTATAATGCGGTTCCTTACTCAGTGCCTTCCATCTCTTGAAATACAACACATCAGCTGATTTGACAGGTTCTGAATTCAAATTTGTGTCAGAAACACTAGTCGGAGGTGCATGCATGATGCAAGCAACAGCTGTTTGCACCTGAACTACCTGCAGGACAGAAAAGTGTATCACTTCCCAGCCTTTGTGGTTCTAGTGTGGCCAACAGAGGAAGTCCCATGGCTGCCTCAAGACAGGGTTCCAGAGCAGCTGCAAAAAAACCCAAACCCGAAACCAACCAACCAAATGAAAAGCCCATTGTTGTTTTGTGCAGAGGTCAATGTGAGAATATTTGAGGGAAGGGGATCCCTGTGTCTGCCATAACAAGTTCAAGGGGTAACCCAAAAACAACAAAGCTCCACGTTAGTCTACCAGATGAAGTTTATTCACTGAGCATGTATTGGGCAATGTATTGACCTTGGGTGCTTTCATTGCCTCTTTATAGCTCTTTATCAGACAGGAAACAAGGAAGAAATTGCCAATAAATAAACGGAGGTCTAACAAGTAGAAAAACTTGATGCCCAAGTTTCAAAGGATGAGGTCTTTGATATGGGAGCTGAGGAGACCGACCAGTCTTTAGAATAACAAGAGGAAAGGATCTGGAGGGAGAAAGTAACTCCCAGAGTGTCCTGGAGGCAGAAAAAAGCTTTGGGTTTCTGAGGGAGGGCAAAGTCCCATGGTGGAAACTTGGTGCTCCAAGACTGTGTGAGGAAGGGCCAGTAGCACACAAGATGAGGAAAACCAGATCAAGGCTTGGAAGGAGCAGACTGAAGCTGGGAAAGAGGGAGCCCAGGGTGCAATCTTTTGTACTGGTAGGTTTTTTTCCATAGGTTATTCTGGTAGCAATGTTACAGTACTGGATTTGAGAAATGAGAGACAAAAGAAGGCCAATTAAAATATTCCTGGAAAGGTGTTACTCACTGTTCCAGGAAGTGAAGGCAGAAAGGAAGACAAATGTTCCTGGTTAGGGGTGTGAGAGGACAGATGGGACACTCTAGGTTTATACAGGAAGTCAGCTTCTTTTACTTGGTGTAAAACTAAAAACACTGGTGTGTGTAGCTCTTTATTGAGAAGATATTGACCCAGCATTTGGGAGGCAAAGGCACCATCTATACAATAATAAAAATAAACACAGTATCTCTGACTGCAGGAGGCTTACTTTGTAAAGAATCAGGCAAGGCTAACTTTGCTTCGGCTATTTGTTTGTTTGTTTGTTTATTTTTGTTTGTTTCATTGTGCTGAGACAAAGTTTCACACTATAGTCAAAGCTGACCTGGAATGCAGGGTAATCCTCCTGCCTCAGCTTCCCAAATGCTAAGTTATTGGCACATAGTACCATATGCAAATTTGAGCAGTGGTTTTTAAATGGTGATCTTTATTGTTGCTGTGTTCAAATGAATCTATTACATGGATTTGTTTTCTTAAGTCAGCTCTCAGTCGTGGCTGATTATGATTCAGTAAAGGCACGTTCTATTGTGATTGACAGCTGAGGTACCAGCTCCGTGGAGACTGAAGGTGGTATAACCTTGAGGCTCTGAGTCTTGGTTAGCAGTGGTTTCCTCTGGGCTGGATTAAAGTCACTTTCAAATTGAAGTTCAGATAAGGTGACTAAAGTACAAGTATTCTCTGTTGGAGACTAAAACCAGTGTTTCTGTGTACTTGTAAAGGCGTTTCCCCACTCCATATAAACTGATGAGCGATCTGTTGAATACC
Organism: Mus minutoides; assembly: GCA_902729485.2. Lineage (NCBI taxonomy): Eukaryota > Metazoa > Chordata > Mammalia > Rodentia > Muridae > Mus > Mus minutoides. Next base: position 426,359 of record LR750265.1, read on the forward strand.
TCCAAACATTTCAGAAGCAGAAAAAAGGTAAGAGAATCCCTATGTTAAATGTAAAATAACAATAGCAACTTTATAAAATTCACTTGTCTTTTTTCTTTTTTAACCATATGAATTATATGTGTACATATGGATGTGCACAAGCAGGTGTGTGTGTGGGCATGTGTGTGTGTGTGTGTGTGTGTGTGTGTGTGTGTGCGCACACATGGGTGTGTGCATGAGTGTGTGTGTGTGTATGTGTCACACATGTGTGTGCATATATGTAGAGGCCTCAAATAGAGTTCCTTGGGCACAATCCATCTTTTGTGTTTAGTCTTTCACTGGCCTGGAACGTGACAAATAAGCGAGGACTTCTGGCTTGATCCCCCCACCCCCTGTTTGGCTGTTGAGACAAGGTCTTGCCCTGCTCCCAGGGGGATTTACTAGAAATTGAATTTTATTTTGAGACAAGTCTTACTCTGTAGCCCAGGCTGGAAATCATTTTATTTATATATAGATATATATATAGATATAGATGATATAGATGATATAGATGATATAGGTATAGGTATAGGTATAGGTATAGGTATAGGTAGTGTGTGTGTGTATATCCCTTAACTGACAGTAATCTTCCTATATCAGCCTCCTAAAGTCTGGAATCATAGGTATAAAGCCATCATCCACATGGAATTTTAAAAATTTTAATAGCACTTTCTAAAATTCTCTAGAAAATTAGATAACCCAAACTTCCTCAGAGACACACTTTTTGAGCTGCAGCCCTCTAGGATATACCTAGAATGACATAGATCTCATTAGGTGAGAGCAATCAGAGTTGACTAGTTTCATGAGGTACTTGCATCTAACATCAAGAGGCTTCTTTGGTACAAGGAGGATGTAGTGGCTATCCCTGGTTGTCAACTTGACTATATTTGGAATGAGCTGCAATCCAGAATTGGAAGGCTCACCAGTGACCCTAACCTGGAGGCTTGGAGATAGAAGTCTCTGATCTGGATCTTGGTATGGAGATCTTGATAGCATATCGGCTATGGATTCCAGAAGATTAAGACAGAGAGATCATCTGGGATTAAAGGTGTGAGATTAAGACGGAGAGATATTCGAGCTCAAGATATCTGGGATTAAAGGTGTGAGATTAAGACAGAGATCCCTGAGCTCAAGATCATCTGGGATTAAAGGTGTGATGGTACACACCTTTAACCTGTTAAGGGTGTGATGGCACACATCTTTAATCTGGGTTACACCTTCTGCTGGAGACTATATAAGGACACTGGAAGAAGGGAGACTAGCTCTCGCTCCTTCGCCTGTTCGCCGTGTGGGACTGAGTAACTGCTAGATCCTTGGGCTTCCATTCACAGCTACTACTGAACCATTGTTGGGAATTGGACTGCAGACTGTAAGTTATCAATAAATTCCTTTACTCCGTAAGTTCTGTGACTCTAGAGAACCCTAACTAATACAGAGGATCTATAACTCCCCACTGAATGCATACTTCTGAGAGATGCTTATGATGATGCAATATTATATGAAGGCTGTCACAGTCTAATGGATGGACAGACATGATGGCCACAGATGCAGTAAATGGAATTACCATCCAAAGAAACAGCCCTCACCTCAAAGGAATAAAAGATATTGTTAATTCTGGAACAAAATATGAGTAATCATGACCTGAGAATATACACTTCAATCTCTTCGAGCCTAATGTTTCAAGGAAGAAGCAGTTTCATAGGGTTTTTATAGTTGCAGTACAGATAAAGTTATATGTCAAGGTATTTAAAAATTTATTGCTGGAAATGGCAGAGGTCATCGCAGCAGCATGGGTCTCTACTATAGGATCCTCTAATATAGGATCTCTACTATAAGATCCTCTATATAGATCTCTATATAGGATCTCCTATATAAGATCTCTACTATAGGATCCTCTATATAAGATCTCTACTATAGACCTCACACGTTATCTAATGGCGTTCTTAGCTTTCCCATTGAGGGAGAAGAGGGTTTTGTTAAGTTAATACATTCGAGGGCTTTGATTTGTTCATTCCCAATGTCAAGTCTGATGCCAGGTAGTCAAAAGGCTCCTTAAGAAGCTAAGAAAGTCCCCATGCTGCCTGATCAACAATGTCCCAAACTCTCCATAGCCACTGAAGTTTTTCTCAGCCAATCAGCCTGTGCAGGCAGCTTCTTTCCAGGAATCAGGAGTCACAGCAAGTGGGTACTCAGAGCTCTGGACACACGAACACACTGAAATCAGCCTTGGAAGTATTTGGTGCTAGGGGCACAAGGGAAAATTGGCTGGGTGTCTCTAATTTAACAGTTGCCACAGTTCACAGAGCCATAAGAACCATCATCAGCTCAGGGTACGCTGTGCTGAAGCTGGACACAACGCTGTGCCATACTGGCGGCACATCCACTCCGAGTTAGGTTCCCAGCCCCCCGCCCCCCCCTCAGCAATCTCCAAGCAGCAGCTGTGTGTCAGAAGTGACCTGCCTATCAGAGAAGAGGATATAGGTTCCCAGTATGTTACTGACAACCTCGAAGCACATTCATCACTTTATTTCGTATTTTTTATTCGAGGAAAACAGCAAGATAAGAACAACCTCTGTCTAGAAGTCTTTTTTGGGCTCACTCACAGGCTGAACAAGAAAATGTCTGATTGGTAAATGGTGACCAACTGCCATGGGCTTCTTAAACTTGTATGAAATGAAATGATTACAGAGTTATGTGCACACAGAGCATTCCTTATTATATAGTTTAGATTTTAAACCCTTTTTTGTTTGTTTGTTTGTTTGTTTGGTTGTTTGGTTGGTTGGTTGGTTTTTCAAGACAGGGTTTCTCTGTGTAGCCCTGGCTGTCCTGGAAATCACTTTGTAGACCAGGCTGGCCTCGAACTCAGAAATCCACCTGTCTCTGCCTCCCGAGTGCTGGGATAAAGGCATGTGCCGGGGGCTGGTGAGATGGCTCAGCGGGTTAGAGCACCCGACTGCTCTTCCGAAGGTGATGAGTTCAAATCCCAGCAACCACATGGTGGCTTACAACCACCCGTAATGAGATCTGACGCCCTCCTCTGGTGCGTCTGAAGTCAGCTACAGCATACTTATGAAGAATAATAAGAAAACAAATCCTTGGACTGAGAGACCAACCGGAGTGAGTGGAGCCGAACGGGGACGGCTGGAGTGACCGGGGCTGACTGGAGCGAGCAGGGCCGGCCAGAGCGAGCAGGGCATACGGGGGCGGGGGGGGGCGG
>LR750265.1:436549-486638 GCA_902729485.2 Mus minutoides
AAGGAGATCTTAGAGAGCAGCTATGACCCCATAAGGAGATCTTAGAGAGCAGCTATGACCCCATAAGGAGATCTTGTGTCAATAAACAAAACAAGATAAAGGAGTTGGAGAGATGGCACAGCACGTAAGTGTGATTACTGTGTAAGCACGGGGACTTGAGTTCAAATCCCACACGAAGAGCCAGGCCTACCCACACTCAGACCTCAGCGCTTAGGGGTGGAGGCAGGATTGGGGGCTGCCAGCTGTCTTAGTCAGGGTTTCTATTTCTGCACAAACATCATGACCAAGAAACAAGTTGGGGAGGAAAGGGTTTATTCAGCTTACACTTTCCACATTGCTGTTGATCACCAAAGGAAGTCAGGACTGGAACTCAAGCAGGTCAAGAAGCAGGAGCTGATGCAGAGGCCATGGAGGGATGTTCCTTATTGTCTTGCTTCCCCTGGCTTGCTCACCTTGCTTTCTTATAGAACCCAAGACCACCAGCCCAGGGATGGCACCACGCACAATGGGCCCTCCCCGCTTAATCACTAATTGAGAAAATGCCTTACAGCTGGATCTCATGGAGGCATTTCCTCAAATGAAGCTCCTTTCTCTGTAATAACTCCAGCCTGTGTCAAGTTGACACACAAAACCAACCAGTACACCAGTCCAGCTCTAGTTCAAGGAGACCCTGTCTCAGGAAATAAGAGAATGACAAAACAGGACACCAGGTGACCTCCAAGCTGCAGTGTATAGGCTAGTGCACCACCCTCCACACACAAATACATCACAAATATGCATCATGCACACTCACACACACACACACACACATGCATGCACTCACTCACATGCAAATAAAGCCAACACCCTAAAAGAATGAGTAACAAGAAAGGATATAAAACTCATTGCTCTTCTAATTCTACCTCTGTCACAGATTTGGGGGTTTTGGTAGAGAATAAGTGGAGAAAATGTATAAATGTATTCAGTGTTAAGTATAAAGTCCATTGTACAGCTACACAACGTCAGGTCGGCTTTTCTAACTATAGAGATGGTCACTGACATGCACAGATTTGGGGTCTTGTTAATTGTGGTGTCTGATAGTTTTTTATTTGCAAGTTGATTTATTTATTTATTTATTTATTTATTTATTTTGGTTTTTCGAGACACAGTTTCTCTGTGTAGCCCTGGCTGTCTTGGAATTCACTCTGTAGACCAGGCTGGCCTGGAATTCAGGCCATACCTGTCTCTGCCTCTTGACTGCTAGGATTAAAGACATTCACCACCACGTTTAGCATACTAGCAAGTATTTTTTTTTAATAATAAAGTTTATATCTTTTAATTTTAAAAGTTAAAAACAACAACAACCAAATAGGATGGTGATGTTCACATGTTCAGCATGTGGGAGGAAGAAGCAAGAGAAACAAAGGTTCAAGGCTAAGCTCCACAGGGTGCCTGAGGGCAGTCTGTATTGTATAAAACACTCTCGGAAAACAACAAAACAAAAACCTCAAAACAAAACAACAAGAAAAAGAAAGCTAAGTTAAAGTAAGACATAGGTAAATTGTAATTCTTTTCTTAAAAGTCCCTAAGTAGTAAATAAACTTAAATTGTCTGTAATTTAGAACCAAATCTAGAGTAGTGCTTTGTATAATTTAATTCAATATCACTTGGTTAATTCTTTAGTCACTTTATCATTTCTAGTAAATATTATTAAAGATTAGGACTGTTTAAGATATCATACACTAGAAACACTAAACTATCACACAATAGAGGACTATATACATAAGCAGCAGGTTTGGGTTCCTTCATGACCTGTCTGCTTAATTCTAAATTCTATATTCTATAGGCTTGCCAGGATGAAGAGATGCACATCCACCAAGACAGCAACTGTGCCGCCCCATGTGGGAATGCCTTCCTGAGAAACGTGTGGGTTCACCGTCTCAGCCAGACTGTTTCCTGCATCAGGGGCAGCTGGGCCTCTGAGTCTCTGGCATACGGAAAACAAGGGTTCAGCTTTCCCTCTGTGAGCTAAGATGGCCAGACTCCAGATCTCTGGTCTTCCTTTTGAGGCTGGTTCCTTCCCTTACTCTGAATTTCTGTGCTCTGGAGTTTTTAGGGTCCCTAACTCCTGTCAAGGGCCTACTCTTTTGGGAAGGAGGGGTTGTTTGGTTTGTTTTTTTGTTTTTTTGAGACAAGATTTCTCCAAGTAGCCCTGGCTGTCCTGGATCTCGATCTGCAAATCAGGCTGGCCTTGAACTCAGAGAGATCCTCCTGCTTAAATGTTGGGATTAAAAGCTTGCACCACCATGGCCCAGCTTGAGGGCCTACTCTTAATGTCCCTGCACATCCTGCACAGTACATCCTTTGTTACTCTATAATAGGGAAATGAACACTGTTGGGCTGGCTAGATGGCTCAGCTTGGGAAGGCAGTTGCCAATCCTGACAACCTGAGTTCTAACCCTGGTTTAATGTAAGGGAAGGGAAGGACAAACTGACCGACTCTGGGCTTCCACAGGTGACATGTCCCACCCCCAACATGGATGCATGCACATGATACATGTAATTTTTAAAGATCTAAAATTAATATTAACTAAAATGTTACAGTTAATAAAAGTGTATTGTTAAAATTAAACTCCTCCACCATGGCTCCTGTAAGGATGAGTGAAACCGGCCTACAGCTGAGGAATTGGACATAGCTAAGTCCTTTCTTGGGCAGTCACGTGGGGATGGGAAGGGAATATCAGGGGTCGGAGGGCTTGACACGTGGGAAACATTTTTGAGTTGGGGAATTTAGTCTGAGAGAAATAAGACCACCAAGGGGACTGGAGAAGAAGAGGAACTGAGTCTGAGGAGAGGGAAGGTGGTTGGACTCTGGGGAGAAGAGAGTGCATTCCCTGGGACAGCAGTGGTGGCCGCTCCTCAGGCTGCTCCTCGGGCCTGCCCAGTACCTTCTGCTCTCTGTTATCCATGAAAGTTATCTGGGAGTGATGAGCTATGTCAAAGCTAGGAGGCCCTTGTCGTAAACAGCAGTCGAGGCTAACCTCATTTGGCCCAACGTGAAGACTAGCTACTGTGATGTTCACTGGAGTAGGTAGGAAGGGTTGTTCACAGAGGAAAGGGGTCAGAACCTCAGATGCCAGGTGTTCAGAGGAGAAAACAGTGGTAGCAAATACAGAGAGGAAGGTGGCTTATGCCCACAGTCCCAGCTGGAGACAGAGCAAGGATCCCACTGAGTTTGAAGCTAGCCTGGTCTTTATAGTTTCCATCTACCCTAGGCTACAGAATAAGACTGTTTCAGGATCAGAGATTCTCATTTCCTTCTTGATCCTTATTCTTGTGGTAGGTGTTTTCCAGCACTGAGCTATACATCCAGCCCCAAAATTATTTCTTAAACTAGGAAATCCACACTCGGGGTCACAGCAGGAGGCAAAAGGCTGGCCTTGGCTAAAGGGCTTTTGCAGTAATTCCAGCAGAGGATTACTGACAGACATTGAGAAAAGGGATAAGAGATGATGTCTGGCTGCCCAGGGACATGAAAAAGGAATCTCAGAGGAGAGCCTTGGCAGGCAGCAGCCGGGCTTTACTCCAAGAAGGGTACACACAAAGTCTTCGAATCTCATGAGTCCATCAGAAAGAAAGTTCCTTTCCTGACGGGGAAACAGGTGATCCGAGTCTTAAGTCTGAGCCCATGGGCTCTGTCATGTGGCTCACATCCTCTGTTCATGTTTCCATACATATTAGTCATCTGTTTGCAGGGGAAGAGTCCTCTGGGGTCCCTTACTCCTGGGTGACAGTCTCAGTCATGTTCTAGCTTTCGTTGAATTTAATCTGCCCATATACCAACTTCCTATTTTTTTTTTTCTAGAATTTACTCAACCTGAGTCTGTCCATAAGAAAATCTGTTTGCTATGCTAATGAAATCATGGTTCTGCACTTGCCAGGTTGAGTACCAGACCCTGGACTGATCATCCCCACCAAGAAACATCTTAGAAATGGATTGCTCATCTCTCCAGTGATTTCCTGTGACACATAATCACAGGGCTGGCTGGCCGGTAGCTACAACTCATCCTGGGGGTTCAGAAGACTCTTGGAGATGATAACATCCAAATTATATCGTAAAAGATGAGTAAGAGGTGGGCGGAGTCTTCCCAGCACAGTCAGGGCAGGAAGAAACCAAATTCTCATTTAGGAACGAGAAGAAACAGCTGGAGGAAGGAGGACCCTGGAGTCTCAGGAGGAAGAGAGCCCTTTATGTTTCTGAATTAGGAGAACAAGTAGAAGAACTTGGCTTTATCCCTCCAGCTTGAGGGTAGAACACTGGTTTAAGGGGCCACTCCAGCAGCAGTTATAGATAGAGGTGTAGATTTGACATGGTGGGTTCTGAACTGTCACACTGGAGGAATCAAATAAGGAAAATAGGGACATCTTAGGTGACACCCTTGGTCTGGTTTGGATGTCTTTGTGGATGGTGCTGCCGGGAACCTATAAATGGACTAAATGGCTGAGTCTCAGGCCACGTTTGTGTGGTCCAGAGGTGGGAGCTCACCCAACAAAGGAGAACATGATGAGGCTATTTTTGAAAATGTCGGCGTCTACGTGTCTTATAGGGTGTCTAAGGGGGACACACTTGGCATTCAGATAGTCTGTCGCTTCCGGTTGAAAAGGAAAGCCAGAGCTAGTCAATGAAGATGCTTATCTAAGTCATCCTCACAGTGTTAGTGAAGTCAGGGAAGTGGGAGGCTGCCCAGACAAGTAAGAGAGCAGCAACATTCCAAGGAAGAACCTCGGGGCAAGCCATAAGACATGAGCAAAGACCAGAGCCACCGAGGGAAGGAAAGGCAACAGGAGCAGGCAAGAGCTTCCAGCAACTCACAAGCAGCTCCAAACCCAGGAGCTTCTCAACAAAGGAGGGGCAGGCAAGCCAGCTGATGTCTGGGCAGGGGGTGAAGACAGTTCATGTGGATTATCTTTTTCACAAAGCTTGCCGGGCATGCAGAATCATCTTGCTGGTGTGGAGGCAGCCATTGCTAGGAGCCACCTTTTCTTCCAGCCTCCCCTTGGCTAAGCAATTAGAGGAAAAAGCCTGAAAGTTGGCAGGAGGCCCCTGAGCTGATATTAGTACACCAGTTATGAGAGGTCCTCTGCACAACATCACCCCGTCTTCTCTAGACACCTCTTACCTTCTCCATCTTTTTCCTTCTCCCACTAGTGAATGAGGGACTAGCCTCTGTTCCAAAGAAGATCCTCCCACCCAGGGGAGGATTGACTCAGGGACTGCCCAGCTCTCAGTGATACCATCATGCTAGGAAGAAGAGGAAGGCACTCTGTGGGCCCCCGAGATCAGCACACTTTCCCATGTCCTCTCCCTTTCAGTTTTGGATATAGAGCAAAAGTGGTACCCAATTCTGACATCTTTATACCTACCTGGTCCCTGTGGTTTCTAAGGCAGCTTTTTGTGGTAGTGGTTAGGGGTCCCCATTCCTTCCTGGGGGTCCAGGTTTATTTTTGCTCAGTAGTCATTGGCTTTCTGGAAAACAGACCAAATATAACACAGCTATGTTTAGTGAGGTCCTCTAACTACCAGGTAAAGGAGATGCTCCAAGATTCCCTTTTTTCCTGGGTCATGCCAGGATTCAGTTTAAATGGTGTGTATCATTGTTCTGAAGTAAAGCTTGTCTCTAGTCTGCAATCTCCCAGGCTCTCAAAAGCAGAGGAGAATGAGGAAGAATCAAATCCTTCTCTCTGTGCTCCGTGGGTGCTACGGGCTCCAGGCCTCAGTCAGATCCAATGGGCCTCTCTGTCTGCTGCCAGAAGGAAAATAAGCTTTCCAGACCAGAGGCCCACAAACTCGGTCTGGAGTCTACAGTCCTATAGTTTGTGCCCAGAAGAAGTTTTGTCCTACTAGGGAAATGGCCTAGTCTGCTTAAACAGGCTCTTCTTTAAGTTTACTTAACAGTAAGCTTTCACATTAAAGAAAAAAAGTGTTAGAAGAAAAGACAAGAGCATCTTGGGAAGCAACCAAGCTTCCCTGCTGGGTCCTGATCCATGCAAAAGTCTTAGATGCACTTTTTAATGCAAGAAAAAGTTAAATCTTTGGGAAAGAAAATGACGGGATCCTTATGTATCTTATGTGATCCAGTGGACAGAGATAGACAATAATAGAATAAAAGACAAGAATAGAAATAGACAACAAAACTGAAGGGGGAAGAAAACAGTGACTCCCTGCTAGGCTGTTTGGAGCTGAGGGGGAGGGATCGAACCCAGCTCATGCCTGGCAGGTGTTCTGCTACTGAAATATTCTCCCCTTGTTTTAAGTACAAATGACTTGGGCATGTGTGCAAGAAAAACTCCGTGGACAAGGAGAGATTTGAGATAGAAGACAACAAACTTTAACAATGGAAACAGATCTTGGAGGAGAGGGAGGGATGCTCACCTGTTAAGAGCTAGCTCCATACGTGGTGGCCAGGAGGGAGGGAGGGAGGGAGGGCGGGAAGAAGAGAGAGGGGGAGAGAGGAGAGAAAAGGAGAGAAGAGAAAGAGGAAAGAGAAAGAGGAGGGAGGGAGGGAGGGAGAGAGAGAGAGAGAGAGGTCCTTGCAGCCTCAGCAGATGCTGATGCTACAAAAAGTCAGACAGAGCCATCACAGAAGACACTCTTGAGGTAGGGCTGACATCTCAGTTTTAGTTGAATTCAAAGTCATTCAACAAAGCACAGCTTGCCTTCCATAAACAGAAGGGAGAAGAGATTTAGAAGAAGATGCATTCTGGCTTGTAATTTCAGAGGTTTCAGTTTGTGATTCGCTGGGTTTGTTGGTCAGGAGCCACAATGAGGCCGAGTACCACAGAGGAAGAGCATGGTGAGGAGAGGCTGCTCCTTCCATGGTGTCCAGGAAGCAAATCAAGGAGAAATGGAGGGGACAGAGCCCTGGGCAAGAGATAGTCCCACCAAAACATACCGCCAGTGACTTAATTTCTCCAACAAAATCCACTTCAAGAAGTTTCTACTATCGCTCAGTAATCCCATTGCATTATGAATCCTTGAGGGATTAATCCATGAGTCCTTGTGGCCCAATCATCTCTCGGAGATTGGGCCTGCTAGTTAGAGGCTGAGCTTTCAATACACGACCTTCGGGGCATCTCAAGGACCAGCAGCAGTGAGAGCTGTTTGTGCTCATGGTTTGGTCTTTTTTTTTTTTTTTATGGTTTTAGCGCTTTATTGTAGAAAGGCAGAGAGAAAAAGAGAGAGAGGCCGCCGGCCATGGCCAAATGGAGAGAGGCGGGAAGAGAGAGAGAGAAAAGGAGGGCTAGAGAGTAAGAAAGGTGAGAGCTTACAGAGTCATGTTAGTCTTAACAACCCATGAAGTAGCATGGTCGCAGGCTCACAGGCAAGTTTGAATCCAGGCTTCACATGTGATCTGTATGTGACTCCAGGCCTGAACATGTCTAGAGAAAAGGGGGCTGTGTTCTGTCTAGGAAGCCCACACAGGCAGTAACAGCAGAAAACATTCCCATCTCTGGACTTATCGCAGAGGTATTGTCCTAAGTGGCAAGCTTGTCTCCATTCCAGAGTCTCCAGTTTAGAAATCTTTAGGAATACTAAACAGCTTAGATCCACCAAGGGCCTACATTCTTTGCTTGTCCATACTTCAAGCAGGCTGCTGTACCCATCTATGCCCTTCCTTGAAAAATCCAGTTTTAGCAAAGAAGCTTGTTGAGGGAGTTTAGCAAGAAGCATCCTTCTTGACTCCTGATCACAATCTGATCCCTCACCCATTGCCACACCCCTGGCTTATATTGGATTTCTTGGCCTGTCTTCAGTAAGAATTCCGTTAGGGCAGTCTGATCCCTAACAGTGGCTATTTCTTCTTAGTAATTTCCCTCCACCCGCCACCCCCCACAGCTTCTTGGCTCTGAGTAGATCCCACGCTCTCTTCTACTGTGAGACCTCAGTGCAGTGCTCCCCATACCCACTGTGGCCCACTAGAATGCCTGCCTTAGCACACATTAAAAGTTTCATTGAGAAAGCTTTGCTTTAACAAGCCTCAGCAAATCAGGCAAGAGGCTACTAATATCTGCGTTACAACTGGTAAACAATCTTCAGATTGTTTTGTGTTTTGTTCATATTACATAATATTGTTGTGACTGTTGAAAATGTGGGACGAGCCGGAGGAAAACTTCTGTCATTTTTAAAGATCCTTAAGCAGCAGCTGTAAGAAAAAGTGGAATGACTGCCAATCGTACTGCTGAGTGACCTCCTTGCAGGCAGGTTCCCAGCGGACGGCCTCTGTATATAGATAACAAGTGAGATGCTCTACATACCATACATGTACTTTTTACATGCAAGCCCTAGCAGTACCATCAACAGACAGGATGTTTGCCTACAGGATCCTAGAGCACAGTTTCAGGACAGCCCACCAAAACATCTCTTCTCCCCTGCCAGCATCCCTCATGGGGACCAACACAGAAAGCCATCACAAACCAAAACCTTTGTTTTCTTTCCCTGACCCTGAGCCTTCCAGAAATTCTTGCTAGAGGTTTCTGAGCCCAGGCTATACCAGAGATGAAGTGGTCAAAATGTCAGAGGCAGAAAGAACAAGGAAGGTATAGATATGAGCGGGTCCAGGACCCTGGGGCAAGGCATTTATGAAGGTGCCTAGGAATGCTGGGACACGTGGCTGAGGAGGTAGCTTGGGGCCTGCACTGAAGGCCCAGATTTCCCCCTCAGCTGAGTGTGTTTACCAGCAGGGACAGGCTCTAGCCTGACAAAGCTCAAGCCACTTGGATCACCTGATGACAGGAACTACCCACCAACAAGAGGAATGTTCACACCTGTGAGCAAGTTCACCTGAACTTCCTGAGCCAAGCTCTCTCACAGGCCTGCCCTTGGTACCCTCCCCCTGATAATCTTCCCAGCTTCATCCCGACCTTGCCCAAATCTGTGGCTTATTATTACTATCTATTCATAATCCATTTCAGGTTACAGACTATCACCTGCACGCCACACACTTTAGGTCCCTTACACCCACTTCCATGGCGCTTTGGAATGACTGCTCAAAGTGAACGTTGTCTACTGTTTTATATAAAGGGAAGCAGGCAAAGGCATCCAGGGCTTTAACAAAGCGAGTGGCTGGTGTGATGCTATTTGAGTTTGCAGCCGGGTCTGTCTGATCTCAAACAGTAAGGCAGGAAGTCGCCTTCCACAGCCCAGGGTTCTACATCCGTAGACTTCACCAACGGAGGCTGGGAGGTATTTAGAAAACCATGTTGCATTTGTACTGATTGTGTACTGATTTTTGTCCTCACATCCCCTGAACAATACAACGTTTACATTGTAGTGGGTGTTCTACGTGATTTAAAGTTTGTGGAGGTGTATGCAGGTTGTACACACATACAGAACAGGTTCATGTGAGACCAGAGTATCTGTGGGATCTGGTAAGCACGGGGCACATGGAACCAGTTCTCTAGCATCAAAGATTGGCAGTATGATGTCACGGTGAGTAGTGGGTACCCCAGCGCAAGTGCTTGGTGGACTGGCTTCACCAGCTGGAAGAACGTAACACATTCAGCCTGCTTATTCACTTCTTGGCCCTGAGCCAAGAAGCCCAGGCTTATTCTTCTAGGGTTATTATCTGTCCACTATATTTTCTGTTTTTAAAAGCTATTCATTTGTTTGTCTTTCAAGTATTTATTGGAATTTGGTATTGCTTTTATGATAAGCATGAAAGGTGTCAAGGCCAATCACACAGTTTCAACCCTGAACAGTCAAACAATCTAGTAAAAAGATAAGTAAATTAACAGGTTACCCTGTAGGTGGACCATTGTTATAACTACTCATAATAGAAAAATAAAAATAAAGTTAGGTTAAAAAAAATAAAGTACGTTATGTGAGATGCTCTACATACCATACATGTACTTGTTACATGCAAGCTCACACAGCACCATCAACAGACAGGATGTTTGCCTATAGGATCCTAGAGCACAGTCAGCAGCAAGATGACTCATTAGGTAAGTATACTTCTCACCAGGCTTGGCAACCCACGTTTGATTCCAGGAATCAATTTGGTGGAAAGAGAGAACAGACTTCTCTCATGGTGTCATCTGGCTTCCACATGCACGTCATAGCATCCATACTCACATGAGTGCACAAGCGTGTGCACACACACACACATACACAGAGACAGAGACAGACAGAGAGGCAGACAGAGACAGACAGAGAGAGAGACAAACAGAGACAAACAGAGAGAGACAGAGAGAGCAAGACAGAGACAGACAGACAGACAGAGCAAGACAGAGACAGATAGACAGAGCAAGACAGAGACAGACAGAGCAAGACAGAGACAAACAGACACACAGACGCACAGACACACACACACACACACAGAGCCAGAGCGAGAGCAAGCGCGGGTTGGTTCCGTGCCCTCCATCTTTGGACCAGCAGCTTCCTGGGACGTGTGCTCATCCATGAGACAGTCTGGGGACCAAGCTGAGCACTGGGTTCTAACACTCCAGAAGATAGGCATTTGCAAACTCGGAAGTGACCTCAAGCCCCTCCTACTCCAGTGTGGCTTCCGTGTTTTGTGTTTTCTTGAATTTAATCTATCCCAGTAGATTTGATGCATCTGGCTGTGGTGTTCCATGAAACACTTCACAGAACAATACTGGCTTCTGAACACAGCTTCAGCAGCCCTGGTGTTCTGTGTTTACAAGGCTTGAAATCACCTCACACTGCTGCCTGAGCAGAGGCTGTCTTAGCCCAGGCCACCCTGGAGTTTGCTTTTTAACTCTGGTACTATCCCCTTCGTATAGACAGAATGCATTTCTTTTCTGGCTTACCACAGGACATCTGTGATCTTTGCACTGGCTCTTGTTTATACTTTAAACTTTGCTGGCCTGAGATTGTGACTTCATTTTGTTTGGCAGTTTTTGTCACTCCCCCTTGGATGAAGACAACCATAAACATGATCCTAAAAAGAAAGTGTCACCTCTGGTATTTGTCCAATCTGTCCCTTGGCCCACCATCAGCCTGTGACTGTGCTGGCTATGTGTAAGTCTCTCTGGAGAAGACCAGATCTCAAGCAGGTATGGTAGGTCCTGGGAGCTTACGGCTCTCTGGTATAGATTTATAAACTTAAAGAAGTGTTTAGAAATGTCCCCTGCTTCTTGGTAAACTGCTACTTTATTTCAGCATTAGCACACACACACTTTTCCATAACTAGTCAAAAAGTAGTCTTTGATTGGCTAATGTTGTTGGCCCTGGACTACTAAAAGCCATAATTTGGTGTACTCCACACAATTTACTTCTGTAGGTGCAGTTGAGAGCAAATTATATCACCAAGGTCTGTGGTTCTGGTTGCTATGGCAGCAGTGTCTCACACTGTACTGCTGTGGAGGGTTTGTTCCAGGTATGAGAGATTTTGAAGAGACTGGAAGAGTTGGAAAGACCAGGATCCAAGGAAGCACGAATTTGAGGGTTAAGAGAGTCGGGGAAGAGATCTCCAGTGTGCCTCTGAGCTGACTGGGTGCCAGATTCTACACTCAAATCCTGACTCCTTTTTTTATTTTAAAATTACAATTAGGGGGCTGGGAAAATGCCTGAGTGATTAAGAGCACTCACTGGCTGCCCTTCCAGAGGACCTGGTTCCATTCCCGGTACAATCCTATGTCCCTACGTGACAGATTACAAGTCTCTATAATCCCAGTTCCAGGGGACCCTACCTCCTTTTCTGGCCTCCTCGGATTCCAGGCATGAATGTGGCACACAGATGTATATGCAGGCAAAACACCCATACCCACAAAATAAAACATTATTACAGTATACTTTATTTTGTGTGCATTGGTATAGCACAAGTGTAGAGATCAGAGAACCGTTTGCAGGACTCAGTTCTTCCCTTCTACCATGTGGGCTGGAGGATTGAGCTCAGGTTTTAGGCTTGCCACTGTCGAGAGCCTTTACTGCAAGAGCCATCTTGCTCCCTGCCACCTCACCCCCAGTTTATTTTTTATCCTACACTGCTGTACAGCTGGAAGGCTGACGTCTGTCTATACAGTGTGCCCTTTGGGTCCCTGTCTGCTTAGCTTCCGGTTAGGCTTTGCTGATGGAGGCACTAGTGGGCAGAGATGGAGAAAGACCTGGGTACTATTCCTTCTACTTGTCCCGGAGGCTCTCACTTATGGATTGTGGTGACCACATGTCCCCTTTTGGAACCACTCTTATAAGGCAGCCCTTTCCCATGGTTCCAGCTGTGTGTGTGTGTGTGTGTGTGTGTGTGTATGTGTGTGATTTCTCATTCACTGTCTACCTTGTTTTATATGACTGGTTAGGAATTTGCCAATTAGGGATTCCTCTGCCCCTGTCTCCTTACCACTAGGTAAGTGTGTCCACTAAACTCTGGCCCTTTAAAAAAGAAACAAACAAATGAACGAACAAACAAAAAGGCAAACAAACAAGCAAATGTGGTTCTGGGGATTTAACTTCTGAGGCAATCATTATGCTATGATCTCCTGGGCTCCTTCACAGCTCCCGCTTTTAACCTATCTCTGAATTTTCCTCCTGATCCTTGGCTTTGGGCGATGATGTTACTAGCCACTAGGCAAGCTGGTTTCTCTCAGTCCTCCTCCTTTGGCTGTTTTAACCCACACCAGTCTTCAGTGTCATTTCCCTTACAGTGCTGGGCACTGGGGTGTACAACTCTCGTGCAGCTTCCAGAGGCAGGAAGGCAACTTACCTTGAGCCTGGCAGTTCAAAGCCAGCCTGAGCCATAAAGTAAGACGTTATTTGTTTATTCCCTTTAAAAGTGTTTCAGCCAGGTAGAGGCAGGCAGATCTCTGGAAGTTCTAGGACAGCCTGGTCTGTGTGAATGCCTGGACAGCCAGAGCTACATAATAGACAGACCCTGTCTCAAAAGAAAATCCCACAAATAACAAGTATTCATATCCTCAGCAAACAGGTCACAAGTCTCCTATGCGTCTGAGATTTCCAGAACACACGTGCGTCTAGAGATCACGCATGGGTGAGAAAAGTGTTCTGGTTTGCTGCAGTCTACATTCTGTGATATTTCTTCCTTCTCGTCTCTGGCCTGTCTGAATGTCATATCCATCCAATAGGCCAGAGATGATGAGGTTAGCCTCCCTTCTGATCTGTGGGGCGGTAGATAAGAAAAGGTCATTTGCAAACCGAGTGCCACCTGGAGAGAGGTGCTCAGAGCCTGCTTGTGATTGATTGATGATTGATAGATGCATTGACGTGATGGAAAAAACACATCTTTTCCACTGGGATCATTCCATTGCTTCTTATCAGAGGTGGAATGTCAGTCACACTTGCTCTCCTGGAGAAGATGAACAGCTCAAGTTTTAAACTAGAGACGAGTCTGGCTTTGGGGTTTTTGTTTGCTCTGTTCTGTTCTGTTTTATTTTAGTAATCACCAGAGTCTGAGCTGCAGCCACAAGTGGACATGCTTCCACTGCATAAATCAGAGCCACTGCAGAATGGAAAGCAGATAGACAAACAGTTCCTATGTGCAGCACACGATGCATATTCCCACATTCCGTCTCAACTGATCACATCTGCTCATTCCCATTCTTGTCTACAGGAGTGGGCATTTTTATTTGCATTTTATAAAGCTTAGTTCAACAAGCACATTAATCTCCACTTATAAGCCTGGCCCTTTCCTGGGCCCAGTAACCCTGTCTAGTGGGAGACACAGACAGAGAGAAGCTAACTGAAACCCGAAGTCGTGAGCATTGTATACATGGGTGTGGCTAAAATGTTGTGGGTTCCAGGAGGAAGGAGGAAGGATGGGCTGGGGTTAGGAGTAAATATCACTGAGTTCTTCCCTTAGGCTAAGGCCCCAGTGCATGGTGCATGGACTTCCAGCAGCTGTACTACCTGGGAACCTGTGAGAAATGCAGAGTCCCAGGCTCCACCTCAGACCTGCTGATTCAGACTTTGCATCTTGACAAGATGCTCATGGTCTCTCTTTGCATGTTATGTTCTAAGAAACACTGGTCTAGGTGACCTGCAGATTTTATTTAGTTTACAACCCATGGAGGCAATAAGGACAGGAGGTGAAGACACAAAGTTCTCCACATGTCGTGGAGCTGGGATTTGAACTCAGGCCCGGCAAACTCCTGGGCTCCATTCATTTCTCTGTGCTTCTCTTTTCTACCCAGTGCTTTCTGGGAAGCACCGCAGCCGAGGTGACACTTGAGCTGTGCTCGGGAGGCCCATGAAGAAGGAAGAGGACATGCTTGGCATAGCCTCCAGAGCAAGTGCTTGGCACAGCTGCTCAACAGGGCCATGACCAGTGAGGAGAATAAGAGAGGCGAGAAAGTCGGAGTCAAACTGTAAAGAGCTTTGAACACGAAGGAGCTGGAATGTCCCTGAGAGTAGACATTCCAGCCTGGCATGGAGCTATGATCCTTCATGGACTCGGTCTGGAGCCGTGATCCTTCATGGATCAGGTCTGGTTCCTTGTCCTTTCAGGCTGTGTCGCAGGCGGTCTCGCTAAGACTGCACACTGAAGCAAACTTTGTGGTAAAACATGATTCTCAAAACTCAACACTCATGAGCCAGCACAGAGGTTCATGACTGTAATCCCAGCCTTTGGGAGGCTGACGAAGGTGGTCACGAGTTCAGGGTCAGTCTGGGCTATAGATCCAGTTTAGTTGGCCTGGTCTCATGTGAGGTCCTGTCATTAAAAGGAAAAGAAGGGTAAGGGAGAGAGAGAGAGCAGAGCAGAGCATGTTGGTGTGCACCTGAAATCCTGCCACTTGGGAGGCTGAGGCAGCCATACGTTCAAGGCCAGCCTGGTCTATACAGCACGTTCTATGCCAGCTATGGCTACAGTAAAACCCTGTCTCCAAAGCCTGAGCAAAAGGAAAAAGAAAAACGAGAAAGAAAAGGAGAAAGAGAAAAGAGAGAAACCATCACCTATAGGGGAAGAGGAAGAATGTGGTTTTAACCAAGCCCCAGCCTTCTTCCCAGGAAGAGGTTACAGGGCTGACTGTCACAGATGCAGGCTGTCACAGCAGGGTGTGACCTTGGCTCTGTCAACAAGGAGGGAGTTAGACTGTTTGCTGACTAACTGCTCACGTCATAGCCAGGTCACCAAGACATGGAAGCTCCCTGTACTCAGGAGTGAGCTTTCTCCCTGAGCCTGGAAAGGCTGGCCTGTGGCCTGGGGCAAAGAAAATCACATAGCCCCCCCCCCCCCAGTTTGCCATTCTGGGGCCCAGTTTTCATCCAGATGTGCTGGTTGAGTTGAACTGTGCTAAGTGCTAAGAAGACGAGAAGCTTAGAGGTTTGGAAAGACGATTTAAATGGAATCACGAAGCTTTATTTGGATATAAAACGCCTGCATCAGAGACTCCTGATAAGACCCAAGCAGATTTCATTCTTTCTCATATTGGTTTAAAGGGAGTGGTCATGAGCCACAGAACGGAAATGGTCCCTTGAGGCTTGTTTCTCTATAGTCCTCTAAGGTAGCCGTCCTTAGTCAGAAGTCACTGTGCTGGCAGCATCAACACCTTCTGGAAATGCACCAGAAATGTAATTTTCAGATACCACTGACTCTGAAGCCAAATCAGAAACTCCATGGCTGGGGCCCAGCCACCAATTTGCGTTTCATTTAATTTTGTTGTTGTTTTGTTTCGGCAGCTCTGAGACTGGGCTTCAGCAGGTAGCCTAGGCTGGCCTCAGACTCTTCACAATCTCTATTGATGCCTCCCATGTTCTGAGTTCACAGGCTTGTGCGGCCACTTTGGGGTCCATCCACACTTGTGTTTCGGGTGACACATTCATGTTTGGGAAACACTGAACCCAGTACTCTGTCCTCCTTTGTCAGGTCTAAATTCAGGGCCAGCCTGTGGCAAGGCAGAAAGGAGCTGTAAGAGCGCATGCCATTTCTTTCAAAGAAAGTTCCTGAAGTTAGAGCTTCACTTTGGCAAGAACCTAGTTTTGCAGCTGTGGAGTCAAGAGGTTTATTACGTAGCAGTGAGAAACCTTGGGAAATGTAGTCTTCCTATGAGAGGTTCTGACTCCAGCTAAAATGTGGGATTCTATACCAACGAAAAATAAAGGCAATGTATTGACAGAGAGCTAACAGCCTCTGCCAGACTGAGGAGAGCTACAGTCAAGGTGCACATGCCGGAGTAAGGAGAACAGACTAGAGGAAGGGGCACAGACCAGAGGAAGGAAGAGGCACAGACCAGAGGAAGGGGAACATCCCAGAGGAAGGGGCACAGACCAGAGGAAGGGATGCCCTTGAGAGATGGATTCTGAGCTCAGTCTGCTGGGGCAGAAAGATCCTGGGCAACATCATAAGACTGTCTTACAATAAAAAGTGACAAGAGGGCTGAGAATCACCCCAGTGCTTGGCAGCAGCCGTGGCCTTGCTTGCACTCAGTCCTGATACTGAAATGAACACCACGGATTTGATGACCATTCTGTTCTCATGGTTGGGAAAGGTGGACAAGTCCTGGGTTTCTGGACTGTGATAGCTACCAAAATGCTAGAGGGGGAGGAGAGAGGGAGGACCATGGGTTTGATTCTAGGCTCAGTGGATCCTGGTTAAGGAGTAAGAAGCTAGAAATGGCCAGTCCGGCCAGGTGTGACATCACATGCCTATAACTCCAGCACCACATTTGGGAGGCAGAGTCGAAAGTCTGAAGTTGACTTGGTCTACATAGTGATGTGTCAGAAGAGAAGTGAAGAGGGTGGGAGCAAAGTGTGCAGGCCTGTGGTCAGTGGGT
Source organism: Mus minutoides (assembly GCA_902729485.2). Taxonomy (NCBI): domain Eukaryota; kingdom Metazoa; phylum Chordata; class Mammalia; order Rodentia; family Muridae; genus Mus; species Mus minutoides. Next base: position 453,275 of record LR750265.1, read on the forward strand.
TGCTGAGATCAGACGGATTTGGAGGTCTGAGATCAATGCTTGTGAAATGTGGTAGTGGAGTAATGATGTCCATGGGATTGCCCAGAGTGTGAGGTACAAGAGGAAGGAGGACTAGGAAGGTGGACGCTGAAGAGCTGAGCACAGTAAAAGTTAGTGAAGAAGACAAAAAGTGTCTGCTGTGGGAGCGGTGTCAGGGAACAGGAGGCCAGAGGACTTCACAGAAGTGGCGTGGCCACATGGTGTCACAGGTTGCAAAGGTGACTCATGGGACAAGCTCTGGAAAGGTCCCTACTAACAGATGATGCAAACCAAGTCCCAGACAGCTAAAGGGAGATGGTCAAGGAGGCCCAGTGGCAGAGCCAGGACCCAGCCTGTCTTCCTAAGTCTCAAATCTCACATAGGATCCTTGGCACCCTTTCCTGCTCCAAGCTGCCATATGAAAACTGTTTTTCAGGTTTGTGTCTGCCTGGAGAACTTGTTTCCCAAACTGCTGTGGTTCTATCCTCCTAAGCCGTCGCCGCCACCTCCTCCTCCTCCTCCTCCTCCTCCTCCTCCTCTTCCTCCTCCTCCTCCTCCTCCTCCTCTTTCTCCTCCTCCTTTCCTCTTCTTCTTACTCCTAAGCCGCCTCCTCCTCTTCCTCCTCCCCAGCGTCCTCCTCCTCCTCTTCCTCCTGCTCCAATCTGCTTGAGTAGACCCACTGGAGTCTAATTGTGACATTGTCCTGGTTTATGGGCGTCGCTTTCCTTCCCAGCATTCTAGACTCGTGTTTCCCTTTGTCCCCTGCCATGTCTTGCCCGAAAGCCCAGATTCTTCTGGGTAATGTAAGCAGTTGGTGTTGTTCCTACCTACCCTGTGCTGGAAAGAGCATGTCAGTCCTAAGATCACAACCCAGGCTCAGGGCTGTTGTGCTCCCAATCGCACCTCTGCATAGTGTAAAATGCAGACAGCTTCACGTTGGTGAAGGCACACTGTGAACATAGCCGGGAGGTTAATTTTGGAGTTAGCTTATTTCTGAAGTGTTCAGTTGGTAGGTTTTGTTTCTTTGTTTGTTTATTTGTTTGTTTGTTTCTAAACTTTGGACAGTTGTGCGTGTAGGCACGTGGCAGGCACTTGTGCATGTGTAGGTGTGTTGCCGGCAGCTGTGCATGTAGGCGTGTTGCAGGCAGCTGTGTGTGTAGCTGTGTTGCAGGCAGCTGTGCGTTGCAGGCAGTTGTGTGTGTAGGTGTGTTGCAGGTAGGACAGTTGTGTGTGTAGGTGCGTTGCAGGCAGCTGTGCGTGGAGGTGTGTTGCAGGCAGTTGTGTGTGTAGGCGTGTTGCAGGCAGCTGCTTTTAGCTCTCTGCTTCTGGTGCATTCGAGGTTTTGCCTGTTGGAAGCAATCTGCACCTACAGGCAGCATCCACTGACTGGCTTATTGTCAACCGTAGTCCTGTGTTGACTGCAAAGTGGTCCCAGTTATTTTGCATATCTTGTGAGATCACTATGGGAACGCAGTCCCTATGATACAGCACTCCTTGTCTTGAGCACTTTTCATGTTTGTTTTTTTTAAAAAACAGCTTCATTTCCTATTGATATAAAAGAAATATTTGATAACCAAAAATAAATATAGCCAAAAATTTCGAGTTTGTTTCATTTATGAGTATAGCTTTGCAGTCTAATCTGAATGAGCCTAGGACTTGTCCTGCAAGTGTGTACTCTCCTAACAGGTGAGTCACCCCAGACTCCCTCGACTCTATCCTAGTGGATGACCTGAAGAGTCGGCAGTTTCTCAAGATGTAGGACAAAGGTAGAAGCAGCCGCAGCCAGGCAGGCGTACTACAGGTACCCGGGGCAGCTGTTCTTAGACACAGGCCGAGACATTTTGTATCTCACTTCTTGTGCTACAACCAGTCATTGTGCCATTGTGGGCCAGTCACCAGTCACCGTGCTGGACTATCACCAGCCTCCCCGTTTCCATTCTGACACTGAAGCTAGTGACATCTCATTGTGGATGAAGACATGGCGTCACAATCTGTGTGCTCAAACGTATCACTATTCATCTCTCTAACATTCACTGGCTTTCTCGGATTAGAATAAACTATCTGTGTGCTCAAACGTATCACTATTCATCTCTCTAACATTCACTGGCTTTCTCGGATTAGAATAAACTGCTAATTCATTGGCGGTTTATGTGATCTGGCTCACCTGGCTCCAGTCACCTATCCACACTGTCCTTTCTGGTCTGCCATGTGCAAGCATGCAGGTTGTAGACTGTAGGAAGTGCAGGTAGGCTGAAGGGTGAGTGACAGCCTTGGAAACAGTACATCAACCTTGCTCTCACACACAAAGCCTTTTCTTATGAAGCTGAGACACTTGCCTCTCCTTCTATCAGCTCTTCATAACAGCCAATCAGATACAATTCTAGATTCCCTCTAGAATGAAAATTTTAAAATTTTGAGACCTGCCGATGGGCCACAGAAATAACACTACAGAGATCCCGCCTGTGTTCAGCTCTCTGCCAGTACAGAATTAACAATTAAATCTACAGAGACAACTTTCACACAATCCCAACATCGTTCCTAGGGTATCTACTGAAGACTCTTTGCGTGGATGGTACAGTAGGCAGGGCTGGATGTATAGTTTGCAAAGCCCAATGTCACAAGAGTCTCAAAACCTTATGATCAAATGCCCATTGAATGGACAGTGGCAGAATAGGGCCCTTCTGAGTATAGGGACTTGTGACATTCTTATGAAGCTGACGTTTCTGGCATGTAGAGGTCCACTTGCCTCTTAATCCCCCAGGGGAAAGCAGCTTTTTGCTCCCATTAGAACAATACCCAGTTTTAAACCATTGCCTCTGAAGTAAAGCATTCTCTTCTGGAGGAAGAGGGGAGGCTTGTACAATTCAAGAGGTCGCTTAGACTCCCAAGGTCCAGGAAACTCAGAAAGGTATCAGATTCCCAAGGCTCCTCCCCAAAGATTATTAAACCTGAGAACAGTTGCTCTGAGAGGGAACTGTCCACCACTTGGTCCAGAGCATCTGTGAGTGTGGAGTTCTGGACCCATCACCCAGGCTGAGGTGAGACTTTTAGACAATTTATCTGCCATTGGGTCACCAATGCTCCTGTCCTGTAAATTAATCTAAGCTTGCTGATTCACCAAACTAGACCTGAATGGAATCACTTCTTTAGTCTGTCATCAATGCCCTGTGAGGGGTGAGTAGATCTTTGTAAATGTCTTCTCAGGAAAAGCCACCACTTCCAGGTGGCATAGAAGTATTTGGGATCACAAATGAAGCAGGGCTACTGAGGTGACCCCCACATATGCCTGGATCTCGGGCAGAACATCTAATCAACTTAAAAGGTTTTGTGTTTCTTTTTCTTTTTCTTTTTTCTTTTTTTTGGTTTTTTGAGACAGGGTTTCTCTGTGTAGCCCTGGCTGTCTTGGAACTCACTCTGTAGACCAGGCTGGCCTCGCACTTGGAAATCTGCCTGCCTCTGCCTCCCGAGTGCTGGGATTGAAGGCGTGCGCCGCCACCACCACCCGGCTTGTGTTTCTTTTTTCTTTCTTTCTTTTTTTTTTTTTTTTTTTTTTTTTTTTTTTTTTTTTTTTTTTTTTTGGTTGTTGTTTTTCGAGACAGGGTTTCTCTGTATAGCCCCTGCTGTCCTGGAACTAACTTTGTAGACCAGGCTGGCCTCAAATTCAGAAATCTGCCTTGCCTCTGCCTCCCAAGTGCTGGGATTAAAGGCATGCGCCACCACTGCCCGGCTTGTGTTTCTTTTTAATGAGTCTTAGACAGGTTCTCATTTTCCTCTAAGTTTGCTTGAAGGCAGCGACAGACATCCTAAGCAGTGAGAAGTGTGTGTGCACAGTCAGCAGGGAAAACTCACCAGTAGGGAGAAATGTGAAAAGGTCATTACAGTTGGAGCTAACAAAACAAACAAACAAACAAACAAACAAAAAATTGTATTTTATAGATTTTGGGTTTCAGGTGTATTGATGAATTCAATTATGTTTTAAAATTTAGTTAAGACTGAATACTTGGGACTGGAGAGATGGCTCAGCGGTTAAGAGCACTGGCTGCTCTTCCAAAGGTCCTGAGTTCAATTCCCAGCAACCACATGATGACTCACAACCATCTGTAATGGGATCCTATGCCCTCTTCTGGTGTGTCTGAAGACAGCTACAGTGTACCTACAGATATTAAATAAATAAATAAATAAATAATTTTTTTTTTAAAAAAAAGACTGAATACTTAGTAAATGACTAGTAAATATTTTTCTCTGCACTTGAGAAGTTACAAAATTACTTTAAAATGATCCTTCCCCAGATGTCTCCCCCTCCCACTCCCCTTGCTTGGAACTAGAGGTATTGAAGTCAGGGACTCCCACAGGCTGAGCTAGCAGGCCATCACTGAGCCACGCCCCCACTCTTCTCTCCCACAGGCTGGGCTAGCAGGCCATCACTGAGCCACGCCCCACTCTTCTCTCCCACAGGCTGGGCTAGCAGGCCTTCACTGAGCCATGCCCCCACTTTTCTTTTACTTTCATCCTAAGAAAGGTTTCACTAAATTGCAGAGACTGACATTGAAATTGGGACCGTCCTGCCTCAGTCTCTAAAGCAGCTGGGCACAACAGGCTGATACTAACCTTACCAACCAGCTCACCTATCTGGGGGTGGGAGGGAGGGAGGGGAAGGGGTGGGCGTAATTGAATTCTTGATGAGTCAAGGTTTTGTTATTTTGACACATTTCAAAGTTTTATTTAATATATGATTAATTCGACATATGTTCACTGCTTTCATTCATAAGACAGTCATAGTAGTGTTTATAAATATATATGGCTTTCCACTTAAAAAGGGGTGTAAGATCTCAGGGGTTTCTCTTTCAGTTCTAGGAATCCAACGTTCTTAGTCTAAGTAACAACATGAGAAAACTCAAGTTCAAGGATCTGGGACAGTGAGATAAGGCAGCATGTGAGTTTTCGGAGGGAGCAGGACAGCTATCACCCACCTCGGGCTGGCGAGGCCGTCTGGGGGCTCTGATAGCTTTCTGCAGTGGATCAGCACTGGACCAGTGCCAAAGGCAGAGTGGATACAAACACAAAACCATCCTGAAAGTGCTTGTGGCCACCAAGGAGGAGAGCACACTTCTGCTCCAACTTTGCTAATTTTTGAAAAGACCATTAGAGGAGGAGGAGGAAAAGAAGAAAAAAAGAAAGAAGAGGAGGAGGAACAGGAAGAGGAAGAGGAGGAGAAGGAACAGGAAGAGGAAGAGGAGGAGGAAGAAGAGAAGGAGGAAGAAGAGGAAGAGGGGGAAAAAAGACCGATTGGAAGAAAGACAGAACAAAAGCTAAGCATCTAAAAAGTCCCTCACTAAACCGCTCGAGGCTTAGACATGTTCAGGATGTGTGCAAGCCCTGACCTCATGACTCCTCACCTTCCTGCTGTCAGGAAGCAGTGATAAACTCACCCACATTAAAGTCTAAATGACTAATCAGGGTTCAGGAGCCATCAAACACAGGCCAGACACCGCCAAGCACTGCAAGGGAATCATGGCCAGAAAGCTGAACGTTTTTATGGTTTTTTTTTTCAATGTAAATTGACAATTTGTAGTTGTATAAATGTGTAGGGTTTGAGGCAATACTGTAATTTTTGATTATACGTCATAGAAGGAGGAAGAGTTGACAATTTAATTGACTCATTTTGTGTGTACCTTTGCCCCTGCAAGCCACAGCACAGCTGTGAAGGTTACAGAACAACTTGGGAAACATCTCTCACTTTAAGCCACATGGGCCCCAGAGGCCAGAACTCAGGCTGTCAGGTGATCAAGGGCAAACCCCTTTACCCTTATGGAACCAGGTCAAGAGTTGAAAACAATATTTTTATTTTGGGGANGACTCATTTTGTGTGTACCTTTGCCCCTGCAAGCCACAGCACAGCTGTGAAGGTTACAGAACAACTTGGGAAACATCTCTCACTTTAAGCCACATGGGCCCCAGAGGCCAGAACTCAGGCTGTCAGGTGATCAAGGGCAAACCCCTTTACCCTTATGGAACCAGGTCAAGAGTTGAAAACAATATTTTTATTTTGGGGAGGTGGTGGTGGTGGGTTGGGAAGTGTTGAAGAAAGGGTTTATTTCACTTTACACTTCCATTATGGAGAAAGTCGGGCCCCAGAATGAAAATATGCAAGAAACCTCCTTGCTGACTTGCCCTCTCCAGGGCTGGAGCCTATTTGTTTGTTTTCTTCGCGTTCCAGAGCCCTGGCTGTCTTGACTCTGTAACCAGTATGGCCTTGAACTCACAGAGATTCCCTGCCTCAGCCTCCTGAGTGCTGGTATTAAAGGTGTGCACCACCACTGCCCAGCTATTTCCAGAGCTGAAACTTTTTTTTGTTGTTTTTTTTTTTTCGAGATAGGGTTTCTCTGTATAGCCCTGGCTGCCCTGGAACTCATTCTGTAGACCAGGCTGGCCTCGAACTCAGAAATCCACCTGCCTCTGCCTCCCAAGTGCTGGGATTAAAGGCGTGCACCACCACACCTGGCTTCAGAGCTGAAACTTTTAATGGCACACTTTCAGCAGAGACCCAACTCATCCACAGTCAAATGACTTTATCCTGAAAGAACTGAGACCTGAATCTCTCCCTCTCTCCCTCTCCCCTTCTCTCCTTCTCCCCTTCTCTCCCTGTCTCCCTGTCTCCCTCTCCCGCTCTCTCCCCCTCTCTCCATCTCCCTCTCCCCCTCTCTCCCTGTCTTCCTCCCTCCCTCTCCCTCTCTCCCTGTCTTCCTCTCTCCCTCTCCCTCTCTCCCTGTCTTCCTCTCTCCCTCTCTCCCTGTCTCCCTGTCCCTCTCTCCCTGTCTTCCTCTCTTTCTCTCCCTCTCCCTCTCTCCCTGTCTTCCTCTCTCCCTCTCTCTCTCTCCCTCTCTCCCTGCCTTCCTGTCTCCCTGTCTCTCTCTCCCCTCCCCCATCCCTCTCTTGTTCTTGCTGTTTCACTCTCTCCTCTTGGTTTTGGATTTATAGAAAAATTTTGGAGGCAATTCAGAGAGATCCCAACACCTCCCCATCCAACTTATTTTAATATTAACAGTTTCTGTTACTATGGCACATTTGTCAAAAGTAAGAAATGAGAGCCAGAATGTTCACTAAATGCCAGATTTTATTTGTATTTCAGGGTTTGTCACTAGTGCCCTTCTGCTCGTGATACAATCCCGATTATCACACAGCAGTTATGCTGCCCTCTTTAAAACTTTCACCACTTCAACCCACAAAAAGCAGTGTTGTCATGTAAGGCTCACGGTCCATTCTCAGTGCTTGTCTCATCAGAAACCTCCTCCTGAAGCTCCGCCCCCTCCGCCCCTTCCGCCTTGGGTATCCATCTCAACCTCCTGCTGTCTGCCCCACTAAGCAGCACCCACGAGGCCCCTGGGCTCATCCTGTCTTCTGTCAGTCCTCACTCTGGGTATACTCACCCAGACTCCAGCTATAGGGAGGGTAACCTCTTTGTGGTGACTCCTAAATGGATGGCTGGTACCTCTGCTGAACTCCAGCGGATGTGTCTCATTGCTTGTGGTTTTAGCTTGGTTTCTGGTGTGTCTCGTCTTAATGGCAGGTCCCCAGGTCCCCACACTGAGCCTGGACCTACGCCTGGAGCCTGCCCTTCTCCAGCTTTTCCACACAGGAAACTGCAGCTGCCTACGGCCAATGGCCGTTGCCAAAAATCCCACACTTGCCTTTAACACCCTCATCCATTCTCTCCCTCTCTCTCTCTCTCTCTCTCTCTCTCTCTCTCTCTCTCTCTCTCTCTCTTTTATTTTTTGGTTTTTCGAGACAGGGTTTCTCTGTATAGCCTTGGCTGTCCTGGAACTCACTCTGTAGACCAGGCTGGCCTCGAACTCAGAAATCTACCTGCCTCTGCCTCCCGAGTGCTGGGATTAAAGGCATGTGCCACGTCCGGCCATTCTATCTCAATATACAGTCTGTTCCAACTTTGAAAAAGCTAAGGAGCAGGGCTTAATAGCCCACACCTTTAATCTCAGTACCCAAGAGGCAAAGGCAGGTAAATCTCTGTAAATTCAAGTTCTAGGCCAGCCTGGTCTATGTAAGACCCTGTGGGAGGTCGGCGGGGGGGGGGGGGGGGAGGAAAGAGAGAGAGAGAGAGAGAGAGAGAGAGAGAGAGCACGAGCTGATTGATGGTGGTCTTCTTTACTATAGCCATCATCACTATGCTGGTACCTTTTTGGTAGTGTTCTCTGTCTCCTGAGAGCTGGCATTAGAGCAAGCCATCATGCCTGGTTTAGGTCACCATCTTTCCACCTGGTTACTCCACACTCCCCAAAGCTCATCCTCCGTTCACCCTGCACCCCGGCACCTGGCTTCCCTCCACTGCTCTCACCACCAAGGGGCATTTTTAAAGCACTTCTGAGCTGAGCTTCAGCCGGTTGGGATTTAGCCTTCCTGCTCTTTCCTGCGCTCTGGACTGGGATATCCATCTCCAGGAGAACTTCTGCTCCTCTGAATTCCCTTTGTTTTTCCAGAACCCGAGCCTCGGTCAAGGCACTGTCTTCTAGTTTTCAAATGCTTCTTTACAGAGCTCCATCAAATCCCACTCTAAATAGCACGGTAGGCCAGCCAGCAAGGTGGCTCTGCAGCTCAGGGCGCACGCTGCCAAGCCTGACGGTCTGATTTTGATTCCAGGACTCACATGGTAGAAGAAAAAAAAAAAGGATCCTTTCAGGTTATCCTCTAATCTCTACCACCTGTGGTACCCCTATAGAAGCACACAATAATTTTTCCTTTTTAAGTTTAAATAACCCAATAGTCACTGTGAAGGGAACAAATATTTTTGTGAGTTAAAAACTTCCTTATTTAGTCTTTGGACCAGCACTCAGATTTGATTTTGCATGATCCTGTGCAAAATCATTTTTACATTTTTACAAGTAAGGAAAATGCATCTCGGGGACAAAAAGTACCTTTCTGAAAGGCTGTAATTCCTGCTCAGAGCGAGCCCTGCACCCCACTAAAGCCTTCCATCCCCAGCTTTCCAAGCCTGGCTCTGCACTCAGAGATCTGCATGTGAGGCCTGGATGGACCTCTCCATCACAGGGCTCCACACAGCCTGCAGCTCCACACTCGGGAGGTGCAGGCACACTCCTCAGGCCTCGTGAAACTCAAGGCCAGAACTAACCATGCCTGTCTGTCAGGCAGGAGCTTCTTCTACAAGATCACGTGTCTGGAGGACGGAGGCTGGATGCGCTGTCTCCCTCAGCTGTTCTCTGCCGCATCATTATTATTATTATTATTATTATTATTATTATTATTATTATTATCGTTTTTGAGTCGGGTCTATCACTGTAACAGGAGCCCCAGAGTGCGTCTGGTGTCACCTCCCTGGCCAGGGTTGAAGTTCCCACTACACTGCCTTCTTAGGTAAGTGCTGGGGAGCCAAGTTCAGGTTCTCAGCATAGTTAGCATGTACCAGCTGCTCTCTGCCTTCTCCGTGTTGATATTTCAAAGATAACAGCCCATGTTCTCTCCAACAGTTGTTCTTATTTCACTTTCAACTGTGGATCAATGTGAAATTGAGTAAATGAATGCACCCACATAGTTAGTTGTCTTCTGAGAATGAGCTAGGATAACCATGTTTTTAGTTCGAGTGAGTGAGTGAGTTTACTAAGAATACAGAAACCAAATTAAAGGGAGAAATAGTGAGCAGCAGATGTAGAGGCTCGGCAGAAAGCCAAACATCAAATCAGGCGCTGAGGACATCCAGCCTGAACTGACTGAGGAAGCCCAGCGGAGCGCCGCCAGCCCCAGCGAGCGAGCGCCCTGTGAGCCAGTGCAGCCAGGGTCTGCTGTGGTCCGGTTTCTGAGAGTGGACGGTGAGCAGAAAGGCAACATCCTCACCTCGCCTGCTGCAGGCACCAAACAGAAACTGACAAGAAGCTGAGGCTGGCGGGGGCTGCAGTTGCTGACTGAGCCTTCCCGCCATGGATGAACTAGCTTCTCATGGCAGAAGTTCTGCAGTAAGTTAGTAAGTAGGTAGATGAGTTTGAGATCATATTTTTTGCTTAAAAAAATTAAAAAGGAAAGAAAATGTTTTCATAAGAAAAAACTTAGTGGGACTGGAGAGGTGGCTCAGCAATTAAGAGCACTGACTGCTCTTCTAAGGGTTCTGAGTTCAAATCCCAGCAACCATTTGGTGGCTCATAACCATATGTAATGGGATCAGATGCCCTCTTCTGGTGTGACTGAAAACAGCTATAGTATAGTCATATACCTAAAAGTAAATAAATAAATAATTAATAAAAGACTTAGTAAAAGATAGACTTTCCTTTATTTATTTATTTATTTATTTAGTAAAAAGAAAAAGACAGAAACAAAGTCAGGATGCCTAAGCATGTTGGAGAAGACCCCGGGGAAGTCCCTCGGAGGTTTGGGAGGATAGTGTATGTTAACTATAATGTATGTTTAAGATCAAAGGTTATTAAAATTCCTAAGGTTACATTGATCTGCTCATGACAATGTTTTTAAAAACCTGATTTAAAAACGAAATTGGATCTGGAGAGGTGGCTCAGTGGTTAAGAACAGCAGAGGACCTGAGTTCAATTCCCAGCACTCACATTAGGCCGCTCCCAACTGTTTCTAACTCAGCTCCAGGGGATGTCACTAACCTCAGGCACATGCACATTATATATATAATCGATATATATATATAAAATCGATATATATATATATATATATATATATATATATATATATATATATATATATATACCTGCTCGCTGGCGCTCCACTGGGCTTCCTCACTCAGTTCAGGCTGGATGTTGTCAGCACCTGATTTGAGGATTTTTGATTATATATATATGGGGCTGGAGAGATGCCTCAGTGAATAGGTCACTGGCTGCTCTCTCAGGGGTCTGAGTTTCAAGTCTCAGCATTCACACGGCACCTCACAATTGTCTGTAACTCACATCTTCACACATACATACATGCAGGCAAAACACCTATGTGCATGAAGTAAAAATAAATAATTTTAGCCGGGCGTGGTGGCGCACGCCTTTAATCCCAGCACTCGGGAGGCAGAGGCAGGCGGATTTCTGAGTTCGAGGCCAGCCTGGTCTACAAAGTGAGTTCCAGGACAGCCAGGGCTATACAGAGAAACCCTGTCTCGAAAAACCAAAATAAATAAATAAATAAATAAATAAATAAATAATTTTTAAAAACCCTGCATGTCTAATCAAGATAATTGTGCTTTTCCTAACTTTGTTTAAACCACTGGTTTAAACCTTAGCAAAACCAGAGTTTATTTAAAACTGTTGATCAGCCAGGGCTACACAGAGAAACCCTGTCTCGAAAAACCAAAAAAACAAAAAAACAAAAAAAAAAACTGTTGAATTTTTGTGTAAGTTTCTCTAAGTATTACACAGAAGTTAAAACTATAAGATTGGCAAGGCTATCAATTAGAGCATTCCACAGCCAAGCCCAAGGCCCACACTAAGGAGGGTGAGAGAAAGGAACAAGGGAGACAGCCCTTGCCCTCCAACATCAACCACAGCCCAGGGCATGATGGGGGCTCCTCTGGTACATTACATAGTCCCTGGTCAGAGAGGCCATGGAGTCTATGCAGCTGGCTCTATCCAGTATGCATCCTGTAGGGAGGAGGGACATTCCTGATGCTTCCAGAGGAAGCCATGAGGTCTGAAGGATCCTGACCCATCCCTGCAGATGGCATTATTATTATTATTATTATTATTATTATTATTATTATTGGTTTTTTTGAGACATGGTTTCTCTGTGTAGCCCTGGCTGTCCTGGAACTCACTCTGTAAACCAGGCTGGCCTCCAACTCAGAAATCCACCTGCCTCTGCTTCCCGAGTGCTGGGATGAAAGGCGTGTGCCACCACTGCCCGGCAGATGGAATTGCTGATAGATGAAAAACTCTCTTTAAAACTGTAAGAGGGAGTCTGGACTGACTTTAGAAATAAAAACAAAGGGTTAATCTGTGGCCATTTACATAGTCTTAAACACTAGAACCAGAAGATACGGGGACTTTAAAAGTATAAACAGTTAAAAAGAGACAGCAGGACAATCTGTGGCTGAAATCTCCAAGAAGAGCAGGGCAGTTACTGGAGAAACAAATTCATCAAGAACATATGTTCTATTTTCAGAAGGGACCCCAAAGCAACTTCAGATGAGTATTTGTGCCACCAACCAGGCAGTCTCTCTTGACCCTCCCCCTCCCCCCTTAAGTGGATTCCCACATCTGTCTCTTGGGGGTGGGGGAGTGTAGTTAAAAAAAAAAAAAGATTGTTACTGGACAAAGATACTGGCCCATCCTTTCCAGCTTGAACCCTGAAGCATATTCTATGAAGACTGCACCTTACTGTTTTAACTTTCCTGTGTGTCTTTGGTCCTCTTTTATTTGCGATTGACGTCTTCCAAATTCCAGGTCTTATAACTTCAAATAAGGCTAACTAAGGGAGGCTAGCCCAGACCACCATGACGACTTCTACTTCTTCTACTGAAGACTGCTCCATTACCCAAGGTAATGCCACAAGTCTCTCTCTATGTGAACCCGGAGAAGGGACCCACCCAGGCCTTTTTTCATCTCTACCCCGCTCCAAAGCATGGAAGTGCAGCCATGGCCAAAAGAATTGGATTCCAAATCCTTAAGGAGAAAATATTACAATGAGATCAAAGACATAGTTAAAATAAATACGTAAAAAAAGAAAGAGAGAGAGAGAGTTAAACCAGCAAGGAAAAAAAAAACCACTAAAAAAGATAAATGAAAGGTCTTGCATCTGGGTATGAGATAGGCAAGCTAGCCAGACAAAAATACAAAGCTCTAACATTAAACAGTAAGGCTTTTATAGTGAACTAATTTTCTTTATTGCATTTGGCCCCAAATGTATTAAATTTTATGTGTCATAAAATAACTTAATAGATATAAAAGTCTCCGTTAGTACCACGGACAAGTCATGGCTGGATGTAATAGGCAGTCTGTTGTGGCGTGCATTGTTTGAGCTCACTAAGGAGCTAGCTCTGGAAGTGGGGCTGTTTTCTCCCATTTCAGGCTCAAATCCATTTGCTTCAAAACATCTCCTAAGACTTCTTGTCCTCCTAATGTGATAAGAGGGAGAGAGAAGGACACCAGAGCAGCCTGCAGGAAATGACACCAAATGCCTGGGGACCCTTCCCAACAGAAGCCACTAGTGTTTGTCCCATGATACAAAGGCCTGCAGTGGGAAGGAAGTCTGGGCTGTCAGCCTGGGGAGCTTTCTCAAATGGAGACTTCAGGTCACTGTCCCAGCTTTTCCAGTTAGTCTCTCCTGGACATGATGGCTTTATTTATCTTTGCTATTTACCTTTTCTCATGGAAGCCTCACCCAAGGGGCTACTCTGCTCTACATGGGTCTCAGCAGATGAGCTGACCCCAGCTGACTCCCTTACTTGGACTTCCTTGGTTGATTTCATGCTGACTTGGCATCTACCATTGTTTCTACCACTGACTCCTGTTGACTTTTCCACCCTTTGCTTGCTGCACATTTAATAAACTCACTCATTTGAAACAAAAGCACAGTGATCATAGATCATCCTCCAAACTATCCAGAACAGGCATAGCGATAAAGCAAAGCAGTAAATGTATATTGTATATTGTTCACGCATATGTGCCCGACAGGATACTCAACACTTTATATACTTTGTCTTATATAGCTAATAATTGCCATAACTGCTGCTGTACTGATGGGGTCATTGAAGCTTATCAAGGCTTGCTTAGATGAGGGTTTTCATTATGGGCCAGTGGTAGGGCACATGCCTTGCATGTACAAGGTCTTGTGTTCAATCCTTAGCACCTAGCACCATAACACACACACACAGAAACACATACATACACACTCACATACACACATACACACACACACATACACATACACATACATACATACATACACACATATATACATATACACACATAGAAACATATACATACACACTTACATACACACATACACATACATACATACACATATACACATACACACATGCATACATACACACACATACATACACATATACACACATACATACACATATACACATACATACATACATATACACACATACACACACATACACACACACACACACATACACACACCTGCCCACATGCACTTGCACATCTGTCAGAAAAGAACTCAACCTGCTTGAGTTCTTAGCCACTGTATTTCCTACATGTAACAAGAAAAACCTGGGCTGCTGTTTGGAAATCCCCGATTTTGTGAGCACAGGTCTCAGGAATGACTGCTGGGCATGTGCTGACTTCTCATTCCAGGACCTGTGAAGAACCCGGAAGGGAGGAGGTGAAGCTGGAGCTGCCTGCCGGGAAGTCCAAGTCATCCACAGGTGGCTGAATCACTCGTGTCCTGCTTAGAAAGATCTGAATTCTTCTCTTACTTAGCACTCAGTTACCCCAGAGGAGAAAGAACTGTGTCAGTAAATGAGGAGTACCTCTTATCATCCGAGAGGATGGACCCTGGGATTTGGAAGGGGTACAATCTGCAAGTAGAGTTTAAATGCTGATTTATTCATTTTCAGATACCCAGCTTTTTTTTTTTATGCTTTTAGAGCTTTATTGTAGAAAGGCAGAGAGAAGGGAGAGAGAGAGAGAGGGAGAGAGAGAGAGAGAGAGAGAGAGAGAGAGAGAGAGAGAGAGAGAGAGAGAGAGCGGCCATGGCCATGTGGAGAGAGGAGGAAGGAAGAGGGGGAGAAGGAAAGCTTGAGATAAGAATGAGAGGTAAGAGCTTGAGAGCGATACCCAGCATTTTATACACAACATTTCTGGAGAAAAAGTGGCCCTCCTGGTCAGTGGGATTTTTTTTTCCCCTCGTTCCAGTCAACCTTGCTTGCTCTGGCCAGCCCTGCTCTTTCCGGCCCACTCACTCCTGCCTGCCAGCTCCAGCCGGCCCTGCTCTTTCCGGTCGGTCCCACTTGCTCTCTCTGGTCCAAGGATTCGTTTATTATTATTATTCATAAGTACGCTGTAGCTGACTTCAGACGCACCAGAGGAGAGGTCAGATCTCATTACGGGTGGTTGTAAGCCACCATGTGGTTGCTGGGATTTGAACTCATCACCTTCAGAAGAGCAGTCGGGTGCTCTTACCCGCTGAGCCATCTCACCAGCCCCCTGGTCAGTGGGATCTTACAATGGCTACTGGCAAAGCAACAATAAGCATCATTGTGATGTATGTACCAGGTCACTTTATATATCTGATGGCATAAGTGGGCAGCTGCAACCTGTCAAGCTTTCATTCGACAACCAGAGGACTGCTTCGGGGGTAACGCAGTCCTGGTCGTTTGCTGAAACTCTGTGGACACTGTCTTAAAAGAAAGTGCCAGAGAAATGGCCCATTGGGGCAGAGCTGCAAGCACAAAGCCTGCACAAAGTTTGATCCCTGAAACCGTAATGGAACCATATATAAAGTGAGTTATGGTGCCAAGAATCTGAAATTCCAGCACTCCTGAGCAGGAGATGGGAGGCAGGGAAAAGAGACCCCGTTGGAAGCCTGAGAACCAGTTAGCTTGGAGTATACAACAGGGCAGCAGAAACAGAAAACCTGCCTCAACCAGGTGAGGGAGAGAACCAACTGCCAAAAGACCCTTGTCCCCTAGTAAATAAATAAAATAATATTTAAAAGATCAAGAAAAAACCAGTACAAAATGTACCTGAAAGAGGCTGAGTCACTGAGTTGGATGAAAGGGACCCTTCGAAAAATGTGTGTGTGGCTCCTACCTGAGATCCCAGCACCAGGGAGGCCCCAGGAGGAGGGTCACAGCAAGGGCGAGTCCAGCATGGGGTACCTGGGGGTGGGGCGTGGACGGTGTTCCAAGCAAGCCTCAGAAGCAGAGGGTGGGGACAGGGGACAGGGGACAGGGGAGAGAAGTCTGTGGTGTAGCTCAGGGGCAGGGAGATTGCCTAGCATGACTGATGCCTGAGGTTTGACCCCAGCACTGCATAAAGCAGCCACATTGATGCACGCTTGGAGTCCCCACACTAGCGAGGCAAAGGCAGGGAGATGGGGGAGATGGAAGCTTGTCCATCCAGGTGAGGCTGGGGTATAAGAGACACCCTCTCAAAAACAAACAAACAAACAAAAGAAAAACGTCGGCAAGGAGGGGAGAAGGGGAGAAGAAAGAACAAGAAGTGGAGTACCCGAAACTGACCATGCTGAGACTCTGGGAAAACGTGGTGCGCACACACAATAGAAGTGAGCCACGAAGCCGGGCGGTGGTGGCACGCGCCTTTAATCCCAGCACTCGGGAGGCAGAGGCAGGCGGATTTCTGTGAGTTCGAGGCCAGCCTGGTCTACAGAGTGAGTTCCAGGACAGCCAGGGCTACACAGAGAAACCCTGTCTCGAAAACAAAAACAAAAACATAAACAAAAACGAAGCGAGCCACATTCAGAAGAGACTGAATGAGAAGCTGAAGAAACTTTAACCCTTTCACTCCTCATATTTTGCATCTGTTTGTCATGATGATGAAAGTCTGTCTATAAAACCTTTTTCTATGTCAGCAGACAGCCTGTTCATTAAAGGTGTTGCTTCGAGGATCAGCAGCAGGGACTTCACCTGCCCTGCCCTGTCCCTCCCATTAGTCCCTAATGGGCAAGTTCTTTGATTTGTGCCCACAGTTCTCCAGGATTTCCTTTGTGGTTGTTTAGTGCAAGTCAAATTTGGTGACCCTCTGCCTGTTAATCCCATGGGTGACTTTCTGGTATTGTTTAAAGCCAAGGTCATGGTGAGGTTCCTGGCTGACCTGTTCTTAGGTTTCTGGGTCTTTCTAAGTGCTAAAGCTTAAAAAGACCATGATGTAGAAACACCAAAGCACACTGTCTCAGATGGACCGCATTTCCCTTCCTCTGTGGTTGTGAACATACGGATGTGGCTTTCCGTTGGCAGCACCTCAGAAATGGTGAAATAAGGTGGCTTCGGTCCTACAGGAGTGCAGGTCAGGGATCCAATCAGACGTGATCATAATCTGGTCTCAGGCCTGGTGGCCCAGGGACTGGAGTTAGAGGTGATTATGAGCTGACATGTGGGTGCTGGGAATAGAACCTGGATCCTCTGTAAGAGCAGCTAATGCTCTTCTGCTGAACAATCTGTCTATCCCTATATATGTAAGTTTGAACTCAGTCTGTAGGAAGCCTTATCAGTGGGTCTAATTAGTCTCCCAGCTTTCTTTTTTTTAATTATTATTTTTGTGCTCATATACTGGCATCCCTACATGTATTTACTGCTGGAACTGAAGTGTAGGATTTTTATCATGGTCCTTATTAAATTGTATCTCATTGGCTCTGGTCTGTTATTCCCATCTGCCAAGCCCTTTCTGAGTCATGATTCTCCCACTTACTATATGAACTACCTTTCCAATATAGCTTTCTGTCATCTGTAAATGTGATAAGCCAGAGTCTTTATCCAGGTCTCATAAAAATGTTAAGCCTCCGGGCCAACTTTGTAGAGCCGTGGTGATCATTAGTGAGTTCCTCCTTGCTGGCATGAATCCATAGAGAGATATGGCGTTTTATTCAAGTCTCCTTCTATCCCTGTGAAATACAGCCCAGTTCTTAGATCAGGTTTGCTGACAGTCCAACCCTACTTTTCAAATACTAGCTATGACCAGGTGTTACTGGTAATCCTAGTGCTTGAGAGGCTGAAGCAGAAGAATTTCCCCAAATTTGAGGCCAGTCTGAACTATGTAGCAACTACCAGAACAGGGCTATTGTCGGGAATTGCAGGCTGGTCTCCAGTCGAGCTGAGGTCTGAACCCCGATGGTCATAATTCACCTTCATGACACGGTAGGTGTTCCCTTATGCTCCTGGAACTCTGGCTCCTGCCTAAGTCCCCCCCCCCCCACAGCCCCCACAAGAGAAGCAAGGTCAGTAGTCATGTAGACAATGGCCCAAGTTTCTAACCTTCAGGCTAAACTCCTCCCCAGTTACCTATCAACAGTAAAGACCATAAAAAGTGCTGTTCAGCCCCACCTCGTTCTCTTACTCTCTTACCTCTTACTCCTCACTCTCACCCCCTCTCTCCTCTCTCCTTTCTTTGTCTTCTCTCCTCTCTCCTCTCTCTTACTCTTTTTCTCTCTAGCCTTCTCTCTCTCTCTCTCTCTCTCTCTCTCTCTCTTCTCTTTCCCCCTGCATTTCTATAATAAAGCTCTTAAACCATAGAGAGTCTCTGCTCCATCAAGATCCACTGGGCACTCTGGTCAGTATTGGGAACCTCTTCCCTCATCCCTCTCTCCTACAGCCTCGGGGCTTTAGCAAGGCAGCTCCTGGGTCCCAGGCAGGGCTGCCCCTTGGCCACCCCCTGAAGAGTGGGATAGAGGAATACCCACCCAGGAATGAATGGAAAGGGTAGGTAGCAGCCCTCCCACACCTGACTGACCAGAGAATAGGTGGAACTCTGGCGGGGTATGGGTCTCTTTTCCCCTTCCCTCTTTCCCCCTGGGCTCCTTTTTTAGTTGCCAACAGGCTATATAGCAAGACCTTGTCTCAAAGCAAAATACTAAGTATCCGGCCTTGGGCTGCCTCCCTGAGGAATCTTATCTGTTTCCTTATCAGTAACCTTAACCAGGTTACTGCTTTTATTGTTATTCATCTGTTATTGTTGTTATTATCGGGACAAGATCAAATCAATTAGTTCTTAACAAAATGTTTAGCACTGTCCTAGTCACTTTAACAAAAGAGAACTGATGAGCTAGTGTATATAGGTCCATATTTTGTTTGTTTTTGAGACAGGTCTTTTGTAGCACAGGATGGCCTTGAACTCCTAGTCCTCCTACCTCTACTTCCCCAATGTTGGGATTATAGGCATGAGCTACTATGCCATGAGTTTATATATAATATGTATGTATGTATGTATGTATGTATGTATGTATGGGACATGGCTATCTCAAATAGCTCAGACCATCCTCAACATCAGCCCTCCTGATCCTCCTGCCTCTGCCTCTCAAGTCCTGAGATTAAAAGTTGAACCATCTGATGAGTTTATAAAAAGATAGAGAGAGGGGGATATGTTTTATGGAAGTGTAGTCAAGTATGGGGGAAAGGGGTGCCTAGGAGGGCCATGCTGAGTCATCTCTTCCCCCTTGAGGGACCAGTCACATGACTGTATAATATAGAACAGAGTTTATTAAAGGCATGGGTAGGGGAGTTAAGAGGGCAGTAGAGGCAGAGAAAGGCAGAGAGAGGGAGAAGATTAGAGAAGTAGAGGAGTAGAGGCTGGCCATGAGCACAGGTGGAAACAGGAAGGGAGGAGCAGGATCAAGAGAGTAAGAGAGGGAGGAGGGGTCAAGCAGCCCCTTTTATAGTGAGTCAGGCACACCTGGCTGTTGCCAGGTAACTGTGGGGTGGAGCCTAGACAGAACGCTAACACCATCTTGCCTGGGTTTTTGTTAATAATGTCTAACTTGAGTAACTTAAGTTGCTATGTCTTACATGTGGGTTTCTCTGTGGTGACTCTGGGCTGCCATCCTTTTCTCCTCTCCTAATGCTCTTTGGTTTTGATGCTTTGTCTGCTTCCGAGCTCAGACCCAGCGTCACTCACAGGCTAATAAGTGACTCCTACCACTGAGCTAGCTACACCCTCAGTCCATGACTTACATTTTAAGTACATATAGATGTTGTAGGTGAAATCATTCTAAAGTTTTCCTAAGAATCCATTTAAAGCTGGGATCTCTGTTTTCTTGCATCTCTCTTTGCTACTTGTGGCTTAGAAATCTTGGACCTCAGTGTCCAACACGTCTGCCTCTCCCACCTTCTTAGGCATGGATGCAAATGCACAGGCACATGTGGAAGTCATTTCAAGTCTAGCCCATATTTCATAGGTCTTACAAAATTCAACTCATTTGGAGCAGCTGGCACCGTCTTACTAGCTCCTTGCTTAGGTTCCATTTCCTGACCACGGCCGCTATGCTTTCCTTAAGAGTAGAGAATTCACATCTGTAAAGTACATTAGAGTTGCTTGTAGAGAGACTCCCAGCCAGGTATAGTGGCACACAGCTGTAATCTCAGTACCTGGGGAGACAGGACTGACTGAGGTAGAAGGATTGTGGCTGTACAATGAGTTTGAGGTCAGCCTGGGCTACAAGAGACTGTCTTTTAAAAGATCAAATAAGTCACTGAATAATAATAAAATAAAATAAAAGCCAGAGCCACTGAAAGCACTCTTTGTAGTCCCGTGTCAGCCACCTGAGACACCCAGACAGCAGCTGGCCAGGGCCACTCAGCCTAGTCACTGATAAGGCTGCTGATATAGATGGGTATCTATTCGGAGCATCCAGGAGCTGCCAACAAAGGAGCCCTTAAAAGCTTTGAAGTGAGAAGGGATGAGGCCCAGGCCAAGCTGAAGCTGCTCAGCTATCTGGACTGCTGCTGCCTGACCCCTTCAACTCCTGCCAGTGCCTGACCTTGCTCTCTCTCCCCCATCTTCCTCTATGTCCCTTCTCAAGGGCACATTACAACTTTTTTGTCTTTGTTATCATTTTGTTGGTTGTTTGTTTGTTTGTTTGTTTTTCAAGACAGTGTTTCTCTGTGTAATAGCCCTGGCTGTCCTGGACTCACTCTGTAGACCAGACTGGCCTTGAACTCACTGAGATCTACCTGTCTCTGCCTCCCAAGTGCTGGAATTAAAAGCATGTGCCACCATGCCTGACATTATAACATCTTTTTACACATTAAAAAAGTTTTATGTGTATGAGGGCTTGCCTGCGAGTGTGTACATGTACATCGTATGTGCCCAGTGCTTCCCAGGAGAAGCCAGGAGAAAGTGTCAGCTCTTCCAGAACTAGAGCTTTGGCCAGATGTAAGCCTCCATGTGGGTGCCGGGAACCGAACCTGGGTCCTATGTAAGCACACTTAACCACTGAGCTGAGCCATGTCTCCAGCTCCCATTATAATTTCTTGAAGGTCAGAGTCACATTTTCCTTGTTTGAGATTAAAAAAACAACACAAAACAAAGAAAATATGGGTGTGATAGCTCATGCCTGTCAACCAGCACTTGGGACACCAAGGCAGGAGGACTGCCATGAGTTTGAGGCCAGCCAGGAGGAACACAGCAAAACTCGGCCTAAAGCGATGGCCAGCTAAAAAGGAAACATCTGTATGTCTTCCCACTTGCTATGTGATGAGCACCCAGTAAACATTTGCTTATAGCATTGTGTGCCCTGTGGGCTCTCTTCCTGATGCTAAGCAGACAGAGCTAGCTGATCTAGCTAACAGTAGTTCCTTCTATTCATACAGAAGTAACCTCCACATTCTTCCGATGGCCTCTTTCCATCAAACCAGACAGGGCCAGTTTGGAGAAGGAATCCTAAAGCAGACGGAAACTCCATTTTCTTACAGTTCAGTTATTAAGTGCACTCGTGAATAGGAAAAATGTGAAATATAACAAACTCTTAAGAAGTCAGTCCACAGTCTAAGAGGAAGAGACAAGGAATTGCTGGTTTGTGGAAGTAATACCAACAATTTAGCTGAGGCAGGAGGATTGAATAGTAATAGTCCAGCCTGGGCTACATAGCAAGACATAGTCTTTAAAATTAAAAAAAAAAAAGGAAAGGAAACAAAGAAAAGAAAGAAAGAAAGAAAGAAAGAAAGAAAGAAAGAAAGAAAGAAGAAAAAGAAGGGGGTTGTACTGAGTAGCAGGGCCCCATTATCAAGTCCAACAGTATGGGGGTGGCTGGGCCTTCCAGCTTTGAGTAAAAAGAACAGCTTAGCGCAGTGATACATACCAAATTTCAGAGCTTGGGTTCAAAGCCAGCCTCATCTACACATCGAGTTGGAGATCTCCGACAGATGAGACCCTGTCCCAGTAATAATAAGAGAATGATTCTATAGAGAACTTGAACTTTCCTGTGCTCGCCAGGAGTCCTGCCTGGGCTTGGGAATAAAACCGGACAAAGACAGAGTAACAGGAAGAAAGTGTGACACAGTTATTTACACAAAAGTTTTATGGAACACATGAGCTTTCAGGTGAAAACCCAAAAACAAAAAAGAAGTAAGAAGAAAAGGAAAAAGAGAGACAGACAGCTAGACAGATAAAGAAAGAAAAAGAAAGAGAAAAAAGAAAGGGAGGGAAGGAGGAGAGAGAGGGAGAAGAGAAAGGGAGAGAGAAGGAAGGAAGGAAGGAAGGAAGGAAGGAAGGAAGGAAGGAAGGAAGGAAGGAAGGAAGGAAAGAGAAGAGAGAGACTGTTCATATGTGTGAGAGCCCCAAAGGAGTAGCCTAGGTTGGCCTTCAATCCAAAGTCTCCTGCTTCCAGAGCCCTAGCATTTCCTACCAGTGTGACCTGCCCTGGCTGATCCTTTTCCAGTGCAAGGGTGCTCACTACAGAGCAGCTGAAGGGGCAATTTCCAGTGGTGTGTGTGTGTGTGTGTGTGTGTGTGTGTGTGTGTGTGTGTGTGAGTGTGTATGAGAGAGAGAGAGAGAGAGAGAGAGAGAGAGAGAGAGAGAGAGAGAGAGAGAGAATGAATGAATCTGGGCTTTCTTTTGGCAATGTCTGACTATGCAACCCTGGCTGGATCGAAAATTGCTGTATAGACCAGGCTAGTCTTGAGTTCACAGAGATCCTCCTGCCTTTGCCATCCCAGTGCTGGGATTAGAAGTGTGCACCACCCATGCCTGGACATGGTGGAGGTCTGAGGACAACTGTTTACAGCTCTCTTGGCTCTTTCCGTGTTTATGTGGGACTGAGCTCAGGTTGTCAGGCCGGGTGAGCTGCTTGAACCTTCTGTAATGAGATCTGATGCCCTCTTCAGGTGTCTGAAGACAGCTACAGTGTACTCATAGATACAAAATAAATACATCTTTAAAAATAAAGTTGCTTTCCAATGAGGCCCATTTAAGAGCTCTGCATGGGTGATCATGGCCTGTTCATTTAGTGTACTTGGAATTCATGACTCCCAGCCGCAAGCTTAGCCCAGGCCTCCAGTGAGAGCACCCCTCTTCCATGCACCCTTAGGTCTCTCTGTCCTTTTGTAGTGACTTAGAAGGATAAGAGGGAGGACTGAAGCAGAGCAGGCCAGAACCTTCCCCTCCTCCCTGCCCTCCAGGCATGTTCTAAACTTAATCACCAATTGACCTTGGCAGTAGCATTTGAGCTGGTATTTGTACAACTCCCCAAAGTGATCCTCTCTGAGGTTGAGCGGGAGAGCAGCTGGAACTCCCCTATCATGTGTAGCTTCCAGGGTTGTCTCTGCTGAGCTCACACTTTAGAGTCCCTGAGGAAATGCTCTCCCATGCCCTCCTGGGCCACAGACTAGAGGCCCACAGGCACGACCCAGGCATTTAAATTACTGGATTTTCCAGAGTCAGTTTCCCAAGGAAACTGGATTTTAAGATTCTCCTGATCTGAAAAGAATTCACTGTCAAAGTACCTTTTAAATGGTAACTGTATAAATATAGAATGTGAATGAACGTAGGGGGCGTGTGAAGGCTGGGTGTTGCTGTCTTTAGATTACACGTTTGTCCACACTGTGTGGCTGAGCACTGCGCCTTTCCAGCCACCTTGGACTAAGGGTGGCCATCCTGCGGCTTCTTGAGCTTTAAGACAGGTTTTTATAGCCCTGCCTCTCCAGCTTCATGAAGCTGCTAGGTGACATTCCTAGCTCCTAAAATAAGCCCACTTTCCAAAACGCAAGTCTGTCTTTAGATTAACATTCCTAAGGGTTTCAGGGTGGAAACCCATAGAGCTAAGCTTTTTTAAATTTTGTACTAGATTTAAGAGTCTCTGAGCCAGGAATGATGGCTCAGACTTCTAACATCAGTATTCAGGAGGCAGAGACAGGATTGTTTTGAATTTGGATCAGCCTGAGCTTCAGTGTTAATTCGAGGCTAGCCTACGTTATGGTGTGTGACCTTGTGAGTTAAAGGGCTCTAATTTAGGCCTCAGAGTGATGAGTGACATACTTTAAATGAGATACTTAATCTGGGCAGCAGGAGTGCTGTGGGGCTTTAATCCCAGCACTTGGGAGGCAGAGGCATGGGGATCTCTGTGAGGCCAGACTGGTCTACAGAGAGTGAGTTCTAGGACAGCCAGGGCTACACAGAGAAACCATGTCTCAAAAAACAAAACAAAACAAAACAAAACAAAACAAGCTTGTGCTGTGTAATTGCACTATATAGAGATGGGGTTTTTTTGCACTATGTATATATATAATTTTCTTCTTCTTCTTCTTCTTCTTCTTCTTCTTCTTCTTCTTCTTCTTCTTCTTCTTCTTCTTCTTCTTCTTCATTTCTTCTGGTTTTTTGAGACAAGGTTTCTCTGTGTAGTCCTGGCTGTCCTGGACTCACTCTGTAGACCAGGCTGGCCTCAAACTCAGAAATCTGCCTGCCTCTGCCTCCCAAGTGCTGGGATTAAAGGCATGCACCACTGCCGGGCTGTGATTTTATTCTTACTCCTAGATTTCTGGATGGCTGGATTTGCTGGAAAAGCAATTTTGGGATACAGTGTTGCAATTTAAAAATGACCTAATAATGGTTAGAAAATTAAATCTTGTGGAAAAGTAAATTCTTAGAAAATTTCAAATTTGTTCCTTAAATGTTCCCATACTTTTTTTTTTCTCATCTTTTTAAGGGAACTTGTCCAAGAATCTTTTCCTGAAGTACAAAAGACTTTTAAAAAAACATATGCTTGCTTTTTCCGTATGTTAACTTTCTGAGAGCAGGTGAGATGGGTTTTCTAGTTTATAATAAGATCATTCAGAAACAGGAAAATCAGGAGAAGATTTCCCTATTCTGGAATAAGGGTCTTAGTGACCAGAAAAGCCCCTGTGGGAAACTCCCAGAAGACCTCATTATAATAAAACAATAAATTAATCAATCTTTTTCTTCCTTTAAATAGTCTCTCTCTCTCTCTCTCTCTCCCCCCCCCCTTACACTTATTTTGTGCACTTGTGCATGTCATGGCTCTCTGTGGAGGTCAGAGGACAACCTCCAGAAATTGACTCTTGTAAGAGATTCCTCCTTCTACCACATGGGACCTGGAGATTAACTGTGGTCACTAGCTGTCTTAGTCAGGGTTTCTATTCCTGTACAAACATCATGACCAAGAAGCAGTTGGGGAGGAAAGGGTTTATTCAGCTTACACTTCCACACTGCTGTTCATCACCAAGGAAGTCAGGACTGGAACTCAAGCAGGTCAGGAAGCAGGAGCTGATGCAGAGGGCATGGAGGGATGTTCTTTACTGGCTTGCTTCCCCTGGCTTGCTCAGCCTGCTCTCTTATAGAACCCAAGACTGCCAGCCCAGAGATGGTCCCACCCACAAGGGGCTTTTCCCTCTTGATCACTAATTGAGAAAATACCCCACAGCTGGATCTCATGGAGGCACTTTCCCCAACTGAAGCTCCTTTCTCTGTGATAACCCAGCTGTGTCAAGTTGACACAAAACTAGCCAGGACAATTGACCCCTTGTCAACTTGACACACAAATACATCACTAGTAAGCCTCAACCCTTAGTTCTTACTCATCCCCAAGATCCTAAATAACTTTAAAAGTCCCACAGTCTTTACATATTAAAAGTTCAATCCTTTTAAAATATCCAATATCCTTTAAAATCCAAAGTCTTTTTACAATTAAAAGTCTCTTAACTGTGGGATCCACTAAAATATTTTCTTCCTTCAAGAGGGAAACATATCAGGGCACAGTCACAATCAAAAGCAAAAATTAAACTCCAACTGTCCAATGTCTGGGATCCAACTCACAATCTTCTGGGCTCCTCCAAGGGCTTGGGTCACTTCTCCAGCCCTGTCCTTTGTAGCACACACCTTGTGTTCTAGGCTCCAGCTGCCTGTACTCCACTGCTGCTGCTGTTCTTGGTGGTCATCCCATAATACTGGCATCTCCAAAACGCTGCTGTCTTCCACTGTAACTAGGCTTCAACACTAGCCTCTCATAGGCTCTCTTCATGGTGCCAAGCCTCAACTCCTTTGAATGACCCCTTCAGTCCTGGGCCATCAATTGCAACTGAGGCTGCACTTTCACCAATGGCCTTCCATGGCCTCTCACAGTGCTTCCGTGGCCTCAGCTGCTCTGCATGACCCCTTCATGCCTTCAAAACCAGTACCACCTGGGTAACACTTACACATTGCTAAGTCCCACTGCAGTAGGAGTACAACCTTGGCTATCTCTGGAACACAGCCTCTTTGTGCTTTCAGAAAACACTTCCCAGAAGATGTCACCTCAATGATGCTGATCTCTTCTTAATCACCGCTAATTTCTTAGCTCCAGCTAACCAGCATCAATAGTCCCAGTAATGCAAAGGATTTGCTTTAGTAGTTCTGGTATCTTGTTAATCACAGCTGATTCTTCAGCACCAGCTAACCAGAACCACAGAATAATCAAACTCCGAAATAGCAATGGCCCTGAAAAGAGTCTTTAATTTTCCCTCTGAAATTTCACAAGCCAGGCCTCCATCTTCTACACTGTTCTCAACATTATCTTCCAAGCTCCTACACAACATCTTACAAAGCTCTTAACACAGAATAGATCTTCTAGCCCAAAGTTCCAAAGTCTTTCCACAGTCCTCCCAAAACATGGTCAGGTTGTCACAGGAATACCCCACTTCTGGTACCTATTTGTCTTAGTCAGGGTTTCTATTCCTGTACAAACATCATGACCAAGAAGCAGTTGGGGAGGAAAGGGTTTATTCAGCTTACACTTCCATTCTGCTGTTCATCACCAAGGAAGTCAGGACTGGAACTCAAGCAGGTCAGGAAGCAGGAGCTGATGCAGAGGCCATGGAGGGATATTCTTTACTGGCTTGCTTCCCCTGGCTTGCTCAGCCTGCTCTCTTATAGAACCCAAGACTGCCAGCCCAGAGATGGTCCCACCCACAAGGGGCCTTTCCCCTTGATCACTAATTGAGAAAATACCCCACAGCTGGATCTCATGGAGGCACTTCCCAACTGAAGCTCCTTTCTCTGTGATAACTCCAGCTGTGTCAAGTTGACACAAAACTAGCAGGGCTTAGTGTCAGATGCCCTTACCCTTGGCAGCCCTTCTTTAGAAACACATGAAAGGTCAGATGAGACAATAAAACCTAAAACCCCATGTCAAAAGTAAAGAATCAGGAAGTGCAGTGGAGAGGAAGATGGTGTTGTGTGAGGGGATCGAGCCAACTTGACTAACTTGAACTTTACCTCTGAGGGCCTCTCAGGTCAAGGAGGAAGGCTTGCCACATGCACACTCCACCCCCTTCACAGTCAACTCTTCAAAACAATGGTGACAGAAGGTGACTGAGCTTCACCACCAGACCAGGAAGTTGCCAGGAAGAGGAGGAACAGACCAGGCCAAAGAAAGCCAGGCTGTGGCAGGTGCTCCCACAGCTCAAATCCAGACCACTGTGGTGCTCAAAACATAAACAAGCAAAGCCAAATAGACCATAGGTGTAGTAATGGTCATGTCTGTGCTTTCAGCACTGGGGAAGCTAAGACAGGAGGATTGCTGGGAGTTTGAGGTCACCCTCAACTGAAGGACCCACAATGTGAGGATTCCCCCACATTCTGACTCAGGAGAGGCGACACCCCCAAATCACTCACAAGAAACGGCTTTGATGCAAACCGCAAGAGGACTTTTTATTCCAAGAGCACTCTGGGGCCCACAGTCATACACCACGCAATGGTAGAGGACTGTGGTACCCCAAGTAGCTGGGTAAGGGGGTATTTAAAGGAAGAAACCACAACTCAAGGGGATGGGGAGGGCATTGTTGGAAAATACCAAAAATACCAGTTAAGAGTCACAAGGAAGTAGAAAGTCAAGATAGTTTTCTATGAGCCTCTAACAATAGCTATAATTTCAAGATAAAAAAGCATTCTGTCAATTTCTGAACCCAACTGCAGAGAATTTTCTAGAAAAAACCAACTCTCAGCTTCCTTGCCTTAAAGCTAAGAAGCTGCAGACTCCCTTTAAAACCGTTTTTCAGCTGGGCCTCTCCCAGCCTTGTTTGACCCCTGGCTAAAACGCAGGGCCTTTTTCAGCCTCCTCAGTGGAAACTGAGACTGATTTAGCAGGTAAAGTTCCAACCATTTTTTGTTTTCCAACATGAAACACAGAACAATCAGTCATTCAGACAAAGAAACAAGAAACATGAACTGACAGTGGACTTTAACAAGTGGACAGACTGGTGCACCAAACACAAACAACACAGACAGCAGAGAACCTCTCCCACAGAGGGCCAGAGAGAGCAGACAGGGCGTCCCCTGGTCTCTCTTGGTCCCTGGGAGATTTTCAAAAATCCATTTTCCTTTTCTCTTGAATCTCTCTTATTTTTATTTTGTTTCTTTTTTGAATTTTGCTATTTTTAAGCCCTATTCCTCTCGCCTAATGCAGTTCTAGACTGTGGACACCAGCCTAAATTCGTTTTCACTCCCATTTTAAACTGTCAACCCCTAGCTGATCATCAGTGCTGGGCAGATGCTGAAGGCTTCTAGCCTGTATCCCTTTGCACCTACCGCAACAATTTTAAAAAGGTAAAATTTAAAGCCAGCACTAGCCATGTATACCTGTTGCTCACCGTGCGGATACATCTTCTTCTTAAACTTTTCCTGTAGAGCTCTACCAAGACAGTGCTCTCTCTGTTTATCCACCCGTACTCAGGTCCCTGTTGGGGGGGGGGTGCATCTGTGGGGTTCTGTAAGACTGCCTGTGGCTTACGCTATCTGGGTTCCTGAGGAGGTGGCCGGAGCTATATAGGAGTGAACTGTTGAGAGAAATAATGGAGGCCAAGACATGTTTCTGTTCAAGGCCCCTAGGTTTAAAGTTTAGAGTCTTAGGTTATAGCAGGGCTTTCCACCCACCCCGCCATCCCGTTCCAGGGGCTCCTGGCTCCATCTTGGAGACCATGTGGAGCCGCTGTCTTCTTCCTGGAAAGTCTGGGCAGCTGAGACTTGGAGGCAAGCGCTGGTAGTTGCATAACAAAAGGAGCCAGCCTAGCTGGAGGGCTGGCATGGGGGAGGGGGATCACGGGGTGGAGGTGGGGAGCAGACAGCCTGGATGTTTGAAGAATCATTTGAAGAGTGTAGCGGGTAACTCACCTGTCAGACTTCTCCATCAGCTTGTGTTCAGAAAGTAGATTAGCAGAGTTTCTATTCACCTGGTAACACAGGCCTGTAATCCCAACTACAGCTGAGGCAGGAGGATTGAAAATTCAAAGTTTACCTGGAATTTTAAATTAAATTAGTCAGCAAAGTTTAAGGCCAGCCAAAACAACTTAGGTTAGAGATTTTGCCTCAAAATTTTATGAATGGTTGGGGATGTGGTTCAGTGGTAAGACAGTTTGTGGGCAGCCTAGAGCGTCCAAGGTCCTGAGTTCGATCCTCAGTACTGGAACATAAAAGAGAGGACTGCTTAGCACTGACTGTCTTCCTGTGCCCAAGATCACCCTCAGTCTGCTACATGGCGTGATCCGTGTTATAGCTTGCATTTAGAATACCAAATCTTGCAAACTTTGTTCAGAAACAAGAGACACACAGACCTTTCCATTAGAACAGTCTGACAGGCAAGTCTTGTGCCTGGACACTAACTGACAAGTCTGCTATAGTCTAACAACAGGAGCCCTAATGACCAGGATCTGTGCTCAGATGGAAACATTTCAGGATGAATTTTTTTTAAAAACCTGGTGCTTAAATTTTCCACCTACCATTGTACAACAATATATTTGGAAAGCTCCCAGAATTTTGAATGCATAGCCATGCAGATTTTAGCTTTGAAGGGGGCTTCAGAGGTCATTTAATTCAACCAAGGGGAATCAAGAGACTCAAGAAACAGGCACCACACGGGCCTGTTACCTGTGACAAAGCAACGCCTCTGCTGATCCACCCAGATCCTGCCCTGCCCTGCCCTGCCCTGCCCTGCCCTGCCCTTCATCCTTTCTATCAGAGGATTTAAAGTTGGGGGGGGGGTATGGATCAGCTGTCTACGTGAATGATTTGAATGTATTTATGTACATCATGAATCTATCTGACACTTGCCTTAGGTAAGAATAAGATGTTGAGGCTGGAGAAGACATACCACTGGTTAGTGAGGCATGGTAGCACACACATAATCCCAGCAGTTAGGGGCTGAAGCAGGCTAATCTCTGTGAATTCAAGACCAGCTTGATCTACATAGCAAATTCCAGGTCAACCAGGGCCACATAGTGAGACCTAGTCTTTAAAAGCTAATAATAAATAAAACTAACCAACCAACCAACAAAACTTGATTAACTTGTAGCTTCAAGCACCTGAGTCAGACCCCAGACCCCACACATCTGCCCACAATCCCTGTGCTGTGGAGATAGGAAGCTCACTGGGGCTCACAGGCAGGCAGCCTATCAAAAAATGCCAATTCAGGTAGAGACACTGCCTCAAAAGAAGAAGGCAGAAGAGTGATGGAGGAGGAACATCTGTATTCCTGAAAGCACACACATCTGCACAGGTGTGTATATATCTAAGTCACACAGGCCACGTGCACCACTCTCTCCTTTGCCATCACCCGAGAGTATGAGCACATACATACAAGCCTACATGTTATACATAGGGAAATACTCAAACACACACAAATGCAAACACACACACATGCACCCATATCTCAAGCATGCAAATACACACACACACCACAAGTCTCATTAAGATTCTTCCTTTGTCTCCTGGGTCCCAGTCTTCTTACAGTTTGTGTTGGAGTCCTAACAAGGCAGACCCATTGGACAGTATGTGCCTCGTGTGACAGTGCCTCTGTCAGCAAGTAAAGTCATTGTAAATATGTCCTAGACAATACTTACATTAAAAGATGTTGCTGGGCAGTGTGGTTGCCAGCGGCCACAGGTTACTGGCTTCCTGAAAGGAAAGATGGGGTTGAATGGGGAAGGCGGCAAGAGAAATTGTAAGATCAAACCAGAAAGACCCCTACTCCAAACACGGGCTGTTCGTGTACCCCAAGAATCACGAAAGACCATCTTGATGCAAACTGCAAGAGGATTTTTAATTGGAGCTCCGGGATGACCAGTGTCTCATGCAAGAGACAGGGGAGTTGACCCTGACCTGAAATTTTACAAAGCTTATAAAGGCAAAAACCACAAACTGGGGGGGGGGGTAATTTACCTAACAGTTAAGTCATGTGCTACCTTAGGCAACCTCCTGGGGCGTTGAAACATTCCACAGAGGGCGTTGGAACATTCAGAGGGCGTTCGACTATTCTGTGATTGTTCCAGGAAAAGCTTGCCCTGTAGCTAGGGCCAATGGTTCAGTTCTTTATATTAGTTTAAAAGTTCACCTTCCCTCCTGACACAAGGGATTCCATTTTGTCTTTGGTTACGTACTACTCTTTCAAAATAACAAGCCAAGACAAAGTTCTCTGATCAAGGCCAATGTTTACTTATGAGTCTGACCTTACAAAGGGTAGGGGTGGGGGAACCCATGCCCTCCCTACCATGCGATCTCTGTGGTTGCTTTGTCAGGATCTGTCAGGAAAACAAGCTCAGCTGCTCAGCAGGTAGCTTCTTGCAGGAAGCTGCAGGTGTGGCAGACAAAAGACTTTACCTAGGTCGGAAGACTCCACCCTAGATGGGCCAGCAACTGTGGCAAACAAGGTCTGAGCAGCCTGTTCAAGGTTGGGGGAGGGCACAGGGCAGTGGTGGTTCATGCCCATAATCCCAGCACTCGGGAAGCAGAGGCAGGTGGATTTCTGAGATTGAGGCTAGCCTGGTCTACAGAGTGAGTTCCAGGACAGCCAGGGCTATACAGAGAAACCTGTCTCGAAAGACCAAAAAAAGAAAAAAAAATTTCATCTGTAATCTGCTTGTAATCGGGAGCGTTGTATTTTACAAGGTAACCTTAATCATGTCCATGTGGGAAGGTGGGGATCTGGGAAGTGTACTTTACCACTGAACCACATACTCAGCTCTTGGCTTTTAGAAAAGCTTTTCCTATATAGCCCAGGCTGGCCTTGAATCTGTTGTGTGGCCCAAGCTAGCCTGTCCCTCAGCCTCCTCCCAAGTGCTGGGATTTCAGACATGTGCCTCTGCAGCTGGCTGCAGCCTTAATCTTTGTTTTGAGACTATCTCACAAAGTATCTTTGGCTGGCTGCTAGCTCCTAGAGCTAGCTGGAATTGAAGGCCTGGCTCAAAACTATAGCCTTAAACAGTTAGGTAAAGATACTTGAGGCCAACCGTGATTATGAGTTCTTGGTAACTACACAATGGAAGGATAGAATGAACTCCAGCCAGTTGTCCCCTGTCCACAAATACACACTGGGATACACCCTAATGCCCAGCGCACACAAGATGATAAAATGAGATGTAATTTAGAAAAAGAAACTAGCCAGGCGTGGTGGCACACACCTTTAATCCTAGCACTTGGGAGGCAGAGGCAGGTGGATTTCTGAATTTGAGGCCAGCCTGGTCTACAGAGTGAGTTCCAGGACAGCCAGGGCTATATAGAAAAACCCTGTCTCAAAAACAAACAAACAAAAAAGCAAAAGAAAGAAAGAAAGAAAGAAAGAAAGAAAGAAAGAAAGAAAGAAAGAAAGAAAGAGAGAGAGAAAGAAACTATAGAGGTGGCCATAGGTGATGCTTCATACAATAGAAAATTTTCAACTATCCTGGAATGTTCTCTGTGCAAAAGGAAGGCACCTCTAAGTCAAGCCTCTTCCACCCAATTCCTGACTCATGTTAGTAAATGCTGGACTACAGCCTGGTGGTGGAGAGCAAAGGGTCCAGAGGCAGTGCTGGGGCCCCTGGGGCCGAGGCAGCAGCACCCTCCCCTTTGTCTCTAACAGTACAGAACAACTTTGAAGGCACAAAGTTGGGATTCATTATATAATCAGTAGTTTTTAAAGAACTGAAGCAAAAACGTGGAACAATACAATAACAGGAAGCCATATTTTTTAAAAAAGATTCAGCGAGACAGTGCTAACCCTAAGGCCCTGATCCTTCCCATAAGCCTCCTTTAACAAGAGGGAGCATCGAAGTCTCTAGATGCAGCAGGGAATCTCATCACAAAACCAGGGCCAAGAAAGAAGGCTGAGGAGATGCCAGCACACGAGCGAGCTGAGCACAGTCTCAGCGGCAGGAGAACGGCATGTCAACAGTAACCATGTGAGTGATTTTACGGTTTGCCCACAGTGACTGCATGGAGACACAGCTGTGAGCCTGGGTCTGAAGTTATCTCCCTGCTTGCTCAGATGGCCTTAGCTAGGGTGGGAGCAGTCAGCTGTCTGTGGGAGAGGGGATGTAAGATCCAACTAGAAATACCCCTATTTCAAACACGGGTTGTTCGTGCACCCCACGAATCACGAGACCTGTCTTGATGCAAAAAGCATGAGGATTTTTAATCGGAGCTCCGGGACGACCCATATCCCA
>LR750265.1:489072-702844 GCA_902729485.2 Mus minutoides
TTAAGTCATGTGCTACCTTAGGCAACCTCCTGGGGCATTGAGACATTTCACAGAGATATTCAGAGGGCGTTGGCTATTCTGTGATTGTTCCAGGAAAGGCTTGCCTAGTACCTAGAGCCATCGGTATTTTTAAAGGTTCACTTTCCCCCCTGACACAAGGGACTCTATTTTGTCTTTGGTTACGTACTACTCTTTCAGGGACACATTTAATTAACTGATAGACACGAGATATACGGTGTTCCAAACCTATTTATTTATTACAAAGTCACACTACAACCCTGGCCAAGTTTCCTTAGGGTGTCATAGCCAATCATGTTGCTCAGAACAGACGTGCATTTATGAGACATGTGAGTCTAATGGAGTTTTTGCTTTTAATATGTATGTTGTTAGTAATTCTCATAGAATTAAAAAATAATGTAGGAAACCAGGACTTAAGGGCTGGGATGCTTCTCAGAAGAAAGATTCTTGCTCTGTATGTCCAGGAGTTAGCATCTTTAAGCCACAGACTGTGAAAAGGAAAAAAATAAATAAAGCCAAGAAGAGATGGTGAAATTAAGAGCCTGTAGAAATTAAGAGCCTGTAGAAAAATTAAGTACCTGTAGAAAATCATATTTAGCTGCTATGGCCAAAAACATCATATTGAGCCACTGCAGAATAGGTGTGCTTTCTAAAATTTTGGTAAAAGAATTTATTTTAGTCACTGTTCTATTGTTGTGCAGAGACACCATGACCACAGTAAGTCTTATAAAGAAGAATGTTTCATTTAGGCTGGCTTACAGGTTCAGAGTTCTGTCCACTATCATCATAGTGGGGAGCATGGCAGCACACAGGTAGACATGGTGCTGGAGAAGGAGCTGAGACCTGATCTGAAAGCAGCGGGGAGAAAGAACTTGGCTCCAGCTTTTGTAACCTGAAAGCCTGCCCCCAGTGATACACTTCCTCCATTCGGCCATGCCCCCTAATCTTTCTCAAGTAGTGCCATTCCTTGGTGAATAAACGTTTAAAATATAAGCCTGTGATGAACATTCTTATTCCATCCCTGGAATCTAATGGAATTTGAGTGTCCACTATGGACCAAATATTTTTTTTTTTTTAGTTTTTCGAGACAGGGTTTCTCTGTATAGCCCTGGCTGTCCTGGAACTCACTTTGTAGACCAGGCTGGCCTCGAACTCAGAAATCCGCCTGCCTCTGCCTCCCGAGTGCTGGGATTAAAGGCATGCGCCACCACGCCCGGCTTTGGACCAAATATTTTGTTGCTGTTTGAGACAGGATCTCATGAATCTCAGGTTGGCCTCCAACTTGCTACAATGTAGCGAGGGATGAGAGAGACCGTCTGACCTCCGCACAGCCCAACATCTACTTGATGTATCAAATACATGCCCAGTGTGCTGAGCAAGCGCGCTAGGAACCATAGGCGTCTTTTAAACTAATTTATTTCAATTTTATTCTCTTTTTCTTATTTTAAAATTTAATTCCATTAAATTGTTTCTTGTTAGTGTGTGTGCTTGTGTATGTGTGCGTGTACACTGGTGTCATAGCACATGTATGTGGAGGTCAGAGGGACAACTTGCAGTTGCTTCTTTCCTTCTACTGTGTGGGTTCAGGGGACCACATTCACATTGTCAACCGTGGTGGCAAACATCTTCAGCTGCCCAGCCATATTATGGTCCGGGGCGTCTTACATTTCAGATGGGGTTTTGATCAATTGTCCAGGTTGACCTCCAGTTCCTCGTCCTCTTCCCTCAGCTTCCAGAGTGCTGGGACCAGAGAACTGTGCTACCATGCCCATGTGACTTGACATGTTTGACGTGGACTGGTATTTTGTTTCTCTATTTGTGCTTATCTAATCTTCCTTTCTTTTATAAAATTATATTTAAGGAAATTTACCTTGGCAGGTGTTGCGGCTCACACTTTTGATCCCAGCACTAGGGAGGCAGATATAGGCAGGTCTGTGAGTTCCAGGATAGACTGGTCTGAATAGTGGGTCCCTGTCTGAAAGAAGGAAAGAAAGAAAGAAAGAGGAAGAAAGAAAGAAAGAAAGAAAGAAAGAAAGAAAGAAAGAAAGAAAGAAAGAAAGGAAGGAAGGAAGAAAGAAAAAGGAAGAAAGAAAGAAAGAAAGAAAGAAAGGAAGGAAGGAAGGAAGGAAGAAAGAAAGAAAGAAAGAAAGAAAGAAAGAAAGAAAGAAAGAAAGAAAGAAAACGAATAAATGACCCTGTATGCCCAGGCCTGAAGTTGGGAGGCAGAGACATCACTGCACTTGCAAGGTCAGAGAACAGCTTGTGGTAGTAGCCTCTAGCCTTCCACCATGAGGGTCCTAGGGGCAGAGGCCAGGTCGTCAGGCTCAGCAGCAAGCACCTTTATCCACTGAGTCATCTTGCAGGCCCTCTTTTTTCTTCTCTCCTTTTATCTTCCTCTCTCGTCCATGGTTCTTTAACTTATAATTTTTATTTAACACGCTTTAGTATTAAGAAACCTTTCAAATTGCTGGGCGTGGTGGCGGCAATCCCACCACTCGGGAGGCAGAGGCAGGCGGATTTCTGAGTTCGAGGCCAGCCTGGTCTACAGAGTGAGTTCCAGGACAGCTAGGGCCATACAGAGAAACCCTGTCTCGAAAAAAAACAAAAATAAAATAAAATAAAATTAAATTAAAATAAAATAAAAAGAAACCTTTCAAATTAACAAAAAAAAACCATACACCCAAATTAACTAGATCCAAAGTCTATACAACTTAATGAACTGTATACAGATAGACTTAGAATTCAAAATGGATAAAGCTCTGTGAAATTAAAAAAAAAATTCAAAATAGAAGCTATTAAGCTTCACATTAAATCCATTAAATAACATTAAGTAATTGTTATATATTATATTAACATACTTATACATAACATATTTATATACAACAATGTCTATATAATTATCATTATCATTTGTGTGTGTATATAATAATTATTATTGTTATTTTTTTGTGTGTATTGCAGCCTCTTGGTTAATGAGATTATAAGCACATGACAACATTTGAACTACAAATAGATGCTTTAATGATGATTTTTCTCCAAGCAGGTTGTGGTGGTACCTGTCTGAAATCGCAACTTTCGGGAGGCTGAGGCAGAGGGATCGATTGCTTTGCATTTGAGGCCAGCCAAAGCTACATAGTAAGCTAAAGTAACCTCATGTTACACAGTGAGACCCTGTTTTAGAATTTTTAAATGTAATTTTAAAAATTAGAAAACAAACTGTCTCCTGGAAGAACACGTGAATATTTGTTTTATACTTTGATCCATAAACACATGAATTAAATGTCCAGTTATATCTAAAATGTCTATTGCTCATTCTCCTGCCCGCTTCGGTCCCAGAAGCTTTGCTGGGCCCCTGACCACGTGGCCAGTCTGCCTGCTGAATCACCTCGCACCAAAGGAAGGAGAAAGTTCAGGGGAAGCAGCCACTCCAAGGGCGGTGCTGGTAGGATGGAGGGCTGGTACTGTAGGCTCGCTCTGGGAACTGTTGACTTATCTATGAAGAGAGCGAGCAGCTGAGGCCCACCTGGAGCAGGAGAAAGAGTGGATGGGTGTGAACTTGAATGGGTGCGAAAAGCCTGGGACCTCCAGAGACTGGCTGTGTGTCAGTGAAGTGCAAGACCTCGCCCTCAGCGGAGCATCCTCCAGTGGGAGAGGGACCTGAGCTTTCTGCCCAAGCTTTCTGCCCCGTTCTTCCTTCCACGGTAGGACCTTGCTCCTGCGGCTGCCCTGGGGCTTCAGACGCCAAGTTCTTTGGCCTTTGAGCTCCTGCATCCCGGCCCTACAGAGGCTCTTGGGCTATGGTGCTAGCCTCTCTACCTCCGGCTTCCTGCTTCTTGACTGAGTTGTGTTGCTGTCTTTCTGGCTGTTGGGTTCACAGATAGTGGCCCCTTTGAGCCTGTTACCATATGTAACACTCCCATAACAATCCCCATTCCCATTCACCCTGGTTCTGTTTCTCTGGAGAGCCTCATATTACTACTGGTCAGGAAGGAGAGGTGCCTGAGAACACCCAGGCATTAGGATGGTTTACACCTGGCATTCTCCAGGCCTGTGGCTCATGTCTGAAGAAAGGCTGGTTATGTAGGTCAAATCCACAGTTGTAAAGCCAGGAGAGAGCCTGGGGCAGGTTCAGTGCCAGCCTCTGTAATGAATGGTGTTTGTCTCTGGGCTCAGAGGAGGTTACCTGAGGACGAGGTGATGCTGTGGGTGAAAGGTTTGCTTTATGAAAGCATTCACTCTGAGTAGCAGAAGGCAGCCCCTTCTCCTCCCACGGATAATTTTAAATTCTTCCTTTTACAGAGGTTGGAGTCAAGCCAGCACCTGGTTTCCCAGCCAAAAACTGGGCTGAGCAAGAATGAGCTTTGTTGACTTCTGAGCATCTGTTTGTGACCGTCTCCCAACTTGACCTGCATGCCTGTCTTACCTCTCAGAGGTCCCTACGAGATGAGGAACTGACACTCAGCTCCAGCCACTGTGGATCCAGAACATTCCAACGACAGAGTTCCTGGTGCTGGGCCTCTGATCCTTGATGTGTGCAGAAAAGCTAAGTTGGCTTATGGCTAACGGAGGGCCAGGCTGAGCTTCATTTCATCCCTTGATTTGGTTTCTCTCTGTTCAGCTCACACAACATGTAGACGTGTTTATCTGCCTTTCCTTCTCAGCACTGCTACGTGCCAGTTCCCAGGCATTATTAGCCCATTTCTCACATAAAAAACTGAGGTCAAATGATCTCCACCACAGGGAGTCTCTGTGGCTCCAGCATGGAGCCTTCAGCCATGGTTACACAACCTTTGGAGGGAGAGTCCAATATCAGGAGTCAATATGAGGAGGTCAAAAGAAGGTGTTGGACCTCCTAGGGCTAGAGTCACAGGGAGTTGTGAGCCACCTGACACAGGTGCTGGGAAACAAGCTCACATACACTTCAAGAATGGTAGTCCCCACTCCGAGCCCCTGAACCACCTCTCCTGACCCTAATTTCTTTCTAACAGGCATACAGAAGCCATACACATTTACAGGGTTCCTTGAGATGTTTCCTGACATGTATCCAAAGTATAATGCTCAGTAGGGGTAATTAGCATATTCATGACTTCAAAGTCTTCTAGTGTCTTTATTTTTCATTTTTATTCATGTATTTTTGGAGAGAGGGTCTCTTGTAGCCCAGGCTGTCCTGAAATTTACCATGTAGCCAAGGATACTCTTGAACTCCTGATCCCTCTGTATCCATCTTCTCAAGTGCTGGAATTAAAGGTATGTACTCACACCAGGCTCCCAACAAGTGGTTTGAAATAGTAGGCAGTAGTTTGTACTTACTGAGCATTTTGCACAGTGCCAGGTTTTGTCACAAGTGCTTCATACACATCTCTATCACTGGCACCTTCAATGACCCCAAAATGCAGGTCCACTCTCAAGTGTGCATGCACACACACACACACACACACACACTGCACATGTACCACAAACACTAATGGTAAGTAAAATTTATAGGCTGGGTAGATGGCTCAGCAGTTAAGAACAGTTGCTGAAGTGGTAGCGCACGCCTTTAATCCCAGCACTTGGGAGGCAGAGGCAGGCGGATTTCTGAGTTCGAGGCCAGCCTGGTCTACAGAGTGAGTTTCAGGACAGCCAGGCGATATAGAGAAACCCTGTCTTGAAAAAAAAAAATCTCTGGGGCTTGGGGGGAGAGAAGCGAGAGACTCGGTCAGCAGTTAACATCCCCAGCTGCTCTTGCAGAACAGAGTCCCGTTCCCAGCACCTACATCATCTGTGGCCCACAATCATCTGTAACTCCAGTTCCATAGGATCTGACACTTTCTTCTGACCTTTATGGCGACTTCATGCAGGTGGAACACAAACACACATGTAAGCAGACACTCATACACGTAAAACAAATCATAAAGAAAGCGGCTCCAAGCCTTTCTACCTTCTTATGACTTCTTTGTTAGTTTGGTTCAGTTTTTACTGGGGTTGAGACATCCTTACTCTCAGTAGCCTAGGCTAACCTGGAGCCTGAGCTCCTGCAGCCTCAGCCTCTGGAGTTCTAGGGTTACAGGCATGAGGCAGGACATGGCACTCTGACTCTGCATTGGCAAATGGAGCCAGGTTTGGATCGCGCAGGTTCGAGGGGCTATGGCCCTCCTGCCCTTCCCTCAAACTGGATCTCTCTTTTCCATCCTACTGGACTCTGTTCCAAGTTCACAAATCCTTCTCTCAGCCATGGACTTAACTGACATTTGAACCCAGTCTCAGCACCTGCTGACTGAATGTGAGAGAAGAATCATTCCACAAGCATGTCTCTGCTTCATCCCAGAACTGCAGAGTCTGCTATTCTAATTAAAAGAGAGGATAGTGGATGACTGAAGCAAAAGCTTCAGTCCCCCCTTCTGTGAGTGTGTGTGTGTGTGTGTGTGTGTGTGTGAGACTATGTATGAGTGTGTGTGTGTGTGCTGTTTTGCCAAGTCACTGAGAATGTGAACACCTGGCTACCTTCTCAGCAGGACACTGGCTTTCAGGGTGCAGAAAATGGGGAAATGTATCACTTGGCACTTGATCTCTGGTCTGGGCCCTGGCTAAGTGACTGTTTCTGGCCAAGTGTTCTGAATAATGAGTCTCATGACTGAAATAAAGCAACATGCATATGTCTGCCTTTGCCCAAATATGCTTTTTTAGTAAGTGTATTGTCCACTGTAAGGCGTCCTGAAACACATCCAAGCCCAAGCATCGGCAGGCCAGAGCAGTAGCTCCTCCAGTAGCCCCGCTTGCTCAGTTCATTTGGTGAAGTCTGAGAACCAGGAGAGAAAAGGGAACAGAAAGCAGATCTGTCTCCTTTTAAAAAGTTTGTTTTTCCACAGTGATCTTCCTTCTTGTGAAATCCTCTCCCACCCCGATGCTCTGATGAAAAGCACTCTTTTGTTCTCCAAGTTATGAGAAAACAGGGCAGAGAAGTCACAGGAGGTGCCGTTGAATATGTGGCTCCAATCTCTTAATTACAGAGCTCAAAAGAGAATAATATATTTTAACTCAATGTCTCTCCCACCAAAAGGAACAGATCTCAGTGAAAACAACCCCTCTCTAAGGCCCATGAGAAAAATCTATGCTGATTTCACTGGAGTTTTATGGTCGCTTAAATCACACTGGGGTGGTGAGATTTGCTCTCCCTGTTTTCTTAAGACACTGAAATGCCAGCAAGGGTTTTCCTGGGCACAATGGCTTAAGACAATGACATATTCCCCAACTTTCTTGGTATATGTTCCCAGAGACTGTGAGCTTAAGGATCCTTCCTTCACACCCTGACTCTTAAGTTCTCTTGGATTTTGTCTTCTCTCGGCCTATTAGCCTATTTTTTAAAAAAATATTTCTTTTTATGTGTATGAGTGTTTGCCTGCATGTATCTCTGTGCACCACATCTATACATGATAGTCTTGGAGGTCAGAAGAAGGTGTTGGATCCCATAGAACTGGAGTTACAGGTAAGTAAGGTACTGTGTGAGTGCTGGGAACTGAATTCAGATCCTCTGGAAAAACAGATAGATACTCTCTTAACCACTTAGCCATCATTACAGTCTTTTCACCTCCTCCTCCTCCTCGTCCTCTTCCTCCTCCTCCTCCTCTTCCTCTTCCTCCTCCCCCTTATTCCTCTTCCTCATCTTCCTCTCCCCTTCCTCCTCCTCCTCCTCTTCACTGTTATCTATTCTTTTTTTGAACTGAGAAAAGGTTATAGGTATCATGATACCTTTATGGCTAAAAAGCTCATCAATATTTTCCCAAGAACACAGATGTTCCCAAGACATTACATTAGAACATTTCAGTTGATCATCTTTTGAGTCTGTCTGTATGTGTTCATCTAAGCTGGAGACTTCCATGAAGCACAGAGACCAGAACCCTGGGACACCTTTGTTTGTCACAACACACCCCAGGGTCTCCACAGCTGCCCTTCCTTCCTTCCTTCCTTCCATGCCCTAACCCTCAGACCTCCGCGCTCTCTCAGTCTTTAAGCTCAACCCATGTCTTTCTTGTCTTCTCCTAAGCTAGGCACCGCCACAACTACTTCACTCCTCAGATTCTGTCAGGCAAGCATCTGTGCCAGCATTGCTTCC
This sequence comes from Mus minutoides, assembly GCA_902729485.2. Classification (NCBI taxonomy): domain Eukaryota; kingdom Metazoa; phylum Chordata; class Mammalia; order Rodentia; family Muridae; genus Mus; species Mus minutoides. Next base: position 497,183 of record LR750265.1, read on the forward strand.
CATGAGGCTTTGCAGCCAGTTGCTCTGTCTGTGCCCCTCCACTGTCTCAGTGGAGGCCTTTCCCTCTCGGACGTGGACCACACAGCTTCTGGTGTTAACTCTTCTGAAGAGTCCTACTCATTCATTCTCCTTCCCCGTGACAGACAGCCTCCAAATCATGCTTTTCCTGGGAGCTACAGCTCGCACACAGAAGCCAGATCTTCTCTCTGGAAAAGCTATTTCCTATGGCCCTTCATTCACAGAACAAAGTCTATCTTCTTAGCAAGGTCCAGGGCTTGCCTGCTCTAGCCCTAGTTTCTGTCTTCTGTTACTTCTTGCCTCTCGTGCTTAAAGAGTAACAGACATTTCAAGAATGTGGCTTTACACTTCTGAACTTTATGCACAAAGTTTCCCGTGTCCAGAATGTACTTTAAATTCCTTCACATAGAAAGTATTCATATGGTCACTGGTGAGCCAGTGCTGTCACGGGTGTGCCGTGCTTCTCGGACAAGTGCTAGGCAAGGGAGACGCAAAACCTAAGAAGGCAAGTCTTCCTGACCCTCCAGGTGAAACCGCATTCCTCAGATCTCCTGCCTACTGTCCCCTCCTCTGCAACATCACCCAAACCACACATTATTTTTCCCCTTCTGCTTTTCTTCAGGCTTTGTGTTTATTTCCTCCACTGGATGCGTGTGACTGTCTGTCTAGGCTAAGAACCAAGGTCTATAATTAACGTTAGGATAAGTAACAGGGGCAGGTGGGTGCTGGCACTCATGAGGTAGGTAGAATTTTGGGATGATCTCTGAGCCCTTGTCTTATGGTGAAATGTCTGTTCCTTGAATGTGGGCAGGATGTTCATACATACAGGAAATTTACTCCCGTCAATAGGTCACATAATACAGCAAAGATGAAGCAAAAATAGGTTTACTGATGAGTTAAGGTTGACATTGAGTTAACCCAAAGGAGATTACCCTGGGTGATCTGGCCCAATCAGATGATCCCTTCAAGAAGAAAATAGGCGTTTCCTTGAGAAGAGGGGTTGAAGCATTAGATATGGTCTCCCATTGCCAATGAAAAGCAGTGTGCGTGTCACAGGCATTGTCCTAGAGCACATGGGCACATGGCTGTGATGGCTTCCTAAGGCCCGGGACTCAGCATTGAATTTGGCCAAGAAAACCTAATGCCTCCTGTAAAATTAGAGTCCTGCTGACTTTTTCTTTTAAAGACAGTATTATGATATAGCCTAGGCTGGACTCAAAGGGACAGTGATCCTACCCACTCAAGATCACAAGGGGTTACAAGTGTGAACAACCATACCTAACTTAACATCTTGATTTTGGCTTCATGAGATCCTGGTAAGTGGGTCTGATGAGACACGCCTGGATCTCTGAGTTGTTCCATAAAGAATACAATCAATGACTCAGGCTGCTGTGTTGGGCTGAGCTTCTTATCTTGTCCAGGTGGGATTAAGTGGTCTCTTGTCTCTGCCCTCCACACACCTAAGACTACAGGGAAAAACAACAATAACCAAGACCCACCACTGTAGGCAGCTATGTGCATGTAGCCAGCAATGGGTACTGAAGCCAGTAATGTTGTCTTCACTAACTTTGTGAATACTTACCACAGAGCAAGAAAAGTCGCAGGGAGCTGCTGGACTGTATCTGGCTCCTGCTGTGCAATTATTCTTGGACTCTCTTGTACTTAACTCTCTAAACCTCAATTTTTTTCATCTGTAAAATCGGAATAGTTCCACCCGCCTTATAGTATATAGGGGAGATTAAATGTGTTAGAAACCTTAACATGCCCAAAAACTCAGCTCCCAGAGGAAAGGAGCACCCAGCACCCTTTATTAAGGCTTAAATAGTGTTCACCACACTTGAGTTAGATTAATAACAACACTCTGGCTGTTATTCAAAAAGTAAGTTTATATTAAACTTGGGACTGTGAGATAGTTCAGTGTGTAAGGGTACTGCTCCCAAGCTTGGTGGCCCGAGTTCTATCCTCAGGACCCTCACAGTGGTAGGAGAGAGCCGATTCCCACAAGTTGTTCTCTGACCTCTTCCTCACACGCACTGTAGCACAGCATGGAGGCCCCATCTTAAGTCAATTAAAACACAGTAAAAACTTAAACACAAACTCTCCCTGCTACTTTCCTCCTAAGGAAGAACTGGTATAGCCCCTATTTATTCGTATATGAACGTGGGCATCAATACACCAGATGAGTCAATCTTCTGTCATATCCTATGAGCCTCTGGCAACTTCAGGAAGGGGTGCAAAGGACGATAGTAAGAGGGGTGCAGAGCCAAAGGGTGGGAGCAGAGCTGTAAGTTACCTGGGGGCGTCTGGACAATGGGGAGAAGAAGAAACTGAGAAGTCTAATTTCTTCGTGTCATGGCGTTTGAGGGATTCTGAAATATTGTTCATTTATGTGGAGGTTCTCATCTTCCTTTTTGTAGTTACCATACTACGAAGGGCATGCAAAGCTCAGAGGGACATCGGGTCTCTGTTGTGGCATCTCCAACAGTCCACAAAAGAGCAAAAGCAGTCATAGTTGAGAACAAGTTGAAATGTTGCACTATTAGCCAGTACTAATTTATGTTCTAGTGACAGCTTAGCTTTAGTTCTTCTCTTCTTAGAAACATGTAATAGGTATGTATGTATATGTACATGTATGTATTATATGTATATGCATGTGTATATGTATATGCATATGCATGTGTATATGTATATGCATATGCATATGTATATGTATGTATGTATAGTGTGTGTGTGTGCATGCACTTGGGTGCTTACATACCACATCATGTGTGTAGAGGTCAGAGAAGATCATGCAGGAGTCAGTTTTCTCCTTTCACTGTGTTGGTTCCAGAGACCTACTGACCTACATTTTCCATCTTTTCTTTTTTCTTTCTTTGTGTCGCTGTGAATCAAAATCAGTTCTGCACCAATGCTAGGCAACCACATGAACACCGAGTCACACACCTAGCCCTTGTCATGGTTATTTGGTTGATTATTCAATCTATTGTCTGTTCTTGGGTCCAACCAAAATTTCCATTTCAAGAAGATTCTGCACCATTTCTTATTGTATCACTCACAGGTAAGCTGGGACTTACACGTGTGTGTGTGTGTGTGTGTGTGTGTGTGTGTGTGCTCGCACACACTTATACTGCGTTGTTTAAATTTAATTTCATTTGTTTGTTTTAGCAAGGTTTTGCTACGTAGTTCTGACTGTCATCAAACTCATGGTAACTCACTCACCTCAGACGCCCAAGTCTGGGGTTACAAACACATACCCCCACAACAGTCCATGTTTGTCTTCTTTAAGGAAAATTGAAATGTGGCAAGAATGTGTCTACACACTGGAGTACATCCGAGCCCATACCCCTTCAGTAAGAAGTGTATTTTGGCACAGTCCCCCAGATCACCGGGCACACTCCTAGGCACCCCGTCACAGGCAGGTCACACTTGTACAGAACACGTGCTTCACCTCTCATGGATCAGCTGGGAAGTGCTGGATTGTCCCCGTGAGAAACTAGCCCTCAGCACAAAGAGATGGGCTTCTGAGACATGCATAGGCCCTTCGGAAGTTAATCCTCAGTTTCCTCAACGGCATCTCCTCCAAAGATTTGTTAGTTCGTTTTGAATCCTTTCTACCCAACAAAGCAACTTTAGCAAGAGAGGGCTCATTCTGGCTCACAGCTTGAGGACTACAGTCTGTCCATCATGGTGCAGGGACGTGAGGTGGTTTGGCACACTGCATCCAGTCAGGAAGCAAGGAGGAGGGAGGGTGCTGCTCACCTGGCTTTCCCTGTTCCTGTTAGTCAGCCCTGCTGCCTCAGGGGGTGCTGACACCCACCTCAGTTAAACCTCTGTAGAAACAGTGTCACAGAAACATCCAGCCTTATGTCTCCTAGCAAAGTCTCTCTATAGTCAAGTTGACAGAAAAGATGAACCACCATACCTTATCTGCTTACTGAGGTAAGTGGACAGATGCCATCACACTCTACCCCATACCCTATCTAGAGCAACCCTGCATCTAAGAGCTGAGGGTTAATTAGACTTCTTGGCCCTTTTGAAGATTGTCTCAATAAAGGATTTCAGGGAAGTTTACAAAACAACTCCACCTCCCCTCCCACGTGACAGGTGAGGCAGAAGCTTGATGAAGCCAGAGGCTGAGTCACAGCATTGATTGACCGAGCTTCTCTCCCCTGGGTTAAGCTTAACCTCACGCACTTCCTGGAAAGGCTCCGTTCATCCACAACTTCCTATTGTGTTAACTTTGCTCCCAGGTTTCAGGTGTTTCCCCAGAACTTAGGAGCTCATGTCTCTGTAGAGAAGCTTAACAAGATGACTGCTCGGGAACACCCAGGTGCCACACCCACCACGCCTCATTTCCCTCCCATCTCCTGCCCAGTTTGTGACCTGGCCCCGTATTTACCTGCTGTAGTGTTAGCCATTGTCATGATGGCCAGCTTTGGTGACTGTGTTCCTTTATCTTCCCAAGTTCTCTCCTTGGAGCTCTCCTTCTGCCTGCCCTCTTCTGACTGAAGAACTGGAAATACCACTGCATCCTCCATCAGACTTAGCCCTCAAAGTCCTTAGGGGTTTACACAGATGAGGGTAAAGCACAGACACTCCGAGGAATGAGAAAACAGAAGGATTCCTGATTCATCACTACGTTCCAGTCTAAAACAACTGCTCCTGTTACCAACTGGCTTTTATTTCTCTCCACGGTTTGAATGGCAACCTGGATGAATATGCTTTTAAAAGACAAGTGAGAGAGAAAGTAAGCTTGGTTTCCATCTCTCTGGTGTAGTTAGTAAGCGATGAGTGCATTCTTTAGAAATATTTGTAAACGTGCCCAGGGGTTGGTGAACAAAGAAAGCCGTTTGCTGAGGCAAATAATACCAGCATCGTGTGTCCTTCCGGAAGTTCCCTGAGCTCGAGCCTAAGCTGGAGTTGTTTTTTCCAATATACTAAAAGATGGCATCAAATAAAAGGCAGAGAGGATTGCTATGACCTAGAAAAGTCACATTTATAAGCAAATAAAAGGACTCCTCAGTTATCTGTAGGGAACTGAACATTTAGAAAAAATGCTTATACGTAGCTATACCAAGATACAATGATCCAACTTCTCAGACCTCTGAACGAGAAGCCAGAACATTTGAAAAGGAAGAAGCACTTGAAAAGGGAGAAGCACTTGAAAAAGAAGCACTTGAAAAGAGAGGAGCATTTGAAAAGGGAGGAGCACTTGAAAAGAGAGGAACATTTGAAAAGGGAGGAGCACTTCAAATGGGAGGAGCATTTGAAAAGGGAGGAGCACTTCAAATGGGAGGAACATTTGAAAAGGGAGGAGCACTTCAAATGGGAGGAACATTTGAAAAGGGAGGAGCACTTCAAATGGGAGGAACATTTGAAAAGGGAGGAGCACTTCAAATGGGAGGAGCATTTGAAAAGGGAGGAGCGCTTGAAAAGGAAGAATCTTTGAGAGGGAGAGCAGAGCAAGCAAGGGTCAGATTACAGAGATGTCAACTGAAAACGAGGTAAAAATAAACAAGTTGAAAGCATCATTTAAGAATGAGCATATGTCAATTAAAAATAAAATAAATCTTATAGAAGACCGTAACTGTATGACTCATGAAGAAGAGGTGAGGTCTCATGAATCCACTTTCATAAAGAGGGCTATAGGGGACCCCTTAGGTCTTCAGCCATCCCCTGAGGTGGGGTGTGGCCAACACTGGTCCACAAGGAAGGGCCCTCATTCTAACACCATGCTAATGAAGTGCCCAGGCTCTGGCTTCCTCCTGACTCATTGTGTGGCCATCTGCAGCCTCTCAGTGCTTCCTCACCACTAACAAGCAGAGACGCTCCTCAAGGCTTGCCAGGAGCCCCACAGACCTTTGATGGCCTTTTCTGAAGCAATGCCTGGCTTCCTCACAGAGAAAATTACCTTCCAGGCTGCCCTGTGTATAGATGCTCTCACACACCTTTTGGACACAAGGTGATTGACAGTAAGTAATACCATACACAACACTCAAAGTCTTGGGAGAGGCCAGCATGGTTGTGGGAAATGGGCCAGCCTTCTGAGTGGGTCTTTGTTAACCCCAACTATCATGGGAGACAGTTTCCCATGGACCCTTGTCAGATACTCAGTTTCTCCTCCCCCTGAAAGAGATCTGACTCTGACTTGTGTGTGTGTGTGTGCACACGTGCACGCGCGCAAAGTCAACTTCAGACTCCCCTTTTCAGCATCTGTCCACTTCAGATTTTGGGACAGGGTCTCTCAGTTGGATCTGAGGAGCCACCCATCCCTGCCTCTCCAGGACCAGGATTGCTAGGCATAAACCACCATGCCTGGGTTCCCCTGCCTCCCCCCCACCCTCCACCCCCCTCACCCCCCACCCCCCCTACCCCCACCCCCGGCAGTGGATTCTGAGATTGAACTCAAATCCTTACGCTTGTGTGGTCAGTACATTACTAAGTCTCTCCCCAGCCACCTCCCTGCCTTTTTGAGAAACGGTCTTATGTGGTAACCCAAGGTTGCCCAAATTTGAAAAAGCCCTCTTGTCCCAGTTTCCCAGGGGCTAAAAGTGCAGGCTTGAGCCATCACATCTGGTATAATGGGTCGGGGTTTTTCTACACCTCACCCTTGCTCTGAAATAAAGACACAGAGACCTGAAATAGTTAATAAAAAAAACCTTCATGCATTACAGCTGGGCAGGGTTCTCATCTATTCTAACCCAACTGTGCTGGCCCGGCCAACTTCCCAGCCTGCTGTCTTAGTCTCCTCCAGGCTGTTACTGCCCCGTTAGTGTCCTCCACTTTTCTGGAGACCTCGCTTCTCTCCTTTCCACCAGGTATCCCTTGCTGGCATCCGAAGTCCTGCCTTATTCTCTCCTGCCCAGCTATTGGCTGATCAGCTCTGTATTAGCCAATCAGAGGTGATGGAAAACAATCTTTACACAGCATTGAGACAGGAGACGCTTGACAATGCCAGCCTCCGGACTGCAGCCCAATCTCCAGAGGCCAATAATCAGCATCTAACCCACACTCTGGCTGATGGCTGACCCAAATTCCTGCCTGGTACCTTCGGTGAACTCTGAAAGAAGCATCACAGATAAATGAGGCGGTTGGTGAGAGAGGAGGTGGCAGAGACCCTTCCTCCTGTACCCCACACCTGCCCCACCTCTGTATCTCATCTCTGCCCATGCTTCCACTTCCTCCTCCAGGGTACATCTTCTAGGCCATGCCTCTGACCCTAAAGTCACCAAGAGGAAAGTAAGCATGTGATAGTTTGAAGTATCCAGGAAAGACCATCCCCAAACACAATGGATTTCTGGATCTAGTCTTCCTGAGCAATGGAAGGCACCCACTCCCACATACCACTGAGCATTTGATAGGTGGCTTATACACAAAACACTCTGAAATTTAGAGGCAGACATAGAGCAACAGCAAGTGAACTGGTAAGTTTCATATTGAAACACTAAATTGTAAATATTTTGTTTTAAACGCAGTAAGATTAAAGTCAACGGCCACATTTCCTCTGACATTCTTAAATGAGGCAACTTAGAATTACATGTGTGGCTTGCACTCATTTTTTCCTGGCCGTAGCTGCCCCAGACAGCTCCTCCTCCCTTAGACAGCCCAGCTTGACATTGTTAGCCTACTCCCTCAGAATCTCAGAGAAAAGGAGTCCTTTACAGTCCTGCTGCCAGAGTCTGGACTTGTAGTAGAAAGGAAGCAGGCTAACAGAGACTGCAGGCACAGAGAACTGTCTCTGGTGAGAAAGCAGCCAGGGCAGTCTTTTTGCCCTAACTCCTGGCCAGGTGTGAAAGGAGCTCCTGAGTAGAGCATTTAGAACCTAATTGTTCCTGAGAAAGGAGGTGGGGCCAGGATTCTGTAGGGTGCCTGGCAGATGGATCACACACTGGTCTAGAGAAAAATCAGTCAGAACTTCTACCCTTAAAGCAAACGAGACAGGATACATGGGGAAGCAGACACACGGAAGTTTGGTGCAACGAGGACTCATCCATAAGATAGACTCAGAGAGCAGGGATAGACCCACCAGAGAGGAACTGGCTGTTGGAGGAATCCTGATTGCCAGAGGCAATTCTCAGCTGTGTCTTTGTGAACCTCTGAGAACAGGCGGCAGATGGACCCAGGGAGTCCAGCCTCTGAAGACCACACACCGGCCAAGGCTAAGGTCGGACCTACGTTGTGAGGCTGTGGTGTAACTCAGTTGATAGAGTGCTTGCCTAGCCTTCAGCCTCGATTCCCAGCGCAGCACTGCATAACTGGGTGCAGGGGTGGACACTCTGTGGAGGAAGCAGGTGGACCTGGAATTCAGTTGGTTTTGGTACATAGCAAGTTCAAGGACAGTCAGGGTCCTTGACTGTTCCTTTACAGACCCTGACAAAAAGTAAACCAACAAAAAAACAGGCAGTGAGGACTTGGGCTGACTAGGCCCGTCTCGGGCAGTAGCTACCACGATTATTCATGAGGATCCTAGTTGATCTTCCCACATCCTTCCCTCCCTTAAAAATAAGCAAGCATTAGAGCTGGTTACTGAGCTCAAAGGCCACACTCGGGCACCATCAGCACCAAGGATTCCTGATACAATTCTTGATGCATAGAATTCTTGATACAAGATGGGATAAACCAGGAACGTTCTGGCCAGAATGAGGTTACTTCTGTCCTGATCACTTTACAAGTCTCCTACTTCTGACCCTCACTATCTAGGATCACACTTCCCCCAGTAAGTCCCTGATAGGCTTAATTTGGGGGCCAGTTGTCATGCCCAGAGGCCCATTTTTCCAGCATCCAACCAGGAGGCTGTGACTCTGGCAGCCTTTTGTCACAGTAGAATACAGACTTGGTGTTGCGGGGCTGGTTCCTTGGGAGAAATAAGATTTCTGAATTTTATGTGAAATTGTTCATTTTTTTAAAACGGCCAGAAAAAACAAAAACAAATTCTATTGTGTAGTCCCAATGAACGTGGCCTACAAGCCTCTTGTAGCTCAGACACAAACTGGGGCCTGGTCTACTTATAGGATGTAAAATAATACTTAAAATCTTTATCGAGCTTCAAATGAATGAGACTTAAACTATGATATTTATTTATTAGGCTCTGAGCAATTACTGTGTAATTACCCCTAATCTAAATCTCTAACCTAGTCTGGCTACTGCTCCAACTCTGTATCCCAAATACTTGATGTTTGAAATTTTCTGGGTTATTTCTGCTCCAGGAGTCTGGTGTCCTGGGGAGGCATTTCACCCCGGCCTGTGCTGCTGGTCCATCATGACTCATGGACACTTTCGGATCTCTCTGTCTTCTCCTCTTCTGAGCTCCTTCTATTTCCTTCTCCTCATGGTCCCCACCTGAGACCCCCAGTCCGATAACTCAAACCCCACCTCTCTCTATTCCCCACAGTAACTGGCTGTCACCAGTTTTATTTTATGAATAGTTTTAAATTGGGGAGTAAGATTTATAAATGAAAGCCGGCACAGGTGAGGACCCACTTGTCTTGGAGCAACCAGATCTTAGGGTTCCGAATTTAGCATTTGAATACAAGTAATACCAGACTAACCCCCTAAAATGGAAGCTTCTGCTTCTCCCAAGGCCAGCCCTATCTTCCTACTCCCAACTCCCCTCTCACTCTCCTGGAGCAACTTTAACCTCCTGCCCTCCTCAGAGGATCTGCAGAGCTCTTAGTGTGACTCTACCTTCTCGCCCACTGTTCTTCCTTTACAGGGCCCACTCCTAGCAACTTTCTGGGACCTAGTGATTTTTCTTCTCTTTCCCTTCCTCTCCCTTTACCCTTCTGTTTCCCATTCCTTCCTTTCCATTATTTCTCCTTCCACCACCTCCTCTGTTTCCTGGTTTCCATTAAACCTGGGCTGGCCTTGAACTCACTTATGCAGCTCAGGCTGTATCCGAACTCGTGATGTTCCTGGCCTCCGCCCCTCACAAGCTGGGATCACAAGTATATCACCACAGCCAGCAGGAAACAGTTTTTAAATTTTCCAGGCTGTGCCCTGGAGTAAGAACCAAACTGAGCAGCAGCCCTGGAGCATAGAAAGGAAATATTAAACAGTGGAGGATTCAAAACGGGGAGCTTTCAGAAAGAAGGGCAGGGAGGGCGTCAAGTATGGTAGGACCAGAACACTGATGTCTTGGCCTTAATTCAACAAGTATTTATTGAGCATTTACACCCTTCCCAAAGTGGAATGAGCAATCATACAACTTTAATTTAATGCTTTAATTTAATTTAATTTAATGCTTTAATTGTGAGGGGTGGGGGTGGGGGCAGCGTCGGGGAACTCATTCCTGAAGTGCTCTGTCACTGGTGTGTGTGCAGTGGGAACACTCGGGCTTCAGGCTTGCTTGTCCTTCATTGTTGTCTGCCCATCGCCTCCTGGAACACAACTCCCATCTCTCTACCTCAGGCTGCAGATTACACACAAAGCCCAGTTCCTGCCTCTGCCTTCCTCATGCTGGGCCTGGTTTCAGAGCGTCCTGTGGAAGTGAGCATGGCTGCTCTACAATACTCTGCCCCCTTTCACTCATTTGTTAAAATACCACTTGTTTCACTGATTTGTACGTATTAATGTTCTTTATTCATATTTCCCAGTGAGTGCCTATGGATTTATTTATGTCTTCCTGGGAGATTTTGGAAAGCATGCCAGCCCAGAAAGTCCACTCTTTAAGCCTGAACCAACATTTAGGTTTTCTTTCTATAATTAAAGTTAAGAACATGTTGTTTAATCTGAATTTAGAGAAGCAGGGACCCCACTGGAATTATTTAATGTTTTGCAATAATCTAGTTAGCTCACTATTAGACGTTCCCCTTGTGGCTGCCATTTAGATTTCCCTCTTTATATAATTATGTCTGAAGATCTGTTAGGCGACATCAGTTAACTTATCAATCAGCCTTTCTTTATGCTAAATCCAATGTATATTTATCTATTATATAATTTATATTCACTCTCCCTCCCCCACCTCCCACCCTTGCAATGCAATTGGTTTTTACCTGCCACCTCTCTCCAGGACTCCAGCCTGAGGCAGGGGGGGTAGTGGCTAAGCTTTGGCTTCTCTCTCATAGAAAATTAACAGGGTGTCAGAGCTTCCTTAGTGGGAATGAGCCCGGCCTCCATTAACATAATGGATATGTCCCCATACAGGGAGTTTCAAGCCTTGGTGTCTGGTCCACCTACCTGCTAATAGCTTGCTGCCTCTGTGACAGAAGACAGAGAGGGGGCCAGCACCGTGGTCTGGGGCTGTTCTTCTCTAACCTCGCCTCCCCTTCTGGGGAAGCGGGAACTGTATTGGGGAGAGGTGTATTGGAACTGTATTGGAACTCGAGGAGAGGTGGGACCCTGCAGTCTAGAGTGCAGAGTCCATGGGCCAGTGTTTTTAAACAGAAGACAGGCAAGTGGCAAACAGCACTTCTGTTTACAACCTTCTGGGAGGGCCTTAGTCACGTGGCCACTTGACAACAAGGGAGACTGGGAAATGTAGTTTTTGTCTGACAGCCTATGGACTGGAAAATGAAGATAGACTGAATAGACTATCGATCAGAGCAGGTAACGTCCATTCTCGAGGAGAGGTGGGACCTTGCAATCCCGAGTTCAGAGTCCAAGGGCAGAGCTATGGTCAGACAGCTTCTCGCTGTACCTGGCGCTGTCATGAAGGTGGGAGTCTTCAAGGGCCAACAGATGTGTTTCCCACCTTTTGTGTGTGTGTGTGTGTGTGTGTGTGTGTGTGTGTGTGTGTGTGTGATGGTGGTGTTTTATTTTGTTTTTAGTTTTTTGTTTTGTTTTGTTTTTGTTTGTTTGTTTGTTTGGTTGGTTGGTTTGGTTAGAGCTTGAATTCACCAGCCTGTCTTGGGCTCCAAACACTTTGACTGGACCTGAGGGGTCTCCTCTGCATACATTGATACTGTTTTCAGAACAGCAAGGGACACAGCACTGGCACATAGTTTAACAACAGAGCAGGCTGCCTAAACATGTCAGGAGGTTTCAGCAGACACAGTCACCCTGCTTGTGTGCGTTTGTAAGCACTGCTGCAGGAGGCCTTCGGGACACATCTTCTTTCCCAGTACGGTTGTTGTTCAAATCGCTCCACACGCCCCCTTCTTGGAAAACCACTCTGTGCAAAAACACAGTGGCATGCAAGCGTGTAAAGAAACTCAGGCTACACAGAATACATTGATTTCCAATTAAGAGGAAAGGAAAAATTTTTGTGGCTGGGTCTGCACAATAATCATTAAACACACCGTTTAGAGCAGGATTGAGACAAGAAAGACTCGGCCACCTAAGACCGAGCAGTGTCCCAATAATCACTGAAGATGAATTCCTGTCACTGGCCACAAGATCTTCCAGGTGGTAAGCTATCGATCAAACCTTCAATGTCCCCGCACCCTTCCTTATCAAATCCAAATTCCTCTGAGAGCAGTCAGTGCTCTCAAAATTAAGATTTAAATCTTATGAACATGGATGCAAAGAGACTAGATAAGATATTTCAAATGGTGCGTCATTGCCTAGTAGGGTTCATTTTGGATCTTCAAAAGCAGTTCAACACTAGGAAATCCATTTCCGTCGTTCAGCACTCCATAGATGAACAGAGGGAAGCCACTGAGTATCTCAGTGGGCGCTGAGAAGGGGGTTGATTAAATTCAATCCACCTAACTGTTAGAAGCAGACGAAAGGCAGACCTGGGGACGCAGCAAACACTCGAACTTAATGGTATTCCCAAGAAGACAGCAAGTGCCTCCACCACTTCTGATATTTGTGGTGTCATCAGCTAATAAAATAGATGCAAGAAACATTGGCTAAAGACTCAAAATTATACCCTTGTGCAGATGGAAAACGCTAGGGTGTAAAATCATCAGAAAAACAAAACAAAACAAAACAAAAACCTAGGTGGTGGTGGTGGTGCACGCCTTTAATCCCAGCATTCTGGAGGCAGAGACGGGTGGATGTCTGAGTTTTAGGCCAGCCTGGTCTACACAGCACGTTCTAGGACAGCCAGAGCTACAAAGAGAAACTCTACCTTGAAAACAACAACAACAAAAAAGACCATATTATTTATGGTACAAAAAGGGTTTCTTTGATGTTTGGGGTTTGTTTCCGTTTCCCTTGCCCAGGCTAGTCCCAGGTCTGCCTTTGTGCTTCATAGTCTGTGTAGCTGAGAGCGGTCACCCGTGCTCCATGTACAAAATGAGTTTTGTTAGGTTTGTTTTGTTTGTTTTCAAATACTTGCCCTGGTATCTTTTCTTCCACTAAACGGTATTCTTGGCCCTCCTCGGGGAGTGGATTGGAACCCAAAGCAGGAAATGGATATTTTAATATGAATTGAAACTGAACTCAAATGACAGTGTTGTTCTGTCTTTGAATCTTGAACTGGATCTGACCTGGACAAAATCCAGAAAATTCCTATCCTGTTCCTTCTCTCCAAAAACAGCCCAGAGGCCTAGCCTAGAGACCTTTCTGAATTCTGAAGCCACTTGATGTTTTGTTTAGTTTTGCCAACCAAATAGGGCAATATGTCAAAAAGCTTTTTCAAAAGCTTATTATCATGATGGGAACATGTCTTGTCTGTCACATATCAACTACCTTTGCTAGTGGAAAAAAAAAGGTATTTAAAAGAAAATAATTTTAAATTAAAAATAAAACATGTAATACATTTTGTTTTTCAAAAACATAATAATAATGTATATTGGTGAGATTCAAGGGTTGTATTTAATTGGAAAGTTTTAAGAAATATGAGCGGGGTGTGGTGGCTCATGTCTTTAATCCCAGCAGAGGTAGGTGGATCTCTGTGAGTTCAAGGCCAGCCTGGTCTACAAAGCAAGACCAGGACAGCCAGGGCTCTGTCACACAGAGAAAATCTATCTTGGAAAAACAAAAAACAAACAAAGGAGGAGGAGGAGAAGGAGAAGAAGAAGGAGAAGAAGAAGAAGAAGAAGAAGAAGAAGAAGAAGAAGAAGAAGAAGAAGAAGAAGAAGAAGAAGAAGAAAACAGAAAAAGGAGGAAATATGAATTTGATAAGTTCCTTACCATATTTCACTTTTATGCTCCTTTTTATCTATAGATTTTTTCTACTATATTTTTATTTTCATTTTTATGTACATTGGTATTTTGCCTACATATATGTCTATATGAGGGTGTCAGATCCCCTGGAACAGAAGTTACAGACAGCTTGGAGCCAACATGTGGCTGCTGGGAATTGAAGCCCAGTCCTCTGGAAGAGCAGGAAGAACAGCCAGTGCTGTTAACTGTGGAGCCATCTCTCCAACCCATGTAATCCTTTTTTACGGTGATGAACTTAACAACGCCACAGAAACCAAATTTTGGGGACCACTGATGTCTTAGGGTTTCCACTGCTGTAAACAGACACCATACCAAGGTAACTCTTAGAAAGGACAACCTTTAATTGGGGCTGGCTTACAGGTTCAGAGGTTCAGTCCATTATCATCAAGATAGGAGCATAGTGGTGTTCAGGCAGGCATGGTGCAGAGGAGCTGAGAATTCTACATCGTGTTCAGAAGGGAACCAGGAGAGACTGGCTCTTCTAGGCAGCTAGGAGGAGGGTCTTAAAGCCCATCCCCACAGTAACACACCTCCTCCAACAAAGAGATTTCTAATAGTGCCACTCCCTGGGCCAAGCATATTCAAACCATGACAATTGATATCCCATATTTGTGTGGCTGGCTTTTTGTTGTTGTTGTATGGTTATCTGGCTTTATACCAGCTTTATAAAGACAAATGTTGGCTCTTCAAGGCATTTCAGAACAGAAATAGGTAATCATGTGTGTAGACCTGGCCCCCACCGCTGGTTAAATTCAGCGTCTCCTTAGACTGCAGACCACCAGTGGGGCTCAGCTGTGGCTTGCTAAGGGACATCAAGGCCCTCTCCGGCCTGTCTCACTGACAATGGCCCTTGGAGTTCCAGATTTCTCTGTGGCTTTAGCCTGCTCAGCACTGGAGTCAGTCTCTCCATCCCTTTGCATTTTCTTCCTGACTTGTTAGTCCATTGTAAGAGTTTGCACGCATGTGTGACTTTTCTAAATTCTGGATCCTTAACAGAATCATCTCTTTTAAATAAGCCTTTAGAATGGTCCCTGTTAACTTGGGTTGTCCACCCCTTCACACACACACACACACACACACACACGTGGGAATCAGGGGTTCAAGGCATGTGACACAGGACCCTCGTAGAGCCTGGATGCTTGTGTTCCCCTAAACTCACATCTTGGATCTTAATCTCCAGTAAGGAAGGAATAAGAGATAGACCTTCAGGGGTAACAGGGCCATCATGGGTGAATTAGGGTCCTTCCAAAAGAAGAGAAAAGATGGCATGTTCCCCTTGCCCTGTGGACACACAGTGCATGTGTGAGACACAGGATTTCAGCAGACACCGACTCTGCGGGGAAACTTCATCCTGCAGATCTGTGAGCAGTAAACTCTTGCTTAGGAACTACCCAGCTAAAGGCAGTTTGTCCCAGCAGCCTGGCCCACTGAAGAAGTCAAAGGGCAGGACCGGGGTCCTCTTCTGCCTCCTGCACTCCCTGCACCCCAGAGCCATCCTCTCTGTTGTCCTCCCATCCTGTGGAGACCCCTTCTTGTGTGTCTGTAATAGTGTGTGGCCTTTTGATGTGAACATTGGGATTGCCTTCTGTTGTTTACAACTAACCACAGAGCCCTGGGGCCACACACACACTTGCCATCTGAGAACTTCCTTCTTGGTGTCTTCCTTGAGCTTGGCCCAGGATCCACATCGGTCAATGCACAGGTCCTTGAAGCTGTGCCACCAAATTGTTCAGCTCTGAAGTCAAGTGACAAATGTCAAAGTCCTGACAAATGGCTTACCCCCATACTGTGTATGTCTTCTTGACTCCGTTTTCTTGGAGAGTTTTTGGTATATTACATTTTGCTGTCACTATCCCTTCAGGAACACAGATGACTATCATTTAGATACCAGATGGAACTCTACCACATCCTATTTACTTAAGCAGAAACCAGCTAAACCAGAATGAACACGCCTGCCAGAGTCCCTCCCTCCTCACTGCACCTGGGCTTTACCCGACAGCAGGTGACTTTTGGGTGATGTTGGCACTGAATGACAAGAGGCAGGACTCCTCATGTGGATGACATTTTCAGCATAGAGCTTGTCTTTGGTGGCTGCATCTCTGAACTTTTAACAGAGATGTGTGTCTGGGGCCAGGAAGGAACCTGCCTTCCTCTCCCCTCCTCCTCTGCCTCCCCCCCCCCCCCCCCCCCCCCCCCCCCCCCCCCCCCGCCCCACTCTCTATTTCTGCCTTTCTAGATGACTCGGAGTAGGTTCTACTGACCACCTTGAGCTGTCAGAGTCTGAGGCCTCTCTCCACAGAGCAGTAACTCTCATGTATGCCCAGAGGCCTCAGGTCACAGTCACCTTTGGATCTTCTATGGGTTGATAGACTAGGTGACCTTTTAAAAAATACTTGATTTATTTATTTTATTATTATTGTGAGTGTGTGGTGTGTGTGTGAGGGAAAGTGTGCACGTGTGTATGTAGAGATCAGAGGACAAGCTTCAGGAGTCAGTTCCACAGTGGGAATAGAATCTAGGTACTTAACTCAGGTCTTGGGGCATGTGTGGTGGAGCCATATTGCCAGGCAGGCTTGGGGGGCTTCAGCAATGGCAGCATTTTTCCAACGTATTGTTTGTTATTTGTTTATAATACTAGGGTTTGATCGCAGGGCCTCGTACGTGTTAAACAGGTGTTCTGTAACTGATCAAACCCTGTTTTGACTTTTGCTTTGAAACAAGGTTTTGTTAAGTTGTCCAGTCTGGCTTTGAACTCATTCCAGCCCAGGCAGGCCTTGGGTTCAAGAACTTCATCTCCCGTGTAGCTGGGACAATGACACTTATTGTTTGAAGTAGTCATAACACCTGCTTTGGCAACCCTGTGCACCTCAGAGCAGGGCTCCTGGCAACTAGTTGTCCTTCTAAAGGGTAATTTTGGGCTTTGAGTCTGGTTTTCTCTTCACTCAAGCTGATAGAATAAATCACTGGCCAATGTAGAATGGCAAGACACACAGGTCTATTGTATTTTAAGTCCTGACTACCAGCTGAACAGAGCGTTAGCCACGAGGGGAAAGGGCAAGCAACTGTCAGGGCTCGCCTGGGGCGGGAGGGAGGGCTTCCTGACAGCAGGCTGGGCTCTGGTGTAAAGTTCATTCCTAGCAGTAGCTATCCTTGTTGGCAAAGCACTAAGGTTCTTTTGAGCCACATCAGTAAAGTACAGATAATATTAGTATCAATTTCATATTTTCTTGTAACAATTAACTGGGATAAAAACTTAACTAGCTTCCTGCCTAGAGTCTGGTACACAGTATCTGGTATACAGTAGGAGTTTGAAAATGCCAGTTGTTACTATTGGTATTAAATTGGCAGCCATATTCACTGCGGAAGAGCAATCTGTGCAAATTTGGCTTGAGACTCTGTACTGGAGGTAAAAGCTGGGATGGGGATCAGAGCTAAAGCTCTCTAATCTTGACTTTCCTCCCATACTGCACTGGGAGGCAGCACAGAAGAGGTCAAAGCCGGCACAAAAGCCCCCAAATTCAGACTCACTGGGAGTAGAAGAGGAAAGGGTTAATCTGCTGTTTGTGATTGGAAAATATTCCCATATGCTCCCAAGGACCTGAGGTTGACGTGGAAGTAGCTGTTATGTGGGGAGGGGGTGGGGGCGGGGCGGGGCGGGGCGGGGCGGCAAGCCCCGCCCACGTTGCACCTGGAATCTTCCACGGAGGCCTTCTCTCTTGGAGGTAGGAGGGACCATCTGGCCAGGAGGAGGCAGGCCACTGCTGGAGGAGATTAAACCCTGGACCTGATCCATGACAGACTGACTGGTCATGGCTGGTACAACCATGTCTGGCTGAGGACTAAGTTGAGAGTAAAGGTTTGGGTGGGTTTGTACCTGCTGACATGCGTTCAGATGTTTGGTGGCCAATGTAGCAATGTTGGCAAGTGGGACCTTGAACGGGAATTAATGTCTATGGAGACCAGAGACAGGTTGTTATAAAGTGGGGTCGCTGCCCTGTGACCCTCCTCTTCCACATGCTCACACCCTCTCCTGTGTGCTCCTGTCATGTGACTTCATTACCCATGATACAACATGAGGGCCCTTGCTAGATGCAGCTATGTGATCCTGAACTTCTCTAAAACCGTGAGCCAAATAAAGACCTCTTTTTAAATGATTTAGTCTCCATTATCCTCTTATGGAAACAAAACGGATCAGTACCAGTACCATGAATGCCATCAAGACTGAGGGTGGAGGTACAGTAGCATGGGAAAAGAAATGAAGAACTGTAAAGGACGACAAAGACCCAACTCACAGCTTTTAAAACTCTAAGCTTAACACCACATTCCATTTATTTATTTATTCACTTTACATCCCAATACCCTCCCCCTGTTACCCCTTCACACAGATCCTCCCCCATTCCCTCTCCCCTTTCCCTGAGAAGGGGGCGTCCCCTTCTGGGTAACACACACACACACACACACACACACACACACACACACACACAGTCACTGCAGTACTAGGTGCATGGTCTCCCATGGAGGCCAGACAAGACAGGCTAGATAGAGGAACAGGATCACAGTCACAGGCAGGCAACAGAGTCAGGGTCATTCCTCGCTCCAGTTGTTGGGGGCCCAGCATAAAGACCAAGCTACACATCTGCTACATATGGGGGGGCATGGGGCTAGGTCCAGCCCATGCTTGCTCTTTGGTTGGTGATTCAATCTCTGGGTCCAGGTTAGTTGATTCTGTGGAGCCCCTGTCCTTTTTGGGTCCCCCAATCCCAGCACTACATTCCTAACAAACCGTGAACAGTGCCAGTACCCATGCAGAAGCAGACTAGTAAACATTCTTCACTTACACAATCACAACTGCACTGCGACCGACAAAGCTGTTTCACTACTAAATCCTGTGGAGCAGGGAGCAGAGAGAGGTTTCTATGGGAGGCTCATCCTGGCAGGTTTAGCTTCACAGGGGCCTGACACTGCCTGACTTTTTAACCCACTGAGAAATAAGTCCATGTTGGTATTAAAGTCAGACTTGTCAGTCTAAGCAGTATTCAAGAGTCAGGACGCTCAAGTGGGGGGAGGGGGAGTGTCAGAGAGGGAGAGGGAGAGAGTGAGAGAGCGAGAGAGGGGAGAGAGCGAGTAAGCGAGAGAGAGAGAGAGAGAGAGAGACAGACAGACAGACAGACAGACAGACAGAGACACACAGAGAGACAGAGAATACAGAGATGATAACAGTACTAAAGAAGATAAGAAAATTAATTGTGGGCTGGTGAGAAGGCTTAGCGGGTAAGAGCGCCCGACTGCTCTTCTGAAGGTCCTGAGTTCAAATCCCAGCAACCACATGGTGGCTCACAACCATCCATCCGTAAGGAGATCTGACTCTCTCTTCTGGAGTGTCTGAAGACAGCTACGGTGTACTTACATATAATAAATAAATAAATCTTTTTTAAAAAAAGAAAATTAACTGTATTGACCCTTTTGTGTGCTCCCAATATCAAACACAAAATTCTATGACAAATAGGGGCTATGACAATCCATTTATAAATACTTCAGGTGCAGTTATACTGACAGTTTTCATTTGTAATCTTAAAAAATTGTTTCTGTTAATTATCAAATATCACTTGTTATTAAGTTCCTATTTAATGCGTGTTGATTCTGAGTCATCCAAGCTCTGTAGCATCTTCCTCACTGCCGAGCTCTAAGGACTGGGACTGGCTGTCTTCAACCTTCAGCTTTTTCTTGAAGGTTTGCTTCAATTCTCTTTGTACTGATTTTTTTCTGCCATTAATTCTGCTTGTAGAAGTTGATATTGATTTGACGTTGTCCATCCAGCTGCCACCAGATAATTCAGGAGAGGGTGAAACTGTGTCCCTGTGACCTGTTGACTCAAATGAAGCACATCCTTTTTGGGCTAAAGAGATCTAGCTCCAGAAGAGGAAAATCATGAACAGCAGAGGAAAAGCACCTTGAATCTCGGCTTCTGCCCCTTGTTCTCTAAAAAGCTACCACATAGGTCTTCACAGAAGTCAAATGAAAACAGGTCCCTTCCATCAAAAGGCTCATCTGGTTTCCAGAAAGTGAAACCAAACTCTGACAACTGCCCAAATGGCGTCTTCTGCTTCCTCCACCACCGTTCAATCCTTCTTTGCAGTATTTTTGTCAATTGCCTTTTTAACCCTTAGGTGAGGCACATCTCTGCACACCTAGAACTTCTTCGTAATCCACCATGTTTTAAAAGATTGGCAGAACAACTCTAAGAATGCAGTGGACTGGAGAGGTAAGACAGGCAGCCTATCCCCTCATGGGTCCTATAAGGTGGTGGATGCAAGTCCTGTCTGCTGTCTGTCTGTCTGTCTGTCTATTATCTATCTATCTATCTATCTATCTATCTATCTATCTATCTATCTATCTACCAGTCTGTCTGTCTATTTATATTGTGTGTGGTCAGAGGACAATTCACAGGAGTTGAATCTCTCCTTCAGCTGTGGGGACCTCCCACTTTCACACCTCCCACTTTAGGCTAGGTCTAAAGTACCTTTATTCTCAAAGCATCCTGCCAGCCAGTTAGAAGATAGATCTTATTTTTCTCCTGGATGGGATCCTGTAGCCCTACTTTGAGAATTGCTGGCTTAGAGTAGTCACAGATTAAGATAAGTGCTTTGCACTGACTTGCCAGGCTTGTGTGAAAAGGAGAAGACGCAGGCATGAGACACGTTTGTGCCGCGGGTTCTGGTTGGTTGTTCGTAGGTTCTTGATTTACAAACGTGCTTGCGTGCTTCACCACAACTCCAGGGGCATTTGTTGACCATTTTCAGACATACATTAAGTAGATGGACACTTTGAGTCTTCTGATTTTCAGCTGTGGTGGCGAGGGCTCAGAAAACAGGGGTTCAAAGCACAGGTCTCAGAAGAGAGCTTTCCCTTTGGCCTTCTGTCTCTCACCCCACTCTCCCCTGAGTCAAGCTACAACCGACCAGAGTTCCTCTTCCCCATGTGGGACAGAGAAGCCAAAACCTGCTACCCTGGCTATAAAACAAAACAAAACAAAACAAAAATTACATTAACATTTCTCCCATCTTGCTGTACTAGTTATCCATATAGAAACTAAGGGCCCTGACCCTCCCTTGGGATGAAACATGTGGCAGTGGAGAAGTCAAGAAGGCTGGAGACAGGCAGGTCTGGCTTGGTCTCCCCAGCTGAGGGCTCCTTGTGTCCATGCGGGTGTTGGTTCTTGTTTCTTGAAGTATCAGCCTTAGAAGCAAGAGTTCAGTGTGGGTGGCCCATCTGAAGGCTCCGGAGTCACATAAAACTGTGAACAAATGTCCTCATATTTTCCTCATTAATTTGTTTCTTGCAGAAAGTGGGGGTGGGGTAGAGAGTGTCCCCCTCTGTTCCTACTTCTTCAAGTCCAACAAGATAAGGATCTGGCTTTTCACCTCTGAGTTTCTCAGGCTCAGCTCCTTAGACTACTTACTATCCCCTCTTGTTTTTCTAAAACAGGATTTGTTATTTTTGCTGCCGGTTGTTTACATTGCTGCTGAGCACAGGGCTCAAGTGGGTACAGTGCTCCAAGTACAAACATATCGTGGCTCAGAGCCTGCAATACATGAGTCAGAAAAGTTATCCATTGTTAATACTTAGTGAAATGTCTTTAGATAGAAAGATTGTACTATTATTTTCTCCATTAATCAATCAATTAATCAATCAATTAATTCACTTTACATCTCAAAATCAATTAATTAATTCACTTTACATCTCGACCGCTACTCTTTCCTCTGTCTGTTCTCCTGCCCCCCCATAGTGCTATTATTGTCTCTTGCTTTAACCTGTGCTGACCACAAACTCATAGCAATCCTCCTGCCTCCGTCTTAGATTACAGGAATAAGTCATCAGGACCACAAAGGTTGTGTATGTATCAATCAGGTGATAAAAAGCCTTCTAATTTGTCTAGTCACCGTGAACTCAACCCCCTTTGAGGTCAGGATTTGCTCACTTAATGAGCAAATACTTGAGGAAATGTCATGTGGAAAATCATGTTTAATAAAGGGAATTGGCTGTATTTGGAAGAAGGACCGGGAAGGAGATCAGAGAAAGACAGGTGAGGTGGAAGAAGGGGAGAGCAGGGACCCCAGCATCTTGGATCTATAACACCCTCCTAGCTCAGCCCTGACCAGGTTCCTCTAGGGCAGTCGTTCTCAAGCTCCTTGATACTGTAATCCTTTAATACAGTTCCTTATGCTGTCACCCCCAGTCATAAAATTATTTCACTGCTACTCATAACTAATTTTCTTACTGTTGAGTCATAATGTAAATATCTGTGTTTTCTAATAGTCTCGGGGGACTCCTGTGAAGGGGTGATTTAACCCCAAAGATTTCAAGACCTGCACATTGAGAAACACCTCTCTAGTCTTTTCCCTAGATGGTGACACTGCTCTAGGCTCTTACCCAGGTGGTGACAGATGGAGGTTGGGTGCCCGTTCCTTTAGAGTACTAGTTCTTTCCTAGAAGTGTCACAAGAGTATAGAGTCTCCTCCTGCAAGGAGACCAGAAGGAAGCATGAGGTGGCAGAGACACACTCACTGAAAAGTGGGTAAAGATGCTTGCTACCAAGCTTGGCAGCCTGAGTTTGGTGTCCACAATCCACACAGAGGAAAGAAGGAATTGATTCCTGAAAGTGGTTCTCTGACAGCCATGCATAGTCGTATGCATCCAGAACATGCATGAGCGTGGGCCTGTGTGAGCACACCCCGCCGCCAAATCAATCAATCAATCAATCAATCAATCAATCAACAAATAAGGTTTTAAAAAGAAAGATGGGTACTCTTGAGGCTTTTTGTTTTCTAAAGACAGATTGACTTTTTTTTCTCAGATGGAGACAGCTTGGTCTACATAGCTGCTCCAGGTCACTATGGACTGACTGTTCATTAAGGGTGGTTCATCTCTCTTAACTTAGTGGCTGTGGCCACAGTGGAGAGGAAGTCCTGGCTCTGGGTAAGGTACCTGGGTGCCTGTGAGCTTGGCTTCCTGGTTGCTGTTCCCAGCCACAGCACACTCTCACCACCTGGTGACCACACACTTCAACTGCAAGGCCTGCTCTGAAGATGTCGGGGGAAGCAGCCTTTACTGAATGGAGAGAAAACTCTAGGCTAGAGTCATGGGCAAAAAGTTGCTTGTTCTCTTTTAATTTATAAATAGTAATCTTGAGGAACCCGTTGGGGCTGCTCTCTTCTCTGGATTAGAGTGCATCTCGGGTGTGTCTCAGGGATACTTGCTGGACATCTCACCCATGGCCAGAGTGGTGAATGAAAGTTAGCGTGTGTGCCGCAGCAGGAGTCTCAAGCTTTCTACCCTCTCCCAGAGCCTCCCAAGAGAGAACCCGGAGCTCAGCCTCCTGCCAGCCTCCCCACTCTCCAAAGACAGACTTTGGTTTGGTTTTGTTGGTGAGATCAAAAAAGTTGAAGAAGACTTTGAAGTTAACACATTCCTTCCTAGGAGGGGCCAGATACCCTAAATCCCCCGTATTTACTATTTGATTCTGTAGCTTCTCTTACTGTTGGCTTTGAAGCTCTACCTCACTCACTGTGCAGGGGGGAGCTGTTAAACCATTAACACTCTAGTGTGAAGAAGAGCCTGAGCCACTTTCCTTAGGTAAAGCTTCCAGCTTGCAGGGACTTGGACAGGGATTAAAGAGAGAGTGAATGTGGATAGAGAGGGCCTAGAGTGTGGTCTTCCTGTGATCCTGGGGCCAACAGGAGGAAGGGAGACCCCAAAGGCACATTGCAAACCCCATCATCCCAATCTGCAAAAACACTGAAAAAAACGTTGGCGAGGGCCTGCAAGATGGCTCAGCTGGTAAAGGTGCTTGCCACCAATCCCGAGGACCTGAGTTTAAGGTTTAAGTCTTGAGAGCTATATGTTGGAGGGAGCCAGCTGACTCTTGCAGATTGTCTTCTCACACACACACACACACACACACACACACACACACACACACACCCTTAAAGTTGCAGTTGATGGAGGGAGATAGTATGGGATGGGAGTCTCTAGGATACACAGAGGCACTTACGGAGACCCAGGGTCTGGACTCCTAGGCGCTCCTGGGAATGAGGATGACTTTTATGCGGTGGGGACGTGTTGATTGAGCCCTGTGTACATATTCTTCTTTGCCACCACTCAGGCACTACCATTTGCCTCATTTTTGTTCCTAGCCTAACCCCTGAGGCTGACTGAGGCCATAGCTCAACTCTCAAACACTGAAAATCATTAAAAATCATGGTGGGGGCTGGAGACGTGGCACAGTGGTTAAGGGAACCAGCTGCTCTTCCAGAGGACCCAGGGTCAGAACCCAGCACCCGACATGGCAGCTCACAACCATCTGTAACTCCAGTTCCAGGGGATCCCTTCTGGACTCATGGGCAGCAGGCACACATGGTACACAGACATACGTGCAGGCAAAACACTCATGCACATAGAATAAATAAATAAATAATTTAAAACAATAAAGAAAACAAAACTGTCAATACTGATCAGTTGTGTAACACTCCTACAAGTTGTAGGTTATCTCAAATTTAGAGAAAGATTAGTGTCCCCCCCCCCACCCCCCATTAGAGATTAGGACAGCAAGAGCCAGAGAGATGTTACATTCACACACCACTTTCCAGAACTGTGTTAGAATAGTGATATCTTCAAGTTCATCTGAAGTTCGTTATATAGTTCTATTTATTCACATTATTCTCAGTGGCTGTTGGGGAGGCCACGCAGGACACATCTTGCTTGTGACTTTGGTGACACACTCATAGCAAAGGCTACCCAACATAGGACTTGCCATTGCTACTATTAGTTGAAACCAACTTTGGTCCTGGTTTCCATTAAACTTAAGCATAAATAGGTACAGCATTCTTTGCCTTTTTAAGTCTCCATTACTGGGTGGTCTCGTATTACACAGAACAGGAAGTACATTAGATAACTTTGTGGTTTTTTTCTCCCCTGTTAATCTATTTTCTTATGAAGGTAGATGTGAACCTAAGATCTTAAGAAAAGGTATTTCTTTCCTTTTATGTCCCCTCGTCTCTCCAGATGATTCCACCCACTGGGGTTAGACAATAATTCTTTGCTGGGAGACAAAATCCACCAGTAATATGTAGGAGCATATTTACAACAAAGAATTACAACACGAGGCTCCTAGTGGTCCTATAGCAGTCACAGAAGAAAGGAACCCTGGAAAATCTCCTAGAGAATAAAAAGGATGCTGAGCAGGGACATTCCTGCCTCAGAAGACTAGAGTTATACAGGTAAGGCTGCTCTAGGGTCCACGCGAGTAAGCTTGTGGCCAGGAGGGACTGGCAAGGTCACCTCTATTAGAGAGAAGCCATGCGAGGTGTGGGAATTCTATAGAAAAATGTCCATGCTGTGGACTGAAGTGATGACTCCACTTCTGTCTTCCCGGTTGATCTCCAGACCCTAGGAGCAAAAGGCACTGCCTCCTAGAAGGATGCCCATCCTCCGTAGTGTCACTGCAGTGCCCTCTACTGGCCAAGTGTTGCCAAGCACCATGCAAGCTGTAAGGAAGATCCAAAGACCCGTCCTCAAAGGGACAGGGTGTTGACAGTTGGCACAGTGTAGCTTCTGTATAAATGTTATTGACAATCACATAGTATACTTCTTCATCCATACTTAGTGTTGTTTTTTCTTGTATTAATAATTTACCTGGTTATTTTTGGATTTAAGACTAGCATGGATTTTCCAAGTCTCCTCTGTTTTTTTATAGTTCCCTTCCACAGAATAGCCACAGACTCAGATAACTGTCAACATTAAGTGCCAGAATTACTGTAAGGTGAGGGAGCTGTGGCCACAGAAGCCTTAGTTATTGAAGAATCTTTGCATCTGCATCAGGGTTCCCAGGCAGTTGCCTTAGCACCTGTCTTGCCTTGGAAGAATTCACTGACTCTGCCTTTTCTCTTCTCCTCCCCTCCTCCCAACCTGTGTGGATTAAAACACAGCTGTGAGGCTGGGCATGGTGTGGCACACTCCTTTAATGCCAGCACTCAGAAGACAAAGGCAGGCAGATCTCTGTGAGTTCAAGGCCAGTATGGTCTACATAATGAGTTCCAGGACAGCCAGGGTTATTTAGAGAGACGCTGCCTCAAAACCAAAAAACAAACAAAATACACACGTTTGCAAAAACCATTAAACTCCAGTGACAATTGTGATACCACACAAACCTGTGCCACCATCTCTAGTCCTTTAAAAGGTCCCCAGACCTTTCCTGCATTTCCATAGAAGCCATTTGATCTGTATCTGAGATTCAATTCCCCGAAGGACTATCACTCCAGAGTAGTAAACGATTCTTACCAAATCCAATTGCTTTTCTCTCTTAATTGCAGACATGGCTGCTGAGAAGCATCCCCAAGAAACAGTGTGCGGTTTCAACTGCCAATCAGAACACAAAGAATGTCAGACAAGCAAAAATCCAGAATGCGTCTGGTCCCCACCACTGTGGATGTGTGAGTTCCGAGCTTTTGAACACATTTGTGATGCGCAGCACATTTGTGGGGTGGAAAGTGCTGATTCTGAGCTCTGACAGGCTCAGGTGCAGCTGAGAGGGCGAGTATGCTCAGAGTGCACTAAGCCATAGGTTCAGTTCTCAGCACTAAGTGAGCTGCACCCTGTAGTAGCTCTCTCTCTCTCTCACACACACACATTATATTATATCATATGTGTGTGTAAATCTATGTAATATCATATATATTTTATATGAATCTTGAGATTATTTGCATCATAATAATGGTTTTCTTGCCATACACACTTTTTTTTTTTTTTTGAGACAGGGTTTCTCTGTATAGCTCGGGCTGTCCTGGAACTTACTCTGTAGACCAGGCTGGCCTCGAACTCAGAAATCCGCCTGTCTCTGCCTCCCGAGTGCTGGGATTAAAGGTGTGCGCCACCACGCCCGGCGCCATACACACTTTTTAAATTTAAAATTATTCACTGTGTTTGTGGAGAGAGGCATAAACTTGGCACGGCGTATGTGCGAAGACCAAAGAACAACTTTTAGAAGTTGTTTTTTTTTTTTTCCTTATACCATATAGGTCTTGGGGATCAAACTCAGGCTTGGCAACATGTGATTGACCAGCTGAGCCATCTTGCTGGTCTCTGTGCACACTTTATACTGCATGGAGACACACATAGTCAGGGATTATGAGAAATTTCTTAGGTATCTGGGTATGGTGACGTCTGTGGTCCCACAGCTTGCGGGGGAGTCCGGCTTACTTTGCGTTAGGGTATAGTTTCTGTATGTTGCACATCTGTATTGCGCACAGTTGCTAATTACTGAGTCATGCCACAGCACTAGGACCGGCCCTGTGTGGTTTAAGACCCTCCCCCATCTCTCCACTCTCGGACACCAGCACCAGGTACAGGCACTGTGCTGTCCTCAGCGGCCCCAGTGAATAAAGCTCTTTTCTGTTCTCTTTCTCCATGGACAGGATCTTTACTCCATTTCCTTAAAGGATGAAATCACTTCAGTGTTCGGACGATTGTGGAGCCATAAATACATTTAGCTCAGTCCGTTATAAATTGCCGTGCCTGGAAAGCCATTCAATCCAGAAATATTAAGAAAATTCACTTTTTCCTTTTTTTAAAATGGAAATGATTGGATTTGGTTGTTGGTTTGTATTGAATAAATGGCTTTTCCAGATAGACAAAAAATAGTTTTCTACAGCCAGTGTAGAAAGAGAAGGGACCAAATGAGCTGCCACAGACAGACTTTCCAACCCCAGCAAACCCAGAGCTCCCAGTGCTTACATGTTTAGGATACTATTGGAAACTGCTTTTTTGGGGGGTCTTGGTTTTTGGTTTTTTGGACAGGGTTTCTCTGTGTAGCCTTGGCTGTCCTGGAACTCACTCTATAGACTAGGCTGGCCTCGAACTCAGAAATCTGCCTGCCTCTGCCTCCCAAGTGCTGGGATTAAAGGCGTGTGCCACTACTGCCTGGTGGAAACTGTATTTAAAGAAGAATAAAATAGTAACAAGTATTTTAGGTGGGAGAGGAGTCACGATTCATCCTTAATTAGATGCCAGAATGATCAAAATTTGGATATAAAATAAAATGTATATGATCTGAATGCACATGTTTATGATGCGTGGTGAACGCAGCCTTGCTAAGAGCGAGGTCTGGAAGGAATGAGCAGCAGGAGTAAGACTGGAGGCGGAGAGGAGCACAGCCACCACAGGATGACTAACAGACAACTACAGCTCCTCAGTGGTGGACAGGCAAGGCAAGCATGGCAGGCCATGAGGTGAATGCCCTGTGACATTTTTATTCTTTTCATGTTTGTGTGTGTGTGTGTGTGTGTGTGTGTGTGTGTGTGCATGTCTGTGGGTGTATGCATGTGTGTGTGTGTGTATGTGTGTGCATGTCTGTGGGTGTCTGCATGTGTGAGGGTGTATGTGTGTGTTGACAATCAGGAATAGCCACTACAATCCACCCCTTGTCAACTTGACACAAATAATATCTCTCGTGAATATGCCTAACATGATATAACTATCCCTCGTACAATCGCAAACGCATTTGTAAATTTACAATGGGTCAATGTCCCTTGGGAACATTCTTTTAGTGTCTCAACTTAAATACCAATTGATGTTAAAGAAATTGGAAGAAAGACAAATGTATTCATTAGCAAAATAAGACAGAAGCATTCATATTACTTTATAATCCTCGTTTCTGCAACTGGTTACATGGCCTTAGTTGGTATTTATAACTACCTTCCTCTACTACCCTTTCTAAGTTTGCTATGCTTGTTCAAACTTCTCTTCATAAGACTTAACCAGAGAACAAAGTCTTTGCTGGACTTTTTTGAAACCTCCTTTGTCAATGCAATTAATCTGAGTCTCTTCGCCTTAGCCTCAGGCGGACTTTCCAGACAAGAGCAAAAAGTAGCCATGTTCTTCACCAAAATACCACAAAAAACAGTCTTTATGCCACATTCTGAAATTCTTCTCCTTTGAAATCTCTTGGGCCAGGTCAACACAGTTCACATTACTCCCAGCAACTAAGTCTTCCATATTCCTACTAGGATGACCCATTAAGCCCCATTTAAAGCATTCCACTGCGTTCCAAATCCAAAGTTCCAAAATCTACATTTTTTTTTCAAATAAAAACATGGTCAGGCCTATCACAGCAATACCTCATTCCTGGTACCAACTTCTGTCTTAGGGTTTTACTGCTGTGAACAGACACCATGACCAAGGCAAGTCTTATAAAAAAAAAAACATTTAATTGGGGCTGGCTTATAGGTTCAGAGGTTCAGTCTATTATCACCAAGGTGGGAGCAGGGCCGCATCCAGGCAGGCATGGCATAGGCAGAGCTGAGAGTTCTGTCTTCATCCAAAGGCTGCTAGTGGAAGACTGACTTCCAGGCAACTAGGGTGAGGGTCTTAAGCCCACACCCACAGTGACACACCTGCTCTAACCAGGTCACACCTATTTCAACAAGGCCACACCTCCAAATGGTGCCACTCCTGGGTCCAAGAATATACAAACCATGACAACATGAAAATCCAGCTTTCCAACCTTTTATGGACTGAATACTTGTGAGCCCCAAATTATTATACAAAAAATTCTACTCCCAAAAGGGATAGCATTAAAGATGGGGCGTGGGAGAGATCCTTAGGGTCAGACAGGGTCGTGAGGATCTCACAACAGGATCACCATCATCCTAAGAAGAGATGCAGAGGGATCTCTGTCTCTACTATGTGGGATCAGAGGGGGAATTGCTGAGCCCTCTGCAGGGCGGGGAGGGAGCTCACTGCAAGCAGACAGGGCCCTGGCCTCAGACTTCTAGACTGTGCAACTGGAAGACATAGTTTCTGATGTTTAAGCCACCTGGCCCACAGCACTTTGTTATGGCAACTCGATCAGATTAATATAATACACAGCCACTGGGGAAGCTAAGCAGAGAGTGACTGTGCGTATCATACCCTGCTTCTGGGTGTTGGGCTTTAGGGAGGCTCAGAGTCACCTCTCTGGGGGTGGAAAAAATGCAGTTTGAGATGTGGGAAGGTCAGAGCTGGTATGTCCTGACTTCCAGGCCTCTAGTCGCTGCTGGAGAACCACACAAGAAGTCAGGAACAAAGAGTTGGGGGTCCCCTGGTCTGTGACATGGCCGGGGGCCATAGTGGTTCTCAGACTCTCGGACATCCAGATGCCTATGGAAGTCACAGAAGATCTGAGATCAGAAGAGGCCTGCAAGCTGAAGATGACCCCGGGCTGGGACAGGGGGGGGGGGGGGGAGAGAAGCTCCGGCTTAGCTCGGCTTGACTGTCCTTAGGTGACTGTCCTTAGCTTGGCGATGGCTGTCTGGAAGGGCAGAGAGACCTTCTGTGGGAGACCTAAGCTGCAGCTCAGGTGTCGAAGGCTTTTTCTCCATGCTTCCCAGATAGGTTCTTGATGAAATAGACAGCCCTTGGTTCAAAACTGTATTGGTTGTTCATCGTGGAAAATGGATGCACACCAACCTCTCAGGGTGCACCAGAGATTAAATACCTTTCGCAGGGAGGAATGTCTGGGAATGGAAGCTTATTANCCTCCTCCCCCCTCCCCTCCCCCTCTTCCTCTTTCCCCTTCTCTCCTCTTCTTCCCCTCCTATGAGGGATAGTCATGGAAAGTGGTTCTTTTCCTCAAATTGTCTTGAGTCATAGTTATTATTATTATTATTATTATTATTATTATTATTATTATTGTTATTATTATTTTCAAGACAGGGTTTCTGTGTAGTCCCTGCTGTTTTAGAACCTGATCTGTAGACCAGGCTGGTTTGGAAGTCAGAGATCCACCTCTACTGCCTCCTGAGTGCTGGGATCAGAGGTGTGCTCGATTCTTCCCAGCTTTGAGTCATATTTAAAAGACTCTGTTTTCCCTAGTGACTAAGTAGCAGGTATGTTCATCCACAAATGTAAGCACTAAAAATAACATGTTTACCATATTTTTCATCCAGTTTCATTCTAATTTGCATATTTATTCTCTCCCCTCCCCGGGTAAAATGGAGGTATGTTTGGGACTTATTCTCTCAAACACACCCTCCCATTCTATGACTGAACAATGGAAAGCATTTCTGGTTTCAGGGGCACAGTGATGGGGATCCAGCTGGTCAGGGCGTTCCTTTGGGTGTGGATGAGGAACTACATCATAAGTGCACTACACACTGACTCTGTGTTATA
This sequence comes from Mus minutoides, assembly GCA_902729485.2. Taxonomy (NCBI): domain Eukaryota; kingdom Metazoa; phylum Chordata; class Mammalia; order Rodentia; family Muridae; genus Mus; species Mus minutoides. The sequence goes on from LR750265.1 coordinate 528,455, forward strand.
CACTTTCCTAAAGTTCATTACACACACACACACACACACACACACACACACACACTTTGCGCATTTAGTTTATGTCTTCAATTCTTATGATTCCTAAAAGTTCAACTCTATTGAAACTCAAAAGCCATTGAAAGATGCCTTGCTGTGGTCCTTTTTTTTGGTCTTCAGCAATAGGCCCCACCCAGTCTTCTGACCGAGGCGGAAGGAGAAACAACAGGAAACAGCACTGTGAGTGGAAGAAACAACCATGCTCAGGTTTAAAGAATATTCTCGGGTCCCATGAACATGTTAATCAGCTGCAGTCAATATGAAATTGGGACAGATCTAATAACATCGAAACACTTGTGCATCTGGGTTCGTGAACGTGAAAAGGAGGCTCGCATAAATACATTGGAATTTCTCAGTTACACACCATGTACAATGGGCAGGACTTCTTTTATTAAGGATATGACCTCTAAAAGTTAAAAACAGGGACTCCCCCCTTTTTTCTCGACATAGTTTAACCCAGAGGCTCTGGGTCTAGTTATGTACAAAGTGTCACATTTAGAACATAAAAGAATAATTTTTCGAGCTGATTTGCAAGAGCTGCACATACAATTTTATACCGCTAGATGGCTCTGGACCTCACAGTGGCGCAGTAATGATGTTTGTGCCTATTTATATATACAGATCGCAGACCCTTCTGTTAGTTTCATAATCCTCTTACGTAATGCTGGCTTACCAGGGACGGTTAATCACCACTCTGGAGATGGGCAGAAGGACCCTTAGGACACGATGTCCCTAGCACTGGACTGGAAGTTCTTTTTTTTTTTTGGTTTTTCGAGACAGGGTTTCTCTGTATAATCCTGGCTGTCCTGGAGCTCACTTTGTAGACCAGGCTGGCCTCGAACTCAGAAATCCACCTGCCTCTGCCTCCCGAGTGCTGGGATTAAAGGCGTGCGCCACCACGCCCGGCTCGGACTGGAAGTTCTTAAAGGGTCTGTCCCTGGGTGACCAAGCAGAACTCCAAGACTCTGGAATTTGTCCCCAGAGGAACCGGAGAGGCCAGAGAGGCCAGGTGAAGGATAAAAACAAAGAGCAGCTGCCTGGAGCACGTGATCAGCTGGATGCTGGTGGCTGAGGCCAAGTCAGCCTCTTCTTGGGTCTGGAACCAGCAGAGAGCTCATGCTCGAAGAAGCTTTCTCCTAGCAGCCACACCTGCCCGCAGCCCTCTTCAAAGGCCTGTTCTATTCACATCTGTCCACCCCTAGGGACGCTATTGTCCCTGACCAGAGAGCTGCACCAGTCTGCTTCCTACGGGAGTTTTCCTAAGGGCACCAACTATTCTTTGTCTGTGAGGCCCACATAGAACTATGGCCAACAGTTTGCACACAGTAGGTACATATGCAGTGTCTGGTGGAAACAAGGGGTTTGACAGGAAGGGTCAGAAAGGCTGATGAAGTAATTGCTTATAAGTTTCTGAATCTTTTTTTTTCTTTAATTTATTTACATTTCAAGTGTTATCTCCTTACCCAGTTTCCCTCTCCTTCCGGAAACCTCCTATTCTATACCCCTCCCCCTGCTTCTATGAGGGTGTTCCTCTACCCACCCATCAACTCCTGCCTCCCGGCCCTCCATTCCCCTATACTGGGGCCTTCATAGGACCAAGGACCTTTCCTCCCATTAATGCCTGACAAGGCCATCCTCTGCTGTATATGAGGCAGGAGCCATGTGTACTCTTTTTTTGATGGCTTAGTCCCTGGGAGCTCTGGGGGGTCTGGTTGGTTGATATTGTTCTTCTTCCTATGGTGTTGCAATCCCCTTCAACTCCTTTAGTCCTTTTTCTAACTCCTCCATTGGGGGGACTCCACACTCAGTGCTAAGGTTGGCTGAGAGCATCTGCCTCTGTATTTGTCAGGCTCTGGCAGAGCCTCTCAGGAGACAGCTATATCAGGCTCCTGTCAGCAAGCATTTCTTAGCATCCACAATAGTGTCGGAGTTGGTGACTGTATCTGGGATGAATCTCCAGGTGCGGCAGTCTCTGGATGACCTTTCCTTCAGTCTCTGCTTCACACTTTCTTTCCATATTTGCTCCCGTGAGTATTTTGTTCCCCTTTCTAAGAAGGAACAAAGGACCCACACTTTGGTCTTCCTTCTTCTTGATCTTCATGTGGTCTGTGAATTGTATCTTGGGTATTCTGAGCTTTTGGGCTAATATCCACTTATCACTGAGTGCGTACCATGTGTTTTCTTTTGTGATTGGGTTACCTCATTCAGGATGATATTTTCTAGTTCCATCCATTTGCCTAAGAATTAAGATCGGTCCTCTGGGTCTGTCTCCAAAAAAAGTTGGTGATGACATTGCCAAGGCTACCGGTGACTGGAAAGGTCTCAGAATTACAGTGAAACTGACCATCCAGAACAGACAGGCCCAGATCGAAGTGGTGCCCTCTGCCTCTGCTCTCATCATCAAAGCCCTCAAAGAGCCACCAAGAGACAGGAAGAAGCAGAAGAACATCAAACACAGTGGGAACATTACTTTCGATGAGATTGTCAACATTGCCCGGCAGATGAGACACCGGTCTTTGGCTAGAGAACTTTCTGGAACTATCAAGGAGATTCTGGGTACTGCACAGTCTGTGGGCTGCAATGTGAATGGCCGCCACCCTCATGACATCATAGATGACATCAACAGTGGTGCTGTGGAGTGCCCAACTAGTTAAGAAGCAACAAGAAAATATTTGAATAAAAGACTTATCTGATACCCGAAAAAAAAAAAAAAAAAAGAATTTCGTGAATTCATTGTTGTTAATAGCTGAGCCAGTACTCCATTGTGTAAATATACCACATTTTCTGTATCCATTCCTCTGTTGAGGGACATCTGGGTTCTTTCTAGCTTCTGGCTATCATAAATAAGGCTGCTATGAAAGGGTCAGAAAGGCTGATGAAGTAATCACTTATAAGTTACATTCTCATTAAGTCTTTCCCACTGCAGTGGGAGGGTTTGGAATCTGAACTCTCATTAGGACAGTCTGGATTCAATCAGTGACTACTAGCTGTGTGACCCTGGGACAGAAATGTCATCTTTCCACATCCTAAATCCGGCTCCTGTAGAATGGCAACACTATTAAAACTTATTTCATGGATTAGGCCCAGAGATGAAGTAGGTTGGCATTACAGTGTGCTAAACAGGGCTCCCAGGACAGAGTAGGCACCAGCAGGACCCAGTGAGAATGCTGCGAGCACCCTTGGGTTTCTTGCTTGCCTAAGCACCCTCAGTGAGATTTTCTTCCCAGAGTTGGCATGCGGGTGAGAGAAGCAGGAAGCCGCCATGCACATTAAGTACAGTTGTCCCCATCGTGGCTAGGTCAAGCCTCACGCGGGCTGTGTTTGGGTCAGGAAATTGATACGGTACAGTGAGCAGCTTCAGATCTGACCGCCATGGTGGTGTCTGCGTGGACCATGTACAGGTTTGCTTCACTCACCATGCCCCCAGAGCAGCTGTTCTCAGCCTGTGGACTAAGACCCCTTGGGGGGGTCAGACGATCCTTCCACAGAGGTCTCATATCAGATATACCACATGTCAGATATTTACATTGTGATTTGTAATGTAAATATGAATGACTGTAGCAAATTACAGTTATAAGGTAGTGACAAAAATAACTTTATGGTTGGGGGTCACCACAACATAAGGAACTGGGGGTCACAGCGTTAGGAAGGTTGTGAACCACTGACCCAGACAATACAGAATAACAAGCTCTTACATAGTGTGTGCAATGTATTGGGGGTTATAAATGATCTAGAGATTACATAAAGCAGACATACATGATACATATCCCCAGCCTTCTGGCACTGCAACACAATCTTGTTTACAAAGTTCATGGACACATGACATGAAAACAAGTATCACACACACATGCATACACATGCACACACACATGCCTGCACACACACCATACACATGTACACACCTGTATACACACTATACATGCACACATATCCGTGTGCGCTCACACACATACAGACACACACACACATACACACACACACACACACACACACACACACACACACACACACACACCACAGTTTCATGATCTCGGTTTTGTGATGGGCTGTGCTCACAGCTGTACTGGCCCCGGAGAAGACATGCCTGCAGACATTCTAGGTTTGATTTACTTAACGTTTCATTCCTGAAACCAAATCCTTGAAACACCGACCTAAAGGGGAAAGGTCACTCTGGCTCATGACCTCAGAAGTCTCTGGCCATGACCAACTGGTTCCAAGCTTTGAGCTTGAGTGGACTTTCATGCTGATGATGGGACGGTTAAGGTAAAGCAGTCCTCCTGGCGAACAGGAAGAAGAAAGAATGACAGCCAGGAACCAGGAAGAAGACAGGAAACCTCACAGCCTGACAACTAGTTAAGTCTCCATCACTTCCCAATAATGTCAGTTATGACTCCATTTGTGAAGCCACAGACCTCATAACCTGACCACTTCCCCAAAACGGTCACTGGGGACAAGCATCAGCACTCACACATCCAGAATGCATCAAGTTCAAATGATAGCAAGGCCACGCTGCATCATCTGATAAAGGGGAACTAGAGCATTCCTGCATTTTGACATCTGAAGGACACAACAGCTCAATACGGAAGGACAATGATGCTGGACACCTGTTGTAGAAAACATTTCATCTCATCCGGGGCTTCTAACCTGCCATTGTTTTTAATCCGGGATCATTCAGTTCCCAGATTTAAAAAATACACACTTTTGCTATTTACAATAAGTCTTAATCAGCACTAGAGCTGGACAGACATCTACCCTCTATGCTTCATCTGGGCCGCTCTCAACTCTGATTGGCCAGACCTCGTGGCCATGCCTTCTTGACTCCTAACCCATGGGGTCTTTTTACTTTCTCCACCTTCCCTCTTTCTCCTCGTGGTCTCATCAGACTCCAAGGCTGGGAATACCAAGCCCCGCCTATCTCAATTCTGTCCAGCTATAGTCTGTAGGCATCTTTATTCACCGATCAGAAATAACTTGGGGGCAGGGTCACATAGCATCACTCAGGTCTATGTGGGGACTCTCTCATCTCTGGAGCAACCAGGTCTTGGGAGGCCTACACTTAGCATTACAATACATAAGAAAGTACCAAACTCAACAGACATCTACCTTCTCCTTAAATCTTTGAGTTTGTATAACTTTATACACCTTTTAAGCTGGGCGTAGTGGCACACACCTTTAGTTTCAGCACTCAGGAGGCAGAGGCAGGCAGATTTCTGAGTTCCAGGCCAGCCTGGTTTACAGAGTGAGTTCTAGGACAGCCAGGGCTACACGGAGGAACCCTGTAGGTTAGCTGGGGCTGAAGAAACAGTGATGATTCAAGATACCAGAACTGCTAGAGTGAAACCTTTGCTTTGTTAGGGTGTTGGATACTGGTTGACTGAAAGACAGCCCTGCCTAGATTGTATGCTGTTGATTTCCGAAGGTCTCTGCAAGAGACCTGGGTGGAAAGAGCCTTGGTGAGGGGAACCCTAGTGAGGAGGAACGTTCCTTCTGGTACTCAGGGTTATTTGAGGGCATGCTTTAGGTAAACACCCCAGTGCCTGCTGACTTATAAGTCAAAGTTTACACTTGATTTCAAAGTTGTGGATAAGATACTGTGAACTTAAAAACCACAGCTCTCATTTTAAACAGAATAAGAGATGGTTTATTCTGGAGCCATTTTGAGTGATCGTGGCCTGGGAACTCAGGTTTAGGTTACCCCAAATTTCAGGTTCTGATTTTAGAAGCAGTTCCTCAGGGTTCTTATAGCTTTCCAGAACAAAGGAAGTCAAAGCAGGTTTAAAATACACTGGTGGGTACACCAGAGAGTCAGGGACACTGAGCTGGCAGGTACACAAGAGAGTTAGGGACACTGAGCTGGCGGGTACACCAGCGAGTTAGGGACATTGAGTTGGGGAAGCTTTTCTACATCTAAAATGTTATCTGATGACATTCTTAGCTCTTGGATTGGTGGAAACTAGTGTTCTGCTAAGCTAATAGCTTCTAAGAGATTTTTATTTATTATAACAAGGTGTGAGTTTAGATACAGGGTAGGGCAAGGGATGGCAGTTCCAGAAGTTAAGATTAGCCCCAGATAAAGTAATGAACCTGCAAAATTCGAATCTCCACAGCACTTAGCTTCCAATTGCTCCGTAGTGTCTGCAGACATAGACTCCTCCCTGGAGATTTGTTCACAACTTCTTTTGAAGAATTTTCATTCACAACATTAACTAGACCACCCAGGTTCAAGTACAAGCCATTGATGCACCTCTCCTCAAATGCAGACACCTCTATGCCCAGAGTATCTAATTCAGGGGAGAAAGGACAGACTTTTTCCTGAGGCCCTGCCTGAGGCTGAGGTCTTTGAGGCTGGAAGTGGGGCTTCTGTCAGGTGCTCTCACATCGCCACGCATTCTCCCAAATGAATGCATTTTTAAGCATCACCCTGTTTCTCTCGCCTCTCTGGAGCCAGATCACAGCCTGTTTTCAGATACTATGTGGGGAACAGCTTCTTGAAAGCTAAGAAGATTTACACCTCTGAGAGAAATCCAGATGTTCCACATTGGAACCTCATCTGCAGGGCTCAGGGGCTCTTTGCCGTTAGCAGACACAGGACGCCCCTTTAGCCCTCCCAGCACTCTCGTGGCACAAGAGGCCCTTAGTCCCAGCATGTCTACCAGTTGTGACACTGGGTGATTGGCAGGTCAAGGCAGAGAGTGCTTGCACCAATCTGCAGAGCTGGGAATCCACGGGTATGACAATTTTGAAGATTCCCTTTATCTACTGACACAGAGTGGTATTGTCAGCAACTCCGAAGCATAGCAAAGGCATTGTGTGGGGAACAGGAGTCAGCAGTCGGAGGCCTGTGGCCTCTGCTGTCTGTCTTCTAGCTCCAGCTTTTGCTGACCTGACCGGCCCCAGGCTCAAAGGGGGCATTGATGGCCCCAGTGCTGATTCCAGTCTAGCTGGTAGTGACAGCTTAGCAACATTGGAACAATGCCATGCTCCAGAGGGCCCCCCCCCCCCCGAGTCATTCATAGGACAGGCAGCAGTGGAAGTCGGAGTGTAGTCCCTTAGCAGAGGTAGCCTCTAAGCTGAGAATGTCAAATTCCAGTCCAGCCGACTCAGAGGCTGGTGGGATGTGGCCTGGCTACGAACCTCCCTTCCCCAGGGGAATGCAGGTGCCTCAGTGGGAAAAAAGAAGAATAATTTTTAAAAGTCACGTGGTCTCTTCCACTAAGGAGTTCCAAACACAAAGGTGATCAACAAACCCAGCATGTTCATGGCGTTTCATCCTTACTTCTCAGTGGCTGTCTGCCGGGGCCGTACTGTGCACATAGCATAGTCAATGTGATCCGTGTGGGTCCAAGGCCAACACAGCCATGCAACTATGCAGCTTTGGGCAGCCACTCAAGCTTCAGGCTCTGTTTTCCCATGTGTATGAATATTAAACAAGATCAGAGGATGATCGTGTCTAGGAGGGACTACATTCCCCTAGAATGACCTACAGGCTGCAGTTCAACTAACCCAAGAATGGCCAGCTGTTAATAGAAAGACCAAGAATCTAGTAGTTGCTCAGTCCCACAAGGCTGTTTTAGCTGTGACTTCAGTATAAGCTAGAACCCCCGAAGAAGTTGGCTCCAATGGATGTGCTGGCAAAGTCGAGTGCAAGCAGGTGAAGAACAGACAGCCCCTTCCTTCTTCTTTGTCTATATGTATGCCTCCAGAAGGTATGGATTAAAGGTGTGCCTCAAGATCTGGATGAAATGTGTGTGTCAATCTGGATCAAAATCAAAAGCATATGTCATCCCACCTCAAGATCTGGATCAAAGATACATTACATTGTCTTCCAGCCTCAAGATCCAGATCACAGGTATCCTCCATTTCTTGATTGTTGTTCATTCCAGATATAGTCAAGTTGACAACCAAGAATAGCCATCCCAGAAAGTGATGTGGTATGAGGTGGTAGACTATGAGAGGAAGCCTAGTAAAGTCGAGCTAAGGCTTGACGCCCTGGGAAACTTGAAGGGATGGTAGGAGCTTCGCCTGCTCCCAGCACTAGGCTCCTGTCACATAGCCACAGCCCCCCATAGAGAGAATAGTGGCCATCAGTCAAGTAGGGGCAGTGCCCACAAGTCTCTTCTCTTATAGATGAGGCATCTCAGGCCGAGCCAGTAGGAAGCACCTGCTGTCAGACCCTCCCACCCCAAACTGTATATAAGATCCTCTCCAGAAGGAATAAAGGTGTGTGGGAATGACTCCATCATCTGAGAGCATCTGTCACAAGAGCTGTAGCACTGCCTGGGAAGAGAATGCTCTCCTGAAACTTTTGCCACCAGAAGCGCCCCTGCACTCTGCTTGCCAGCTAGTGAGGCGGTGTAGCCAGCATTACAGAAGGCAGCAGCAGAGGCGTGTCCCCCTCCCTGCTCACACCCTTTCCCCTTCACTTGAACCCTCCCACCAGGCCAAGCCAAACGTCTCCGCAGATAGACAGGGTCTCCGCAGATAGGTTAGGGTGGGGGTTGGAGGAGGGTCCTCAAAGGAAATCCTGAGAAGAGAGTCTCTTGTCTTCAGCTCCTGCCTCGAGATGTGACCAAACAGCCCAGACTAATATGAGTAGTCAGCCTCAGGCTTAAACCTGCACGGCTGTGAGCCAAGTATATCTCTTTTTAGTTTATAAATGGTTTCTTTTAAGTGTGCTTGGTAATGACTCTAGGATGCTGAGTAAGGGTCTGAGTAGGCATGAGGAAGGATCAGGGTTAACAACAGGCAAGGCTGATGGGAAACGCTTTCCTGAGCCTGAGTACAGTCTCCTGCTTTCCTAAACCTTGCTTTCCTTTTCAAACACCTCCCTCCCAGCTTGGGTTAATCCGAAAGTAACAACAAAAATGGAAGTAAGGCTTCCATTCGCAGTATTCAGCCATCTTGTCTCATGTTCAAAAGCATCCAGAGAAAGCCAGCTCTAGGTTCGGTGCAGCGTCTGTCCAGCAGGGACCCAGAACATATCCATCTTCTTGTTACCCTGTCATCACAAGGTGGCTGTCACAGTGCTCCACCATATGTTAAGGCAGGAAGAGAGGAAGCAAGGAAGAAGCCACCGTTACCTCCCCCCCCCCCTTAATCCAGGGAGGAGGTTTTCTTAAAATTCTCCCTAGTAGACTCAGCAGTATAGTTCAAGATACTTAGCCAGCAGCCTGGTGTGGACCCTGGATAATCAGGACAGCTCACACACGAGTTATATCATGGAGAGAAGTCTTAGAGCCTCTCCTCTGCTCTGATGTCACCGTGTATGTGGTGGATTGTAGGAAGCTGGAGGGGAGCCTGCAGAGAAAGAGGACAGTGTTTGTCACTGGACACAAACGTGTTTTGGAGTTGTTACAATGAGTGTGCCACCATAGCACCTTCTAGCTCTGCATCAGCCTCTACTTCTGTCTCTATTCTACAGGCTTTGAGCAAAATGGTGTATGCCACCCTCACAATATGAGGAATAGCTCAAGAAACCTGTGTTCCACATCTTCATCTGCCAACCTCGGGAGACCACTGATCTATAAACTCCATAAACTTCGGCTTTCCCAGACTGTCGCATGCTGGACTCGTGAGCACCTTGACACATGTCTTTGGGCTTCCCTCCCCTAGCAACATTCAGCTAACGGAACATCCCCATGTCTTGTGTAGCTTGACAGCTCAGTTCTGCTTAGGTATGAATAGTATTCCACCAATGGAAAAGAGCACCATTCACTTATGTATTTACCCACTAAAAGCCACTGTTGTGGGTTTTTGCTTGTTTGTTTGTTTGTTTTTTATCTTTCATGATAGGGCTGATTAAAATAGGATCTACCTCATGGGCTATGACTAGCTCAAGCAGGAGGGTGTTGGGAAACCCTGCTACTTAAGGTTAAAGTCACCTTGTCCGCACAGCTCCTCTGAGCTCAGCACAACATGGAGAATTCCTTTTTCTAGCAGGGCTTCCACTTCTCTGACTATCCCCCCCCCACCTCCACACACACATCCTCTACCTGAGGAAGGTTATGGGGTCCTTGGCAAACCTACAAGTTCCTCTCCCTGCACCCCATAAGAACCTGCCCAGCAAATACCTGGGATTCCTGGAGTGCCTTTCCATACAAAAGAGGCATTCCAGTTCACTGAGCTCCAGCCAGTCATCAACATTCACCCTGAAAACTCCTCTCCACTCTCCAAAGTTCATATACAGCCCTTGTCCACCCAAATAAAGTAAATGAGCACCAGCTATTTCACTGAAGACCATCTAAGAGCCTAAGCTTAGGCAAACTATTCTCCCTCAGGCTCAGCTGCTAGTTCACTGTGTGATGGTCTGGTCTGGCTGCCTCTGTTTCTAGCTATCGCATTTGTACTAGAGATACAGGAACAGGAAAGTCACTAGCTCCTACTCTCATCCAGAAGGGAATATCTTTGCTACCACATCTCCTGGTCAAAATTTGGCCCCTATACCCATCAAAGAATAACTCTAAATAGCCGTTTACTGGAACTTTAATAACAAACTTTTACAACTCTCTTAGCTAGCAATCTGTAGACCTTTCCCCTCCCCATGTTTTCGGCTGCTCGCTCTCCACTCCCTGTTCCCTGCCCCCAGATTCTGCCGCCACCACCCACGTACTTTCCACCCGCCCCTCACTCTCTGTTCAGGGCGCTGCTGCCTGACTATCCTGAGCTCTCCACATTCCCCCTTGCTGTCTCCCTCCCTGCTTGACCTGACTCCACAGCAGCCAGCTGACTAGAGCTCTGACAGCAAGGACACAGCTTGCAGCTACGGCCCCCAGCCCCGCCTACTCAACCCTGCCACCCAGTGCTTTGTGGCACGGGGCGTGATCTCTCTCGCGCCCCACCGCCCTGAGTGCCCGGAGCACACTTGCTCTCCAACCTGAGCAGAGTTGCTAGAAGACAGAACGCTGCTTCAGGCGCTGCTCTCTACTCTGACCCCCATGCTGATATTCTGCTCTGCCAAGCCACAGGCACACTCCCGTGGCCATCGCCTGCCGCTAAGCCACGCCCCTCACACTGCACTGCTTAGATTCATCCCTGTTTGTCTTTGTAATGCTTCTGTTGTTCCATTCTAAGACACACAGGCACATCTCCACCGTTCCATTCTAAGGGATAACAGTGACTTTTAGCGCCATCTTAACTAGGGGAAGTTCTATGACTGTCCATCTTTGTTGTAGGCAGATAAGGTTTTGCTAAGCTATTGCTTCAGTGCCATCTTAGATAAGGGCAGTCATGTGGCTGGTTGTAGCTTCTGTGCCATCTTTGTTACAGGCAGTCCCCAGTTCGCTGCCTTTAGGAGTACAGCTTGTCAAAGTCACTTAGCAATTAAGATAAGGTTTTCCATCTATCCTGCCTTGGTAAATAATGATTTCTAAACAGTTAAAAGTTAAAGACCACTGCCTTAAATATATGTTTAGCCTTGTTTTTGCTACTGCCATTAAGTTCCAATGTGCTTGCTTTATGTGCTAGATACATTCTAGAACAAATAATTAAACAGCGGTTGTCTAACTCAGATATGCTTAATAGATAACTGGCTCTCAATCTTGTCAGAAATCTGCTAACTGTAATGTTAAATGTTTAAACTTATTATGATAGATAGAGACTTCCAAATCCTGACAGTTTACCCCCCAAGGTCTCCAAAGAAGATATGGGCACAGTGACAAGATTCTACCTGGACTATGGTATGATAACCACTGAGAAACACTGCTCCATTGCCTTGCCCGCTGCCAAAGCTTGGTCTACACTGTGGACAAATAGAGGATACCCAGAGAATTTAATGTCTCAATTGTGTAAGTCAAGGTGGGTCATTTTTCATTTCACGTGTACTGTACCTGTACTTCCTCCACAGGCAAAAGCTTCTTGTCTTCTGGGCATGAGGTCCAGACTGACCTTGCTGGAGGGACCACAGGGACCTGGGAACTGTTTAGGTAGTGGATTATAAACCAACCTGTCATTTTAATTAATACATGACTAGGTTATAATTTATTATTCCCAGATTTCTGATTACATTGCCAGGTAGGATAACTACAGCTTGACAGCTAGAAAACAGACCTCTAGCTCCTTACCTCAAGGTAATCCACCACCTTATTAGCGCAATAGTCAATTTGTTAACTAGCTAAGCCTGCCAGATCTCTTATCAAAGTCAGACAGGTTTTCCTGGCTCACAGACTTCACCATAAAGGACACGCAAGTCTAGATGTAAGCTTTCACAGATGTAATCTTCTGTTACTTCTTTATCTAAACTCAGTTTCCAGGGACTAAATGCTTCATATTTCCTCTTCTTGCTATGCTACTGTCCTAACATTAACCAAGAGAGTTGTTGCAGGAATACTAAAAACACAAAAGACCTGGCACGTCCTCACACCTATGCCTCAACTCTCTGCCCCGGCAGCCTGGCCAGCCGTGCACTGGCAGACAATGGCCGACCTGTTTTATCTCGTGGAGGCTCTGACTCAGAACTCAACAGTCTCTCCACTCAGCTCACTAGGTTCCCACTGGCAGGTTGCTAAACAGGGTTTCTCTGTGTAGCCCTGGCTGTCCTGGAACTCACTCTGTAGACCAGGCTGGCCCCGAACTCAGAAATCTGCCTGCCTCTACCTCCTGAGTGCTGGGATTAAAGGCGTGCGCCACCACGCCCCGGCCTCCTTCTTTCTTATAAAGCACAACAGCCACCACCCTCCGCAGCCCTTCTTTGACTCATGGCTTCTGTCTACAGCATGAGTTTTTTTGTTTGTTTGTTTGTTTTTCTGTGTCTTGTTCTTTGAGATTGTTCTTTATGATTTTATTTTTTAAATTGTATGTGTGTGGTCTGTCTATAAGTGTATGTACATGTAAATGCAGATGCCTATGGAGGTCAGACGTGGCAGCTTCCCCCAGAACTTGAGTTACAGGTGGTTGTGAGCCACCTTGTGGCTGCTGAGAGCTGCAGTTGGTTCTTCTATTAGTCTCTCAGCCACCAAGCTTGTCCCACCCCATCTGCAGAGGTTGTAAACTAGAAGCTGCTGGAAGTTGGTTTTATACCCTTCCTTCCTTCCTTCCTTCCTTCCTTCCTTCCTTCCTTCCTTCCTTCCTTCCTTCCTTCTCTCTCTCTCTCTCTCTCTCTCTCTCTCTCTCTCTCTCTCTCTCTTTTGTTTGGGTTTTTGTTTTGTTTCGTTGAGACAGGTTTTTTCTTCTGTGTTGTCCTGGCTGTCCTAGAGCTCACTCTGGAGGCTGGAGAGATGGCTCAGTGGGTAAGAGCACTGACTTCTCTTCCCAAGGTCCTGAGTTCAAATCCCAGCAACCACATGGTGGCTCACCACCCATAATGAGATCTGACGCTCCTGAAGACAACTACAGTGTACTTATATATAATAATAAATCTTTGGGCTGGAGTAAGCAGGGACTTTGCCAGCGGGGTTGACTGGAGTGAGCGGGGTTGACTGGAGTGAGCGGAGTTGACTGGAGTGAGCGGGGTTGACTGGAGTGAGCGGGGTTGACTGGAGTGAGCAGAGGTCCTAAAAATTTCAATTCCCAACAACCACATGAAGTCTCACAACCATCTGTACAGCTACAGTGTACCCATATAAATAAAATAAATAAATAAATACATCTTTAAAAAAAAAAAGAAGAATGCACTCTGTAGACCACGCTGGCCTGGAACTCAGAGATCTGTCTGCCTTTGCCTCCTGAGTGCTGGGGTTAAAGGCGTGTGCAGCTACTGCTCGATGCTACTGCTCGATGCTTTTCTACCTTTCTAATCTAAAAGTTTATTTTAAAAACATCATCCCTTTCTGATGAAGGCCTAGGTTATTGTTTAACCTTTACCAGAGTAGACATGATGTGTGCCCTCAGCTCCAGGCTCGAGGCCTTGTCACAGTGACTGCTGCTGTGTTCCTCCTTCCGTGTCCGTCATGTTACAACACGCAGGGACTGGGAGCCTTCACCTCGGAGGCAGTGTGAGATGGAATGAAAATGGCCCGTGAGCCGTCCTCAAATCATCTACCCTCCATCGGGCTCGCCGTTCCGATGCCGAGTCACAACCCGGCTCACGGCTCCTCGGGGGCCTTCTGTTGATTCAAAGTGGGGCTTGTGATTGCACAGAGGTTGACTCCAGAGCTCAGAGCAGAAGTGGCCTGTCCTTGGCCTGTCCCCCTCTGTCCTTGGACAGGCTGCCTGACAGGCAGGCCCAACACAGCACTGTTTGGCCATGTGGACTTTTTTGCTTTGTGATCCTTTAAAAAATGTTGTTCTTTATTCTTTGAGAATTTTATACAATGTATTTATTTGCTCATATTCAATGCCCTCCCCCTACTCCTTCCATGTCCCCACCCCCACCCCCTGCCCACCCACTTCCTGTTCTCTCTCACTTTCCAAAAAACAAAAGCAAAAACCAGGGAGTCCTGTTTGTGTTGGCTGACTTCTGAGCATGGTGTTGTCCAGAGTGCAGCTCACATGAACAAGTCCCTTGAGGAGCTGTTCAGCTCCCCGAGGCCCTTAGGTGCCATGGCTGCTTGGATGGGGCTTCACGCTCACTCCCCATTTTCCACACTGGGATTTGTCTGGCTTGAACTTGTGCAGGTCTTGTGCATGCTGTCATACTGTGCAGGCCTTGTGCATGCTATCATGCTGTGCAGGCCTTGTGCATGCTGTCATACTGTGTGGGTCTTGCGCATGCTGTCATACTGTGTGGGATTTGCACATGCTGTCATACTGTGTGGGTCTTGTGCATTCTGTCATACTGTGTGAGTCTTGGACATGCTGTCATACTGTGTGGGTCTTCCACATGCTGTCATACTGTGTGGGCCTTGCACATGCTGTCATACTGTGTGGGTCTTGTGCATGCTGTCATACTGTGTGGGTCTTGCACATGCTGTCATACTGTGTGGGTCTTGTGCATTCTGTCATACTGTGTGGGTCTTGCACATGCTGTCATACTGTGTGGGCCTTGCACATGCTGTCATACTGTGTGGGTCTTGTGCATGCTGTCATACTGTGCAGGCCTTGCACATGCTGTCATACTGTGTGGGTCTTGTGCATGCTGTCATGCTGTGTGGGCCTTGCGCATGCTGTCATACTGTGCAGGCTTTGCACATGCTGTCATACTGTGCAGGTCTTATGCATGCTGGTACACTATCTAAGAGTTGTGTGTGCATCTGCCCTGCTCTGTCTGGAAAGAGCTGTTTCCTTGATACCACCCACCATCTCTGCATCTTTTACTCTTTCTACCTCCTCTTCTGCATAGATGTCTGAGGCTTGAGGGAAAGGGCTTGGTATAGACAGCCTGCTTAGGTCTGAACTTTCTGATGTCTCTCACTCTCTACACCCCAATCACTGGGTTTCTGTGCTAATTACTGTCTACTATAGAAGCAGCTTTTTTTTTTAATCCAGTGTCCTGTAATTATGCCTCTTGGCAGGGGGCCTGCTCCAGGATGCTCGAAAATACAATGCACACACTTCTCTTGCTTTCAAGTTCTTAGCATATAGCAGATTGGTGTGGTGTATGTACACACACCATGCACATACACATTCACCACACACATACACACACACTAATATCCCCACCCCACATATACATAAACAGATACAGATACATCAGATACTCATACACATATACATTATATACACATATACACATACACACATGCTTCTCCACGTATAGACACACATGCTCTTGTGGCCTTGCCTGAGCCAGCAGCGACACTGTCTGGGGAGCTCCTGTGGTGTTGAGCTGTTTACTCTGGGGACATTCACTGTCTGATAACTACACAGGTACTGACAGGGAGACCCCAGGGCTGGGATGACGTCTGGGAGTGTTCAGAAGGTCACGACTATGACTGAAGGATTCTATCTCTGTGGCTGCTGGGAGCCCACAGCAAGTCGAAGTTCTCAGGGGAACTTGTAGGAAGAAGCGCTCAGAGCTGACAGGAGACAGGGGAACTGGCTGCTGAGGCTGGGCTGTGTGACTTTTGGCAGAGACAAAATAAACAGAAACTCGAGTCTGCCATTATCATCTAAACCCCGAGTCTGTGGTCTCCCTTTCTGTAACAGTGTACTGCGTGCTTTCCTGCCCGGACCCCACAGGCTCAGCTTCACCCGGACACGCCCTGTTTTAACTCTTGTAGCCTTGGCCCTAAAGTCCAGCCAGCCCCTTTCCTGTTCTCAGAAGTTCTGCTGCCCTCATGGGACAAAGCCCTTGTCACCCCAGCCCTACCTAAAGGGGCTCATAGACTCATCTGAGCTGTGACACCCGTATGATTCTCTGTACTCACAATCAATCTCATGTTACCTGCATAGTAACTGTGTGATACTTTATTAACCTCATATTATTAATTTCATCTTTAGCTAAGGTATGGAGAGGTTCAGTAATTACCCCAAGCCATACTGCTATGAAACAGGCAAGATAAGAATATATAGTCTATGCATTTGCTTCTACAGACCTCCAGACCATGACCATAGGTTAGAACACAGAACTTGCCCAGGTTAAATGGTGGGCAGGGGCGGTGGAGACAGTGCCCAGGACTCTGTAGAAGTGGCTCCTCCTTCGGTTTACTTTCACAGTATGTGTAAATGACTTCTCCAGCTCTGATGCAGATACTCGGATGAGCTCCCTGCGGTACCCGATTTTATGAAGGCCCATGCCAAGCTCACGTGTCACTGCAGCCCCTGAATAATGAGATCCAAGCACATACAGAAACATCAGGATGCCTTTGACAGTGAAGCCACATCAGCACCCAGAAGTGCTGAGAGGAGCCTTACAAAGTAACAGTATTGTACTGTGTGAGTCTGTCACCAAGCCTCGTGTAAGTGTGCTGGGTTCCAGGACTTAAGTCCTCCCTGTTGGCACCAGCTCTGCATAGGCCCTGGAATTCCCATTCGTATATGACTGGGGATTTCCAAGTGTGGGGCTGGCCAAGGCCCCAGACTGCGCCTGTGGCTTGGGCTTTATGAACGAAGATGGTGGCCCTTTGTCCAGCGTCAGCTCCCCATGCACAGCTCTCCATGTGACAAACTTCTCAGAAAGTGGCTTGACTTTTGACCACTTTGGAAGTCCCCTGTGATGGTTTATTTTTTATGTCAACTAAACTGGGCTAAGGGATACCCAGATTTCTGGGGGGTATTTGTCTGTGTGGGGTCTAGGAAGTAGCGTGTGAGTTGATGATCTGAAAACTGCCACTCCTATGGACATGGCCCCAGCAATCCCCTGGGGGTCTCATGGGACAAAGGAGCACATCTGCTTTCTGCTTGAGCTGAGCTCTCGTCTTCCTCCAGGAGAGTCAGTACTCTAGCACTGGGACTTTTCAAAAGTTCCCTGGGACTTTTCAGCCTCCATAATTACACAATCACACTCAAAAGAAACCCGTTGCTCTAGGCCCACATTTCTCCCATTGGCTCTCTTAGAACTGACTTCTATGGCTCCTCTGTGTGTTCACAGTGGCACACAGGCTGGGGCTCCTGCTACTCAAAGGCATTCTCAGGATGGCTGGCAGGGAGGAGGCTCCTTGAGAGAGTCTCCCAGGACTGCCCTCTGCATGTGTGAAGAGACCCCTGAGGGGTATCTGGCTCTGTGTGTGGCAGCCTTGCCTTCATCTGCCCACTGCTACTGTCCCTCCCCAACCCTAGCTTGCTCTAGCTAATGGCTGGTCATCTTTGAATCCTTTTCTCCCTCATTCTCTAGAGCCAATGCAGTTCAGATCTCATTCAGGACATCTTGATTTTTCTCCCCATCCAATTGCACAGTTGTCATTTCCTTTGATCCCACCTCTCTAGACACCATCCAAATCTCACAGGCTCACACTACGGTGACTGTGGTGACATCCAAGGCTCACACAGGGTAACTGTGGTGACATCATAGGCTCACACCTGGTGACTGTGGTGACATCATAGGCTCACACCTGGTGACTGTGGTGACATCATAGGCTCATACTTGGTGACTTTGGTGACATCACAGGCTCACACTGTGTGACTGTGGTGACATCATAGGCTCACACTGGTGACTGTGGTGACATCATAGGCTCACACTGGTGACTGTGGTGACATCATAGGCTTATACTTGGTGACTGTGTGACATCATAGGCTTATACTTGGTGACTGTGGTGGCATCATAGGTCACACTGGGTGACTGTGATGGCATCACAGGCTCCTCCCTGTCTCCCCTTGAAGAGTTCTTCCCCCTCCCCTTGGCTTCTGAGAAGGTACCCCCACACCCTGGAGCATCATGTCTTTACAGGATTAGGCACATCCTCTCCCACAGAGACCAGACAAGGTAGTCCTCTGCTACAAATGTGCAGGGGGCCTAGGACCAATCTATGTATGTTCTTTGGTTGGTGGCTCAGTCTCTGGAAGCTCTCAGGGGTCCTGGTTAGTTGACACCTTTGATTTTCTTATGGGGTTGCCATCCCCTTCTTCTAACTCTTCCATAGGGGTCTGACCTCATTCTAATGAGGCTGTATTTGCATCTGTCTCAGTCAGAGCCTCTCAGAGGGCAGCCATTCCAGGCTCCTGTCTGCAAGCACAACATAGCATCAGTAGTGTCAGGGGTTGGAGCCCACCCATAGGATGAACCCCAGGTTGGGCCGGTCACTGGTCAGCCATTCCTCCAGTCTCTTCTCCATCTCTGCCCCTGTATTTCTTTTAGATGGGAGCAATTTGGGGTCGAACGTTTTTATAGGTATGTAGGTGTCCCCATTCCTTCCACTAGGGGTCCTGTCTGACTACTGGGGGATTTTGGCTAAAGTCACTCACCTTGAGCTCTGGGAGCCTCCCCATCCCAGGTCTCTGAGATTTCCTAGAAAATTCTCTACCTCTCCAGCAGCTGTGTATTTCCATTCTTTCTTCTGGTCTTCTGAGCCTCTCTCCTGTCTCCCTACATACCTAACCTGCTCCCCCTTTCCTCTCCCTTCCGCCTCCCACCCAGATCCCTCCTTCCCCCTGCCGCTGTGATTATTTTGTTCCCCCTTCTAAGTGGGATTGAAACATCCTCACATGGGCCTTCCTGTAGTGTGGAGGATTTTCTACTCCTGCATATGTTCCTGGGCAGGCCATGCTTCTGGCCACCTGCCCAGGGAATCTTTGGATTCACTGATGAAAGACACACACAATCACACACACACACACATACACACACATAGGAGCTTATTTTTAACATGCCTTGCTAGCTCAATGGCTGGGCACCTCTATGCTTCCTAAGGCTAGCATGCCTTTCCCTCTGGTACTCCTGGCTAAACACCTTCCAAAGTTACCTTTAATTTTGCTGCCCAGCTACCTTCTGCGATGTCCATTGGCCTTTGCTGCTGAAGATGCTTTCGGGCTGCCCTTCTGTGGGCCACTTTCCCTTGCCACCTACATTTTGGATACTCTCCCTGCTTCCCTGTTCTATCTCTCTTCCCCCAAGTATGGTGCTCTCCTCCTGTTCCTCTCAGTCCTACCCACACAACTCTAAGTGTCCTGATCCAGGGCCAGCCATTGGGCATCTTTATTCATAGATCAAAAGCCAATTGGGGACAAGACCTTCAACATATGGACATGCAGATTCCTGATTAAGTTAAAGCATTAGAACCACTCCCCTACACCTTCCTTCTTTATTGACGGGTCTATGAAGTGTATTCTGGGTATTCTGTACTTTTTTGGCTAATTCCCACTTATCAGTGAGTACATACCATCCTTTTGGGTCTGGGTTACCTCACCAGGATAATATTTTCTAGTTCTACCTTAAAGTGTGGATTTTTCATAAACTAGTTTTCTGAGCATTTCAAGTGTTAGGTTTGCATCTGTCAAATGGGTGCAATGTCTGCTTATTGTATTGGAAATAAATCCACCCACATTAGTGGCACAGAGCATGTGTCCCTTGATAATAAAAAGCAAACATTTTAGGGGCTAGTGTGTGCTGCAGAGCCTGCTCTGCAGTGTGTGGACACCGGATAGGACAGGCCTGTCCAAGTACATTCTTCCTGTTCTAGAAACCTGCAGGGCAAGAACATCTCTGCAACAGGCTAACCCGCCAACAGGATGTCTATAGCAGTGAGAAACATAAAGCTGGAGTTTAGTTTTTGTATTTATTCCTTTACTTCATGCACGCATGTGTAGCACAGCGCACATGTGGAGCTCGGAGAACGACTGCAGGAGTCGGTTCTTTCTGTCTGTCAGTGAGTCCTAGGGTTAGAACCCAGGCATCAGTCTGTCAGTGAGTCCTAGGGTTAGAACCCAGGCATCAGTCTGTCAGTGAGTCCTAGGGTTAGAACCCAGGCATCAGTCTGTCAGTGAGTCCTAGGGTTAGAACCCAGGCATCAGGCTTACCAGCAAGTGCTGCTTCCCGCCTGTGCATCTCAGCCGCCAGGAAGTTATGGTGTTTCTAAATGCAACTCTACTCTTACCCTCATCATGGCCACTGTGGGCTCGCTTTTCCATTTTTCAGGGTGAGCAGGGTGGTTTTGAGTTGGGGCACTGGGAAGAGGGAAGCGTAACTGGGAAATGTGTCCATCCAATTGGCCTGTAGGCAGCCTATGGGGCATCTTCCTGATTGGTGTGAGCGGTCCCAGCCCACTCTGAGCAGTGCCCCCCCCTCAGTGGCCAGCTCTGGGGTGTATGAGAAAGCAAGGTGAGCAAGCCATGGGGGGAAGCCAGTAAGTTCCTGTGTGTGCATGTGTGGAACACTTGCCCTGACTCCCCTAATGATGCTTTTGGTCTTGGTGTTTTATCACGACATGAGAAGCAGACTTGGCGGTGCTGAGGCATAATGTCACAGCCCTGAGGTTCCTCTTCATCCCACCAGCTGGGATGGCGCTCATTCATCTCCTTTTCCAGGGATGAGAAAATCACTTTTCTACTTCCTGTCCCCTGTCTGTCTATACCACCCACCCCCAACTGTACTTACTCTATGGTTTCTGGCAACTTATTTCCATGAAGGGCCAGATGGTATGTATTTCTGGTTCTTTAGAACAGTCTGTCCCTGTGGCAAGAACTCAACTCTGTTCCAGTAGCTCAAAAGTCACCGTTCAATCTTCAAACAACAGATGTAGCTGAGTCCTCCCTTTGTTTACATAAACAGGTCACTGCATTTGGTTTTCTAACCCTGGTGTTTGGTACAACCCAGTACTCTTGGTCTTGGTGACTTGAACATTTAAGGCATAAAGCCAATCTTTTGATATTGCAACATTGCCTTCTTCCTCAAGCCTTTCGTGTGGGGGGGGGGGAGTATGTGGGTGCACATTCTTATGTGTATGCATGTGTGTGCATCCTGTGTATGTGCATGTGTGTTCCTATGTGTGTGCATGTGGGAGTATGTGTGTGCACATTCTGTGTGTATACATGTGTGTGCATTGCTGTGTGTGCGCATGTGTGTTTATGCATGTGTATGTATGTTCCTATGTGTGTGCATGTGGGAGTGTGTGTGTGCACATTCCTTTGTGTATGCATGTGTGCATTCCTCTGTGTGTGTGTGCATGTGTGCATGTGTATGTATGTTCCTATGTGTGTGCATGTGGGAGTGTGTGTGTGTGTGTGTGCACATTCTGTGTGTATACATGTGTGTGCATGTGTGTGTGCATGTGGGTGTGTGTGTGCACATTACTGTGTGTATACATGTGTGTGCATTCCTGTGTGTGTGCATGTGTATGTATGCATGTATGTGCATGTCCCTGTGTGTGTCCCTGTGTGAGTGTGTGTGCTTGTGTGTATGCATGTGTGTGAGGATTCCTGTGTGTGTGCATGTGTGTATAGCAGTTACTATCAGTTATGATGTATGACACACTATTAGACTTTGGTGATTAGGAGCC
This sequence comes from Mus minutoides, assembly GCA_902729485.2. Lineage (NCBI taxonomy): Eukaryota > Metazoa > Chordata > Mammalia > Rodentia > Muridae > Mus > Mus minutoides. The sequence goes on from LR750265.1 coordinate 550,246, forward strand.
AAGAATCTGACTTGATTTATTAAGTAGCTGTTGCTCCCCAGATAGCTGCTGAGCAGTGAACTATAGCAACTGCAAGTTATATTCTCTTGTATTCTCAAATCCTGTTCTAGTACTTAAAGCTGATCATTGTTCTTTTGGCTCTTCATTTTGTTTTGTTTTGTTTTTGAGACTGTCTTCTTATACAGCTCAGGGCAACTTCCAGCTTGTGGCCTTCCTGCTTCTGCCTCCTAATTGCTGGCTTTCAAGAATGTCACCACACCAGGCTTCTTTCTTCACCATTTGTTTTCTTTCTTTCCTTTTTTCTTTTTTTTCTTTTTGAGACAGAATGTCAAATAGCCCAAGCTAGCCTCCAAGCTAGCTGAGGGTGATTGTGGACTCCAGATTCCCCTCCCTGCCTCTGAAGGCTGAATTATAGGCAGCTAGGAGCTTGTTAGACGTGCAGGTTCCTGGGTCTATTCATCTGGTGGGAACCACACCAGGGATCCAGCAATTGCACGTTTAGAATCCCTCTGGGGAATCCTGAGGTCTCTCTTGAAAGCCTCTTCTTGCTGGACTGAGGTTTTGACATTGAATTCTGTAGAGGCTCCACCCAAGCCCCACCCCATAGTTCAGTGTCCATTCCTTGCCTTTTCTTTCAGTTTCCTTTCTTTCTTCATTTTTTTTAAGTGCATTGGTGTTTTGCCTGCAAGTATGTTTGTGTGAGGGAGTCAGATCTTGGAGTTACAGACAGTTGTGAGCTGCCACGTGGCTGCTGGGAGTTGATCCCAGGTCCTCTGGAAGTTCAATCAGTGCTCTTAACTACTGATCCATCTCTCCAGCCCTCTTCCTTGTTTTTCTTGGCTTCATGGTTTCTTAAAATTTGTTTTAAAAATAGTGGGGTTATTTTGTTTGTTTGTTTCAATATGGTATATTGTGGTAGGAGTTCTCTCTCCCTCATTTATTCCCAGATCTTCCCCACCTCCCCACCCATTCAACTCTAGACTCACTCTGTCTTTGTCTATCTGTCTGTCTGATACACACACACACACACACACACACACACACACACAGAGAGAGAGAGAGAGAGAGAGAGAGAGAGAGAGAGAACAAGCAAACACTGTCTTCAGGCCAATCTGGATGTGAGTTTCAGAGCAATAACACACCTCACTTGAGACAGGGGTTTGCCAATCTGTAGTAAATATCTATGAATCTTGGGCTGTAGGTAGCAGCTCCATGAGGAGGAGAGGCTGAGGCACTGGTCCATGGAGGGCGTGGCTCTGTCTGTAGCCACCCTTCATCTGTTTTCTTTTTTTTAAATATTATTTCTTTATTTTTAATTACATGAGTACACTGTAGCTGTCTCCAGACACACCAGAAGAGGGCATCAGATCCCATTACAGATGGTTGTGAGCTACCATGCAGTTGCTGGGAATTGACCTCAGGACTTCTGGAAGAGCAGTCAGTGCTCTTACCTGCTGAGCCATCTCTCCAGCCCTTTTCTTCCTTTTTGAGAGGGAGTGAAAGGGAACGCGGGCAGGGTGACCACACTTTCTCCACCTTAAGCTAGTGCTTACTATGTAGTTGGTGACTCTGTGCTTTCCACCCTAACCACCCCATTTACAAAAGAGAATTCTGTTAGAAAAGAAGCCATGTGAGCACTTTACAGACACACATCATTGAAGATCAACCAAGTTCACTCTGTGAAAAACAACAGAAGTAACCTGGAGTGTCTCTGTCTTCCTATCTACAAGTCAAATGTGGACATGAGTGTACAGAAGAGAGAAAATGTCTTGTCTAGAGCCATTGAAAAGCAAGGAAGAAAGCTAGAACCCCTGAGACCACAGTCTTCCTTTGGAGGCACAATGGCAGTATTTCATCTGAAGGATGAGTCACCTCCCACTCTCCCTCCTCTTTCTCCCAGAGGCCAAGTCCAGAGAGAGGAACTCCAGATGGCTCACCCACAAGTAGGTCTTCTTGGATGCTTCCGGAAGGATTAATTAGTCATCACCAAAAGTCTGAAGACCAAATCAAGAGGCAATATGGCAATGAGGGGGAGAGGGCGGGCAAGAGCTGCCTGCCAGTGCGGCGAGCACAGAAGGACCTGTGGACCACACAGATGGCATGCCACTCAAGATGGCTGAGGCCTGCCATGGCAGGGACTGACCTGTTGTGTTCAAGGCTCCAGCTCTGTGACTCACAGTCTGCCTGCATGCTAGAATCATCTGGGAGTTTTAAACTCGATACCAGTCAGCCCTGGATTCTGATTTCAGTGATATGCTGGAGCCCAGGGCCAACAGTCCTTTTTCAAGCTCCCTGGATGATGTCAATGTCTGTGAAGGGTGGACGGGTTCTGTATAGCCATTTATTTGGATTTATTTGACATTTATTTGGATTGCAGCCAAACCTTGCTGTATGTCTGCAGTGTTTGTGATCTGTATGCTCAGTGCCAGAGAACACAGGGCGATCTAAACTGGAAAGACCCAAGGATCTAAAGAGTTCAAAGGTTTGAGCGTAAAGTTCAGGTCTGCTATCTGTCAGCTGTGTGACTCTGGAAAGTCTCGGAAGTCACTCGGGTCCCAGATTCTTCCTCCTTAAGCACATGGTAATTCATGGTATGGGGAGCCATTATTAGAATCCCATCACTCTGGAAGCTGAGGAAGATTCCAGAGTTCCAGGTCAGCCTGTGCTGCAAAATGAGACCCTGTCTCAAAACAAACAAAACAAAAATAAAACTCTTTGGTTTTGTTTGGGCCCTGAGATGAAACTGAGGAAATCTGGCTTTACTCCTCAGCCTTGGGAGAGTTCAGAGTTCATATCAAGATAATGAACTACATCCAGAGTGAGTTCACCTTCCACCCTTGGGGACCTGTGCTATCAAGGGAACTTGTGCTCAGCTAGTTAGCATGGAAGGTTCTGAAGGTTTTCTTATCTTCCAGTGCTTGGCCCTTCTGTCCTGTCTCCTGAGATCTCCACAGTCCACTCCCACTGTGGCCGTGGCCTGGCCTCTCTCTCATCCCCTCCCCCATCCACTACCCTACCCTCAGTTACTTATTTTCTGAATTATGGTTGGGGACTGCCTCTGCTCACACCATCAGACAAGACAACTTTGTAGTGTTTCTTCATTGCCGCATACACGGATTTACCCGCTACTGTGTCCAATCCTCTCTGGGTCTCTGGGTCAAGTCTTAATCTCCTGTTCTACTCCCCAGCTGTAGAAATCAAACAAGTGCCAGAGTTCCACTCACATCATCTGCATCGGCAAAGCAGCCTGCAAGCAGGCACTATATTCCTCCACATGCCCAGCATCCGAGGCCCCAGAGCTTGGCACGTCTGAGAGCCTAATGTCAGGGCTGAAGGTCAGGCTCATCTGGTTCAAAGCTCTGCTGTTTCCACCCTGCCTTACTGCCTTTGCACTGGAATGTTAGTGGAATAATAAATGTAAACGTCCATGAGTAGTTAGAGCTTGTTAGAGGGTAACTGAGAGAGCCTGGACGCCTCTCTGACAACACCACAAGAAACTGACACATCCCCTAAGCCACTCAGCCAGAAGCAGTTATATTTTGTTGATGTGGCATAAACCTGGCATAACTATGAAGTTGATATACGATGAAGATTAAATCCCTGGAGTGGGTGGCCCTCTGCAGCAGATGAGAACAGGGCCTGGACTGGGCCCTAGGCTCTGACTGCCTTGCTATGTAACCACTGAGCAAGTTATAGAACTTCTCTAGGCTGCTGCTTCCTCCTCCTCCTCCCCTGTGAATAAAGCAGGGAAAGGGAGACGATATTGGTGGTTTCTACCCTTGGGGTTTGAGAGACTCCTGTGGTGTGGTGTGGTGTGGTGTGGTGTGGTGTGGTGTGGTGTGGTGTGGTGTGGTGTGGTGTCTTGACTGCAGGCTGGGAAGGAAAGGGAGCCTTTTCCTGATGACTGTTCCCCGCCATTGCTGGCTCTTCTTTGTTGTACTTGATAACAGATCTTGCCTTTCAGCACAGCATGGCCTAGAGTTTGCTAGGTAGCTCAGGCTTGCCTTAAGCTTGCAGTTACTAATGCTCAGGACTCAGCCTTTCAAATGCTGGGGTTACAGGTATGTGCCACAGAGCCCAGCTTCTCTGTGCTCATTTGAAGGGTTGTGCCCTGGATCTCTGCTATGAAGCGCTGTGGCCTCCCAAGCCCGGTCTGTCCTGGGGGGGTTGAACCTAGGGGCTGTGTTGGTCCCGAAGCACATGTTCCCATGACTATAGTCCTACCAAGACTCCTCTGCCAGACCATCAGCTGCCTTGCTCAGCCCCGATCTGGGAGGCAATGTATAGATAGCTCCACAGATGAGCTTGTCATGATCTGCGGAGGACCCAGCATGCTTCCTGAGCAAGGTCGTCTTCATTAACGCTGTATATCTCTCAAGCTGTGCCAGGAACTAAATCAAAACCAGGAGGTTCTGGCCACGGGGGGGGGGGGGGGGGAGCTGCTGACAGCAAATCTGGGTCAGTTAGTGCTTCCAGGAGGCACGCCCAGGAGTGAGATTTGGTGTGCCAGAGACACATGAAGGAGGGGAAATCTGTGAGGGTCAAGGTGCAGGGAAAGGTTTCAGATTTCAGCAGAGCTCAACTGCAACAGTAACTAAGGCAGATGGGAAGCACCCCCCATGTCCCACCCCACCCCCGCCTGGGCCGAGTCCTGCCAGCTGCTGTTTTCCATAAGTTGCAGCTCTGTGAAGAGGGGCCCCTCTTCTAGAGAGACCTCCAGGTACAGAGATGGTCACCTAGGTGGAGAGAACAGAACGAGCTTCCTCCTCCTCCTCCTCCTCCTCCTCTTCCTCCTCCTCTTCCTCCTCCTCCTCCTCCTCCTCCTCCTCTCCCCAACAGAGAGCTCAGGTCCCAATTCATAGTTTATCATCTTGGCTCACATTTCGGGACTCTGAAGGAGATGTGGTGACATACATTTGTGATCCCAGCTCTGGGGAGGCTGAGGCAGGAGCATTGCTGAAGTTTGAGGTCAGCTAGGGATAAAACTGAGTTTCAGACCACTCTGGTTTGCACAGTGAATTCCTGGCTAGCCAAGACTATACACTTTGACCTTTAGAAACTACGTGACTCCTGCAAGTTGTTCTCTGACCTCCTACTTGTTGTGGTACATCTAAACCCTTCTCCCTGTAAATTAACAAATACACACACACACACACACACACACACACACACACACACACCATACACTTGGCAGTGTACTTACCTACAGAACCAGTGATGCTATTATTTGTAATATTATTACTATTACTATTAATTATTATTATTTTGTGGGGTTCTGGGGATCAAACTCCAGACCCCACAAAAGTGCTCAGCTGTGGAGCTGTACCTGCAGTCTCTCTGGGCCATTACTTTATCCCCCATTTTGTAGAAAAGGAAACTGAGATCCAGGAATATAAAGCAAGCTTACAAGATTATTGAGACAGCATTGGCAAAGCCAAGATCCACCTACCAGAAGCCCCCACCCCAGCCTATTAGCTCATCCGGTCACAAGTAGCACTCACACTCAGTCAATGTTCTACCAAACGCTGATCTCATCTGTCTCAACCCAGAGTGAGAGATGCTGTGACTCATTTTCTTCTCTGACCCATTCCCCCTTTCCTGTTGACTATGTCCTTCTGCGTGCTCGCTGACCCAGCCTTCCTTTCCTGTTGGCTCCGCCCATCCGCGTGCTCGCTGGTATCCTCCCTGTATCCTCCCTGGCCCTGGTTCAGTCCCATGGCTAGGCAGTGCGCTGAAGCAGGACGGAATGGAAGAACAAAATCCCTCACTTTCCTAGCCAGGAAGAAAAGAAAGAGTGGTGAGAAACCACTATTTCTTCCAGTGGTGAACCCAAATGACCTTAAGGCACACTAGGCCCAGTCTCTTAACTGTTCTATGTCGTCCCCCCACCGAAAATTACCTTTGGGAGCAAGGATTTGACACATGGGCCTTTGGAAGACATTTTACACCAGTCTAGATCAGCAGGTATCACATGAATGAAAGAAGCTAATTGTAGCTTCAGTTCTCTATGTCCTGAAGGCCTAGAAATCCAGAGCCAAGGTTCATCCAGACTCTGTCTGGTGAGGGAGGTTTCTTCCAGATTGCATCTTCTATGAGCTCTCATATGGTGGAAGTGTCAAACATTGTCCCTATAGCCTTGTAAAAGGCCACTCGTTCTATTCACAAGGGGCTCCACACCAGGACCAAATCATCTCCAAGATGGCACCCCTTTTGATCTCTGCACTGGGAACTAAAGAGCAATGTATGAATTTGTGGTAACATAGTTACTCATGCCAGAGTGTTATGCCCAAGTCACAGGGACTTTAAAGACCACCCAGGAGCCAATTCCGATATAAACACACACGGGTCTTTATTACAAGCTCTCGAGCAAGGACTCTCATCATCATGATCACAGCCAGTCAGAAGTGAGAGCCTCGCATCTAGGGGTGCGGGGTATTTATTGTGGTTGCAGCAAGCTTGGGGAATTTCCATAGGGGTCAGCAAGTTAAAAATGTTAAAACTGCTTTTCTGGTGTAATCTACAGGAACCAAACACGGGGCCAAAAGCACCTGACAAAGAGGAAGGCTAAGTTATCTATTTTCTGAAGGATGTCTTAGGTTATCTATGTGTACCTTGACCCTGCTGTTGTAGCCTGACTGACTGTTGCTGGGGTTGGGGGGTTGCCATAGGATGTTTGCTCAAGTGGACTTTGCGGTTTTCCTCCTGGAAATGGAGTTTAGCTTCTTCTCAAAGCTGGAGTTGGTTGGGCTTTACAAGAGCAGATCATGATGGCTGCTGTGTGTCCTCACAGTGCTCTATTCTCTTGTCTGGAGATGGGAAGAGTGGATGTAAAATGTAATCTTTTTGGTACTACCTAGGTAAAATACTAAGGCCTAAATGGAATAGTTAACGCCTAGGCAACTGTTACCTGGCTAGTTTGCCATTGTAAGAAAACTTCCCCATATGTTTCTGCTGTTAGTAGGAAACTTTCTCATGATTACATATTCTGTTATGCTCTGTGCCCTTGGAAAACAATCACAATAGAAGTCAGTAGAACTGTTATATAGTTACCCACAATAAGCTTAGACCCAAACCAGCCACCCGGTAGCACTTCCTGCAACTGGGTATGAGCTTTTATGTATGGTATTTGCCTTTCTAAGCTGCCCCTGGGATGGACCCCAACATAAGAGAGACACCTTGACCAAGATAAGAAACTATTTGGCACGAGACTTCCATTTTGAGTAGTGGTCAGGTAAAATTTAAGTTCCCAAGACCTCTCTGGAACTGACGTTCTACTTGGCAGAAAGAGACATGTATGTGGGCAATGGATATCCTGGTTGGAAGGTAAAGACATGAATGTTAGACAAGTCCCATCCTGGTAGATAAGTTAGGACATGAATGTTACACAAGTCCCATCATGGTAGACAAGTAAGGACATGAATGTTACACAAGTCCCATTATGGTAGACAAGTTAGGACATGAATGTTAGACAAGGCAAGTCCCCTGCCACGGTTGAGCACTCTAACCAATGGAGCAGGATAAATGTACAACACAGACATGTTCCTAAGAATATCCCCTATACATAAATGTTGATTAGTGGAGTAACTTGGCATGGATGATTGTGGATTTGGGGCTTAAAAACCCTGTAGGATCTTAACTCGGGGTCATGGTTCAGTTCTTGAATCTGAACCACGACCCTGGGGTGTATGCTCCATAAACTATCCCTGTCTAACTGAGATCAGTGTTTGTGTAGTTTGAGGGGCAATTCCTGGACTCCAACCCTTTTAAAATTTATCTGATATTTGTACCCATAAAGGCATGCGAGACAAGAGGTGTGTATAAATCTATTTGCTAGCTCAGTCAGGGAATTTTATTTTCTTAACTATTTACAAAAAAAAAAAACTATTCAAAGCTTGATTCTTAGGGTGGTGGTGGCACACGCCTTTAATCCCAGCACTTGGGAGGCAGAGGCAGGTGGATTTCTGAGTTTGAGGCCAGCCTGGTCTACAGAGTGAGTTCCTGGACAGCCACGGCCATGCAGAGAAACCCTGTTTCAAAAAAAAAAAAAAAAAAAAAAAAGCCTGATTCTGCAACTAAGGGGCTAGCTTTTCAGAAATCTCTCTCTGCCGTTCTACCAAGCTAGTCTCCCTGTCTCTGGAACTCCTCTGAACCTTTTAGGGCTCCTTAACTCTCTTTCCTAGAATCCAGTTCCACCTGTGTCCTGCCAGCTGCTTCCCTGTGAGTCCAGAGAGAGCATTCCTATCTCTCCATGGGGCTTCTCCATGAAGCTCTTCCAAGCAAAAAGTGAGAGCCCAAAATGAGAACCAGCTCAAGAGGCTGAGCCCCAAAAGGTGCCCCCTGCTCTCANAACCTTTTAGGGCTCCTTAACTCTCTTTCCTAGAATCCAGTTCCACCTGTGTCCTGCCAGCTGCTTCCCTGTGAGTCCAGAGAGAGCATTCCTATCTCTCCATGGGGCTTCTCCATGAAGCTCTTCCAAGCAAAAAGTGAGAGCCCAAAATGAGAACCAGCTCAAGAGGCTGAGCCCCAAAAGGTGCCCCCTGCTCTCAGAGGTTCCGTTGCTATAAAAGAAGTCTCTAGTTCCTCCCCTAAACCCTTGGTGGACTGAACCGTGTTTGTGGAGGCCTTTAGAGGCACACACAAACGGCATCTCCTCAGGACACACCTAACTGCATCTGACAAATGTGATACACAGTATCTATCTAAGCTTGTATATTTTGCTAACAATTAGGTTTTCTATGTACAATAACCAAATATACTGAAACAAATGAATTGTCAAAATCTGAACCTGAGCTGAGCGTGGTGGTGCATTCCTTTTAATCCCAGCACTAGAGATGCAGAATCACATATCCAGCCTGGACTGCATGGCAAGTTCCAGGCCAGCCAGGATTACAAGGTAAGACCTTGTCTCAAACAAACAACCAACCAACCAGACCAACCATTCTGAGCACACAGAGGGCAGCCTTGAGGTGCAGCCATGCTTATCGCTACAGACACAAACTGAAATGCGGATCCCTCCCCCTGAAAATCTAACAAAAGCTACTGACTCCTCACAGAGACATACAAGCACGGCTTTAAGTGAAATCCCATGTGATTCAGGTCCTGAATCCAACCCTTGACCCTAAGTTAGAAATAAGTCATCTCTCCAAATTAATCTTAGTTTCTTAACTTTAATGTGAATCCCTGACCTCTAATATTACAGTTCATTTTGCTCTTTTCTTACAGGCTCTCCTGTCAAGATTGTGAAATTAGTTTCCCACCTGACGTGGAATCATACCCTGGTCATGCTCCATCTTGCCAGCCTGGGCTACAGAATAAAGTCATTTTCTCTTTGGAAATTCTGTTGAAATAACTCAAAGACCTTCTCTTGATTAAAATGGTAATTCTGTTCTTAATAAGAGAGGAGGGGGAGGGGTGAGGGTAGAGGGTGGAGAGTTGAGGGAGTTGGGGGTCGGGAGCTTTGTCATAGGAAAGAGCCCTGCCTAAATCTCCTGGAGAAGGCCTTCTCTCTCCCAGACCCTCCATTCTCTCAGCACTCACTTGGAACCAAACCAGGTCCTGAGCAGCCCAGGCTCAGTTTCCCTTTCCTGCCTGGCAGTGCAGATGCCCTAAAGGGAAGTGCAGACCTGGGAACCCCATTCCCTACCCTCAACGGTTGGTACCCCAGCAGCGCCTGGGTACACAGGACACTGAAAACCACAACAACCGTCCTAGACCTGCTGTTTCCTACCCAAGGAAACAGGGACTGAGGCCCCCACTGCTGACTGTGTTCTGCTGCAGCAGATGCTCCGGGTACCCCAGTGGCAAGGCAGCCCCGCAGCCCCACAGCTACCATATAGGTTGAAAAGCCGATCCTCTACAAGAGCAACAAGTGCTCTTAGTGCTTAGGCAGTTCTTCAGCCTTGGAGCTAGTGGTTTTTAATAGAAGAGAAATGGAGAGTGGAAAAGATGGTTCAGCAGGCGAATGGGCCTTCCACCAGGCCTGATGACATAACTCAACAGTGTGCACATGGTGGGAGGAGAAAATGAACACCTAAACGTTATCCTTTGACCTCCATGTGTGTATACTTGGGCACACACACACACACACACACACACACACACACACGCAATGCAGATTAGCATGATTTGTACTGAAATTTTAATTAAAAAATAAATAAAAATAAATACAAAAATTGTGTGTGTGTGTGTGTGTGTGTGTGTGTATGTGTGTGTGTGAGAGAGAGAGATGGCTCAGTCAGTTAAGTGTCTGTCACACAAACACGAGGAGCTGAGTCTGGATCCCCAGCACCCACACAAGAGCCAGCGTGGTGGTTGGTGGTGTGCATGTGTGGTGATGAGCCCCATGGTGGTTGGTGGTGCGTATGTGTGGTGATGTGCATCACAGCCAGTGCTGCCTGTGGATGCAGGGGCAGCCAGGTCCCTCAAGCTTGCTGGCCAGCCAGTGTAACCAAGCGGTAAACCCCACGTACTGTGAGTTCTCAGAAAAAAGGAAGCATCCAAGGAAGCTAACTCCCATGGCTCTCTGGCCTCCATTTGCATGCTTAGCCACACGAATATCCACACAAGAAGTTCCAAACCACACGTATACACAAGGTGGATATAATCGCATGCATATATTCCTAGACCTGTCCATGAAAGGGGACAAAAAGCAATGGCACCCAAGTAGCAATGAGCATGCCCACTGCCCAGATGTTGTTTTCTAAATACCAGTCCCATCTGAAAGGAACTGGGGCTCTTCAGAAAATGACTGATTTTAGAGCTGTGGCAGAGATAATACAAGATGAGCCTGAAACATCTTGTGCCAAAAAGTCTGGAAATGCTGAAAGAGACATGAGGTCGGAGGGGCACGAGTGAAGAGGCTTTCAGAGATCGAACTGGTGGCACATTAAGCTTCAGATAAAGGCACACTGCTAGCAGGTTATATGTAATGCATGGATTTAAATAGAAGCTAGTGAGTTAAAACTAATATCTATAAGTTCAGAAGGAGAGGAGAGGCTCTTTCTTACCACAGAAGTCAACTTATAAAGACAGAAAGAACAAGTCAGTGGAGTGTCACCAGTGACAGATCCAGCCATGAGGTCACTCATGGACACTAAGTGCTGGGGCCTCATAGTGTGTCCCAGCAGCAGGATCTCAAGGAGCCACTCTTTAAGCAAATAACAACAACAACAACAACAACAACAACTTTACATGAAGTTCTAGAACTGTCAGATGTCACTAGAACCACATATTCAAATTTAGGATCGTCAGAAACAGAACGCCAGGTAAACCTGAGCTGCAACCCATTCAGTACACTAATGGAGGGCACTTTTCAAAAGAGTCACTGTCACAAAAGGGAAAAAACAAAACACCGGGAGAGCCAGCCTAGATAAAAGGCAGCTCTGGAGAACTGTATGACTATAACCCAAGAGCCAAGGCTCTCATGTGCTAGAAAGGACATTTGTGGGGATAATTGGCAAAATCTAAGCAAGGCACTGAGGTATCATGGCATCAAGTGTAAATTCCTGATTTTTATGATTATATTATGTTTATGTAAGATAAAATTTCTATTTTAGGAGATGCATGCTGTCTCACGTAGGAATAAGAAGTACCACATCTGTGACTTATCCATATTGGGATGGGGGTGGGGAGTTAATACTTGAGCACTGTGGCTGAAGGTAACTGGGATTTTTAAAATCTGATTGGTTCATATAATTCTATAAATAGTGGATTTTACTATAACATTTTCACGCACATGGATAATGTGCTTTGATCATCTTGACCCCCGTTCCCAGCCTTGGGTGTGGGAGTTTGGGGTACTATATATTCTTACATCTTTTCTGTGAATTTGTAATTACATTGAAGAAAAACAGTTCATTTGTTAAAATTTTTTCTTTTACATTTATTTGGGGTACATACTACAGTGTATGTGTGGAGGTCAGGAGACAACTCTTAGGAGTTGGTTTTTTGTTTGTTTGTTTTTTTGTTTTGTTTTTCTCAACCTGTAGTTCCCAGGGCTCGAACTCAGATCCTCAGGCTTAGCTGCAGTCACCTTTATGTACTGTGACATCTCACCCTCCCCCCCAAAAAGTTTAAAACAAATAGTGTTCTTTTGCTACTGCTGCTGTTGTTATTTGGCTTTTCTTTCTTTTTTTATGTCTTTTTTTTAATGTATATGAGTACACTGTAGCTGTACAGATGGTTGTGAGCCTTCTTGTGGTTGTTGGAAATTAAATTTTTAGGACCTCTGCTTGCTCTGGTCAACCCTGCTCGCTCAGGCCCAAAGATTTATTTATTATTATAATTAAGTACACTGTAGCTGTCTTCAGACACAGCAGAAGAGGGCATCATATGGGTGGTTGTGGGCCACCATGTGGTTACTGGGATTTGAACTCAGAACCTTCGGTAGAGCAGTCAGTGCTCTTACCAGTCCCATTGTTTGGTTTTTCAAGAAAGACTTTCTCTGTATAGTCCTAGCTGTCCTGGAACTCTCTCTGTAGACCAATCTGGTCTCCCCGGCTCTCAAGTGGTGGGACTAAAGGAGTGTGCCACCATGCCCAGTCAACAACTAGGTTTGTTTGTTTGTTTGTTTGTTTGTGTTTTCTGGCCATCCGGTTTTCTTCCAGCCATAGTTGAGGTTTTTCTCATCTATAGTTGCTTCCAGGGCAGGAATATTCTAGAAGATTCTGTATCCTCACTTTTCTTCTTGCTCTTCCACTGGGGTGGCTAGGAGGCTAGGCACAACAGAGACCGTGGAACAGGGTTGATGCTCTTCCCACACAGTTTTGAAACCTTCCTCTTTCTCTCCTACCTGGGCAGCATGGGGCTCCTAACAAGGCCTTCTTGGAAGTTGTTAAAAATTTAGTCTTGGCTGAGAAGACATACATCTCACTTCCATGAAGCACTTTTCTGTCAAGCCAAAAGAGCCACAGGGTCAGCCCAGATAAGTGGAGGGACTTCCCAAAGTTGAGGCCATAAGGGGGAGGAGGGGGAGGAGGGGGAGGAAGGGGAGGAGGGAAGGGTAATTTGGTGCTGTGTAATCCGATTATGGTAACAGCCAGTGTCCCAGCAAACACTAGGCCTATGACAGAAAAGATATTTATTCAGGAACAAGGCCTCACACACTTAGAAACTGAAGAAGAAGGCTTAGACGGTCAGCCAAAGCCTGGGCAGGGAGGGGCAGGGAGGGGCAGGGAGGGGCAGGACAGGGCTTGCAGGGGCTGGGAAGCCAGGCTTGCCTGTGCTGAAGTGGAACCTTGAGAAGCTTGTAGGGAAGCGGTGGGGTGGCCGTGGCTTCAGAGCCAGTCAGGAGGGGGAAACCAAGCTGGGGCCTAGTGCTCCGGGCCTGTCCTTCTGTTTAAGTCACAGTGACACAGAGAACGTAGAGCAGCTTCCTACTCTGCCTTCTAAGGTTTGTGCAAGCTTCTATTTGGTCACACAGAGAGAGGAGGTATAGAAGAGCCTCATCCTTCTGGCCTGGTAGAGGTGACTAGACAGGAAATCTTGAGAAGAAAAAGAAAAGATCACAACCAAGGCATATAAGTCCGCTGGAGCCTGTCAGCCTGTGAGCATGCTTCCTGTGTCCAGAAAAGATTTTACATGAAGAGCTTCATAACCAAGCCTCCATGGTGATGTGTGGATGGTCACCAGAGCCTCACTGTTCTATGGAATCTGCTAAACTCTACAGCATGGCAACAGTGCTCTCCAATAAGATGCTCATTTATAACAGATGTGACTGAAGTTTGACATTTAAGCAAGTCCTGAGAAATACAAAAAGATTACAAATTCACATCCAGAATGTATCCAAAATAGTTTTAATAGCTTTAATAGCTTAATAGCTTTAATGACAATAGCCAACAATTTAATCCTTCTTACCCCTTACAGTCCTTCCTAGGCTTGGTCCCAAGAGTGCCAATTCAGCTGTGGTGGCGCATGCCTTTAATACCAGCACTCAGGAGGCAGAGGCAGGCAGATTTCTGAGTTCGAGGCCAGCCTGGTCTACAAAGTGAGTTCCAGGACAGCCAGGGCTATATAGAGAAACCCTGTCTTGAAAAACCAAAAAAAAAAAAAGAGTGCCAATTCATTTTGTTTTTGTTACAGCCTTATATGACAGGCATCATTACCATCATCATCATCATCGTTACCATCATCATCATTCCCATTTAAACGGTTATGAGGCACTGAGAGGTTAGAAGTCCAGGTAAGGGACAAAACCACGCATTAGCCTTTTCGTTATTGTTGTTGTTTTGTTTGTTTTTTTTGAGTCAGGGTCTCAGTAGGCAGCCCTGGGCAGTCCAGAACGCACTATGCTGGTCTCACACTCACACTTCCTTCTGCCTCCCTCGTGTTGACATTGAAGTCTTGGCACCACCATGCTCAGCCCAAAGCCATGCTTTCAACCCCAGAAGTGCAGGGTTGAAGGTCCTCCTGAGTGAGTGGGCTACTGCCTGCTATGCCCTGTCTCTCTTGTCTTCCACACCAGGGACTGGGCAGCGTAAGCAGATGCTGGAAGTAAGAATCTTGGGCTTTGCCATCGTGCTCCTGTTGGTAATAAACCTGTCTCTTTGTTCAGACAATCAAGATTGACTCGAAGTTTGTCATTGTGCTGGGCTCTGGGGTCACCACATGTCGAAGTCTAACCCACACGTTGTCCTGGTAGAAGAGAGGACCGTCACTCCATTTAGTTCCTGAGCGAGGTGGGTCACAGGCTGGCGTGGTGTATTCTAGGGAAGATGAACTAAGCACGCAGGATTCCATCACTTGGTCCACACTCAGGAGAAGCCTGGATAGGTTTTCAAAAGAGTCAAAGGTAGCCCCTTTGAGCATTCCTGCGCCTCCCACTGCTCCCTGGCTGGGGCACACTGCCTTCTCTCGGGTCCACCCAGCCAGCTTGTTTTCCTTTCTCTTCACCGGTTGGGTTGTCCAGCCATCAGTGTTCCTCATGTCTCTGTTACAGACATGGAATCATAGAGATGAGAGGGAACATCTGTCAGGTTAATTATTGTGTAGCCTTTCCTAGGAACGCAGAGAACACTTTGAAATGTACCGGCTCTCTCCACACAGACCCCATAGGTGTGGAAAATGGTGAGTGGTACCGGCTCTCTCCACACAGACCCCATAGGTGTGGGAAATGGTGAGTGGTACCGGCTCTCTCCACACAGACCCCATAGGTGTGGAAAATGGTGAGTGGTGGGTGGCCCTAAATGTCTCCAAGGAGAGTCTGAGCAGAAAATGTACAATTTAATCCAGAACAGCTGTAAGAACTAAGCATGGCCAGAGTGTCTTTCATCCAGGGACATTTTCACTAGGGACAATGGAAGCCAGGCTGACAGCCAGCACAAATACTGGAACACAAAGAGGAGCCTCTTGGTAAGTGGCTGTGAGTCCATATTAAAGCACATTGCTTTATTGATAGTTCATATTTTGTCCTGGACCTTGTAGTTGGAAATTATTA
The DNA here is from genome assembly GCA_902729485.2 of Mus minutoides. Taxonomy (NCBI): domain Eukaryota; kingdom Metazoa; phylum Chordata; class Mammalia; order Rodentia; family Muridae; genus Mus; species Mus minutoides. The sequence goes on from LR750265.1 coordinate 565,679, forward strand.
TAGCTTGAGTGTGTCTCTTCCCAGTTTATACTCTAAAACCTCAGGTATGAGGGGTAAAGGGGCAAGAGCAGAGGCCTCATGAAGAGAGGAGTGACCTTGTAGAAGGGCTACACGAATCTCACTCTGTCATGTGACAGAGTGAAAGACAAGGAATGTGGGAGAGTACCATTAGGAAGCCCAGGCTCTTGGGGGCTGGCGAGATGGCTCAGAGGTTAAGAGAACTGACTGCTCTTCCGAAGGTCGTGAGTTCAAATCCCAGCAACCACATGGTGGCTCACAACCATCCGTAATGAAAGGAAGCCCAGGCTCTCTGTCTCCAACCTTCAGCCTGAGGAATCGAAAGAAAGAAATTTCTATTGCTTAATCTTCCTGGTCTATTTCATAGACTTTATAAGTGCCACCACAGTCTTCATGTCAAACCAGGCATGGGGTTCATGCCTGTAATCACAGCATTTGGGAAAGAGAGGCAGGAGGATCACAAGCTTGAGGCCAATCTAACCCGCAGAGTGAGCTCCAGGCCAGATAGGGTGGTGAGATCCTGTCTCACAAAAGAGGATAAAGGTCCTGTCTGTTCATTGCACACAGGTAGAACTATTATATTCCCAAAGTTAATGCTCAACTCTCAACTAAGAATGACACAGCAGTCCCCAAGCCCAGAGGACTAAAGCTTACTAGGGTGAAGCCATCCCTGACATTAGTTACTTGGTGTTGAATGGGTCTCCCCAGTCTCTGAGCAGTCTCCCCTCAATGTGGCTGTGTGCTTCTCAACTGTGTCTTTATTTCTCTACCTCCAGCCGCAGTCTGGAGTGACATCACAGCTATCACCAGAAAGTCAGGCTCTCTTGTCCTGGCAGGGAGCTCCCTGCTGCCCCGGTCTCTGCTCATGCCGTGGACATCGAGTTCTGGCCAATGCAGTGTGTGTGAGTGACCCACTTCTTGTGCCTGGGTGTCCTTCTGCTGTGGGGTTTAGAGACATTAATACAGAAGTGCTTGGAGAATCAAACNAGTGACATCACAGCTATCACCAGAAAGTCAGGCTCTCTTGTCCTGGCAGGGAGCTCCCTGCTGCCCCGGTCTCTGCTCATGCCGTGGACATCGAGTTCTGGCCAATGCAGTGTGTGTGAGTGACCCACTTCTTGTGCCTGGGTGTCCTTCTGCTGTGGGGTTTAGAGACATTAATACAGAAGTGCTTGGAGAATCAAACCCCTGAAAGCTGAAGCAACCCTGGAGATGAATGTGGACTTGGAGGGGGATGTTGCAAGAGTGAGGTAGACTTTAGCTAAGTGCCTGGATTTTGGAGTTTTTGCTGTGGTCAGATTAGAAAGCTTGTGCTTTCTGATCTCAAAGATAAGGAAACTATAAAATTATTTTGTGATACTAAAATATTTTAATTCAAACTTCTTTAAAGATTTTTTTAAAGTCTCTTAAAATATTGTTTATTTTTATTTTATGTTAATGAGTGTTGTACCTACATGTATGCAAGTGCACCACATTTGTGCTTGGCACCCATGAAGGCCAGAGGACATCAGATCCCCTAGAACTGGGGTTACAGATGGTTGTGAGTTGCTATGTGGGTACTGGGAATTGAAACTGGGTCCTCTGGAAGAACAGGCTGTGCTTCTGACTGGTGAGCCATCTCCACCCATTTCCTTCTAAAAACAGCACCCAGATCTATTCCAAATCATACCGCCTTCTCCACTGGTCTCCATTACCAGGATATGGTCACTGAGAAAAAAGACTGCGCCATGATCTGTCTTAAATATTTTAAATTACATTTTGTGTGTGTGTAGTCAGAAGACAACTTGTAGAAGCTGGTTCTCTCCATTCACTGTTTGGTACACAGGGGTTGAACTCAGGCAACAGTGCTTTTATCCACTGTGGTGTTTTGAATATGCTTGGCCCAGGGAGTGGCACTATTAGGAGGTGTGGCCTTGTTGGAGTAGGTGTGGTTGTGTTGGAGGAAGTGTCTTACTGTGGAAATGAGCAGTAAGACCCTCCTCCTAACTGCCTAAGGAGTCAGTCTTCTCCTGTTGGCCTTCAGAACAAGATGTAGAACTCTCAGCTCCTTCTGCACCATGCCTGCCTGGATGCTGCCATGCTTCCTGCCATGATGATAATGGACTGAGCTTCTGAACCTGTAAGCCAGTCCCTATTAAATGTTGTCCATATCAGAGTTGTCTCGGTCATGGTGTCTGTTCACAGCAGTAAAACCCCTGCTGAGCTGCCTCACCTGCCTAGAGATGGTTTTTCTTAATGAAGAAATTTAACATTTTTAGGAAAAATAAATATTTATTACGTTTCAAATTTTATTATAATTGGCAAACATTTATTGAAGGCTAGACCACTGTGCAAGGCATATTACATGAAGTGGCTCAGTAGGATTCTGGTGTGGCAGTCTGTCCTCAATAGTGGCTGCTGTCCAGTCATCTCTTCCCTGTGTTCTTACAGCACTCTTCCTACTGTGAGACATCCTTCCCACTTACCTGGAACAGACAAGTGTAAGTGGCCCTGCATTGCTTTTAGTTAAACTCTGAAGATAAGAAGTTTTCACTTTCTCTATCATTCTGTGGGGGAAACCCACAGGCTGGCATATTGCCTGAGCACCATAAAGATGCTTAGGTGACATTTGTCAATCATACACAGAAGAATTAGCAAACTAAAGGGGGTCACAGAAATACAGAAGTTTGGGTTATCAAGAGTCTCATTGGGTTAAGGTGTTTGCCACAAGACAGACAGCCTGAGGTCCATCCCTGGGATTCATGTGGTTGAAGAGAGACTAATCCTGCAAGTTGTCCTCTGATCTCCATGAGTATTCCATGGCATACATATGTCCACATAGATGAATGTACACTTGCACATACATGCACATGTACACATGTGCACATGCACACACACACAAACACACACCTCATTCGTGCACACCGCCCCCACATACATATACTGTGTATGTGGGTATGTGTGGGTGTGTGAAAGAGAGAGAGAGAGAGAGAGAGAGAGAGAGAGAGAGAGATTCCATGGGCTCTCATCTTCTTTTACATTTATTTATTTATTTGGATTTTTTTGAAATAGGGTCTCACTACATAGCCCTGGATGGCCTAGGATAACCACTATGTAGGTCAGACTCACCTACCTAGCCAATTTTATTTAGCCAATAGTTTTAAATCAGTAAACAAGGTTTGCACAACAAAAGCTTGTAAACACGAGAAGTCACTTGAGGCCTAGGGCTGGAGTTGCCACCAGAGCATGAAGGCTGTGGCTTCAGGAGTGTTTGTGGGAGTAATCCAGGAGAACTGAGTATTGTCACAGGGGTAACATTCTCTCCAGTGCCCTCACCCTGTGTCTTCATCTCATCCTCCACAGGTTTCTCCCTCTCTCACACAGGATGAGAAAACAGCAAGATGAAGCAATTGCAGGAGGGATGGAAACACAGGCGAGATGTGGCCCTGTGGGCAGACCTTTGCAGAAGTGCTTTTGTAAGGGTCTGAGATTCACTAAACGAAGAGCCCAGATAGTACATAAACACAGAGTGTTTTTCTGCATAAACAACCAGAGTGTTAGGGTCATCATCACTCTGAGTGGCAACACAGACAAAGACACCTGAGGTCATAAAGAAGATATACACACAGGACCCAGAGGTGCAAAAACAGGAGATAAGATATTGACTAGGTTTATCTATACAAAACATTAAGGACAACTTATTTATGGTCTTTAACTTTCCATGAACCTGAGGGTTAGTAACAAATGAATATTTAGCCAGATAATTGTCCTAGTAGATATATATGTAGACATTCTTTGTTATAAACCTCTTACTTAATTTATGACCTGAATTTATGTGTAAACTCATAGTAAACTTTTTACCATGTGTTCACACACACTCTGAAAGTCGTACAAGTGCTGAGAACAAAGGGCAGAGACAGACTTCACTCCCCTTCTCTTCCTGAGACTTAGAGAACAAGGCTGCTTTACCTAGCCTTCCACTGTGTTATTATGAGGTACTAAATTGGAGACTATAGCTTCTTACCTCAGGAGCAACCCAGATAGGTGATCAGCTGCAGAAGCAAAGTACCTTACACTTAGGATAGATAACAAATGGTTTCTGAGTGGAGACAAAATGGAATAAAAGGACTCTTCAGTTTGTCTTACCAGAGAAAGGAGAAAATATGTGTAGCTGACATTGCAGTTAGAAATCTTTGGCCCCACTTCTGCCTTTGCTGAGACTCTACAGAACTACCCAAGATCGTGCCTTGCAGAATTACTCTATCTGCCAGAGGCCACAAGACCTCTGCTTCTCTGGCTAATTCCCTGGGCTGGCCCAGGGGAACCTGAGGTGGGGTGGGATTAGTGAAAGGATGAGGAGGGTGGAGAGGGTGGGGTTTGGGAGCACAGCATCTTGCAAAGATCAGGTGGGACTCTGGGCAGCTGTGAAGCCTAGAGCTGAAAACATGAGAAGGGAGGCCTTGTCTGTTGGGAAGGTTCTAAGGGAGACCTCATCAGCACTGTGGGGACCCTCAGGCATGAACTCCACCTACAAGGGGACAGCAGGAAGCTTGTACCTTAGAGCTAGGTTTTAAGGCTAAACATTTAGCAGAAAACCAGAGAGGCTATTTTAGATGAGCAGTTCTCAAGCTGTGGGTCATGCATGATCCTTTTGGAGTCAAATGACTCTTTCACAGGGGTTTCCCAAGACCATCAGAGAACACAGATTACTTAAATTATGATTCATTGCAGTAGGAAAATTAGTTATGCAATAGCAACAAAATAATTTTATGACAGGGTCGCCACAGCATGAGGAAGTGTATTAAAGGGTCACAGCATTAGTAAGGTTGAGAATCACTGGTCTAGATAAAGGGAACAGAGGCAGAGTATGTTGGTGTTCGGTGAGATGAATGCTGTCATCCTGTCCACCAGAAGCAGTTACCGAGATGGTGAAGTCCAAGGTGGAAGGAGTTGGAAGGCATGAGTTAATTGAGAGGCTTGTGTTACATTCAAGGTGCTTTGGAAATGGAGCAGGTTGGGGGCATGGTAAGGTCTGTGACTTAGACCAAGCATCCTCTCCTGTCCCTCCCACACATAAATGATGACATAACCAGGAAGAGAAGGAGCCAGCAAAGGATACAGACCTAGAAACAGTAAGACAGGGTAGAAAGCAGGGACCCAGGCAGTATACAACACCTGGCCACTAGGTGACTCCTCAGCCTCCTTTTGCCTCCCCTGTCATCTGGACCTTTTGTTCTGTCTTCTGTTACTGGAACAGAAAACCTCAGGCTGGATAAGTCACACACACACACACACACACACACACACACACACACACACACACACGGTAGAAATTTATTTAGCTCATGTGTCCAGGGGGTGTAAAGTCCAAGATCGAGGGGCCACATGTAGTGAGGAACTTCTTGTTTCCTTATAACATAAGCCTGCAAGCACATGACAGACAGACAGACAGACAGACAGACAGACAGACAGACAGACAGACAGAGTTGGGGGCAATAGGAGTGGGAAAGGGAGTTAGGGAGAAGACCAAACTGATAACAAACCACTCTCTAGAGAACCACCCATACCCTGAATAATTCGATTAAACTGTTCCTGACCCCAGAGCAAATGTTCATTGCAATGAGTCATGGCTCTGTTTCAAGGCTACACTATCTTCTGCTACACCATCAATACGGAATCCTCACAGGGACTCCTCTCAGATATCCTGTTGTTGTCCTGTGCCATGGAGTTCCTGACGCTTTGAATCTGCAGGGCTGGCCCCTTCACAAATTCCAGCAGATCATAGATGGGGCAGATGTTGGGGTGTGCCAGCTCAAAGTGCTAGGCCTGGGTCTGAGTAGTAGCTGAGTTGGTCAGCCTGCCAGCTCTCCAAAGTTGTGGATAGCCCTAGGGCTAATTATATTTGATGTTAATTCCATTCTCCTGTGAACCAAGGAATCAGTCAGCACTCAGGTGATTTCCTGTAAACCTGCTTCCCACCTTAATTTGTAAAATAAAGGAGAGCTGATGATTGGGCAGATAAAAGGGAAGGTGGAGCGGAAGGTGAGGGAGAGAAGAAGGAGAAAATGGAAGAGGGAGAGGATGCAGAGGAGGAGGAGGTGGAAGAAGAAAAGCAGAGCAGAAGCACATGGCCTGGAGAAACCTCAAGTTCTAAGGGGTCTCATAAGCTGTGGAAGATGGTAGTGTAGCGGTAGATCTGCCCAATCTAGGCGCACAGCATGTAATCTATTAACTGTGTTGTGTTTTCATTGCCGGGGCATATTTGGAAGTAGATTTACTGCAACACTCCTGCACCTGAGCCACCAGTGTGAGCTCTCCAGCACTGCTCCCTAGCTCATCCAACACTACAACTGGCCAGGGGCAAAGTCTACCTGCCTGTTCTCTTGTTCTCAGGTGGTGGGGGACAGCGTATCCCTACCTTTGCCACCAGGGGGAGTTCTGCTGTGCTGCCCAGCTGATGTTCAGGGCCCATTCTCCCAAGTACCTAGGCCAGTGAGGGGCTGGGCCAGCTCTCCTGTGCAAATGCTGTCAGAGCATCTCACCTGCACCCCCACCATCGGGGTCAGCTCTCCTGTGCTCATGCTGTCAGAGTATCTCACCTGCACCCCTACCATCGGGGTCAGCTCTCCTGTGCTCATGCTGTCAGAGCATCTCACCTGCACCCCCACCATTGGGGTCAGCTCTCCTGTGCTCATGCTGTCAGAGCATCTCACCTGCACCCCCACCATCGGGGTCAGCTCTCCTGTGCTCATGCTGTCAGAGCATCTCACCTGCACTGCCACCATTGGGGTCTCCTGTGCTGCTCTGTAGGGGGTGGTGCTGATGCTGAGGTCCTGTTCTCCAATCGGTTCTTGATTCATCAATAAAGATGCAAGCTGTCAATAACCTGGGCAGAATAGGTGGGACTTCCAGGTCCCCACAGGCAAGCTAGCAGACCTAGGGGAGAGGGAGAAGGAGGGAGGAGGGAGGAGGGAGTAGCTACAGGAGATAAAGCCAACCAGCCATGTGAGGCAATGGTCACTGTATCTGATTATGCCAGGGTGGCAGGGGATGTTTAGCAGTGCCCATTGAGTTAGCAAAGGCATTTTGAGATTAACTGGTGTGTGTGTGTGTGTGTGTGTGTGCACAGGGGCTGGTAGCACAGCCTGTTCCTGAAGCTTAAGGCAGGGTAACAAAAACTACACACTCCACTGCCCAGGTGAGGGATGGAGCCAGTTCTCCCAAGAGCCTCACAAACATTCCTAGGAGACACAGTGAGTGGTGTGTTCTCGGCCAATTGATTGGTCAGATTCTACATTCCCCTTGAGAGAGAGGCCATGACCCTCTGCATTTTACAGCTAAGGACAGGTGCAGTGAATTCCCTTGGCCACACTGCTTGTTGTTCAAGTGGTGGGGGCCAGGCTCCCGCTCCAACGTGACTCCTGGGTGAGAGGTTCTGACCCCGGAGGTTCTGTTTTTCTGCCCTACCAAGGCATCTGATTTCTAAATGGGAACTGAAAGGTAAAAGGCAGCTGGGTCAGGTACAAGATGGGTCTCCACCTCTGTGTCTGTCTCCCTGGGCATTAGCCTCAGTTCCTGACGTGGTTGGTCAAACCCAACATCATCTTTGTGTCAAAGTACTTCCATCACCAAGGTCAAGGCCCTTGCTCCTTACACGGTTTAATTTTGGTGCTGGCCAGTCTTCTACAAGTCAACAGAGCCTGGAGAACATACACTGCCTGTCCGTAAGCTTCACTCATTTATTTAACTGCTTAGTCTTCACCACAGCTCAATTCCTAATTTACCAATAAGAAATCTGAGGTTTGGGGAAGAAAAATGGTATCAAGGATTAGTTTTGTTTTGAATTCTCACCAGAGCCATCTGACTCCATACTTAAGGGCAGCAGGCACCAAGCGGGTCTTTTACTTCCCCCGACACTGAACCTTTCTAGCTTAGAGAGTTTCCGGAACTGGTCCCAGAGTGATCAAGGATGGTGTGAGTGTCAGCTCGATCCCAATTTACCCATTCTAACAGCTAAGCAGACTCCTTCCTAATATTAAAATGATGTTAAAAACAGTGCTATAAAATCAGCTGGCTTTGTCATTTTGGTGTCTCCAAGTGGGATGAGCCGGGGGTGTGAGCTGGTTGTGGGCAGTGACGCACACTGCTGGCAGCAAGAGAATGAATCATTAAATCAGAGTGGAGAGTCATCATGGCTAGAGCTAGCCTGGCCAGGGCAAGTACCCCAGGCAAGAGTCAGGGACTCGAGCTCTTCTTCTCAGCTCTGCCCTGGCAGGCAGCAGCTCTGGACTTCAGCTTTCTTTGATCTAGACTTGGGTGACCTTCAAGGTTACTTTTTGCTCTCAGTTTCCTGCTCCTGTTTGGGGATAGAAAAACATTTTCTGTGCCTGCCATGAGCCCAATGTTCGTAATCCTTCCCAGCAGTGGTTAAGAGATCATGAGCACTGGCCTATTGAGGTTCAGACCCAATTCCTGCTTGGTCAGTTTTCAGTGGCATGGCTTGGGCAAGCATGCCCCATCTCCAGGCATGCTTCTCACTATGTAACGGGGGCATCAACTGCCAATGTGCCCATGACACTCAGAGATGGACTAAATGTCATTAGGACTAAATGAAGTCATGAGGGTGGGGCCCCATGATAAGATTAATGTCCTTATAAGGGAAAAAACTGAAATTGAAAGTTTCCCAACCCTGTGTGGGGACACAGGGAGCCAAGGCATCTCTCTATAAGCCAGGAAAACTGACCACATCCGAATCTCACTACTTGAGAACTGTTTGTTCCTTAAGCCACACCATCTATGATATTTTGTTATAGCAACTGAGATGACTAAGGGCCACTGTAAGGAAGACTATGGGTGTGACTCTGGACCTGGGGTGGAGCAGGAAGCCTTGACACACTGCATCTTCTCTGGTCCTGATGTTACCCTGATTTCTCCTGACAGCCAGATCACCTCCGGAGAAATGGCCAGTCATCCTAGGGCACCTTGGTAACTAACTGTATTTAGTGTGTGTATTTCTACTTGACTCAGGGCTGTCCTTGAAAATGCACTTCAAAGGCAAGTTAGCATGTCTGACCCCTGATCCCGAGGCCAGTGCTGCCTTCCCACTCATACAGCCACTGGGATGACCTGGTGTTCACATGTTTCTGAGTCCCTCACCAGGGTGTGTTCTACCTCTCCCTAAGAACTGTAAGAAACAGTCTGTCTGCTCATTTCCTTCCTGAGCCATGGGCCTGCCCTCTTAGACTGTTGTATGAACTATAGTTTAGTAAATTTATGGTGACTAAAGGAACAGCCAGAGACATTCATGAGCTAAACATGGCCTGGCAAAGTGGTCTGTGATCCCAGCAGTTAGGGGGCTGAGGCTAAGGCTGAGGATCTTGAGTTGAAAGGCAACCTGGACTGCATAGCAATACTGTTTTTCAAAATCAAAGCAACAGTCAAAATTATCATACTTATTGAGAAGCTACACATAGGGCTAACATGTGACATGGTTAATTCTACTTTTAGATAGAGAAATGAAACTACCCACTTTGTGTGTGTGTAGATACCAATCCATAACACTGTTCATAGTAGTCAAACCCAAATGCAAACCGGTGAGCAGAGGAACTGTACGGACGGTCCTGGAAAAGGCCATAGACTGTGACTGTGCTTACAGGTCTACTAACATGAGGAGTCTACAACAGTCAGATTCATAGACACGGGAAGTCCGGTGGTCATCAAGCCATGGAGAAAGATTTGTGTTCCTTAGTGGTAAAATAAAGATGTTCTTAAGGTCTTGTTCACAACTATGAAGACACTGCTGAACTACATGTTTCAAATGACAGTGATTTTTTTTTTTTTTTTTGGTTTTTCGAGATAGGGTTTCTCTGTATAGCCCTGGCTGTCCCTGGAACTCACTTTTGTAGACCAGGCTGGCCTTGAACTCAGAAATCCGCCTGATTCTGCCTCCAGAGTGATGGGATTAAAGGCGTGTGCCACCACGCCCGGCTCATGACAGTGATTCTTATGTTTGCTAACATATTTCTTAAATATTTATTTCTTACTACTTTATATGTGTATTATTCTGCTGCATGTATGTGTGTGTGTGTGTGTGTACCACATTGTGCCTGGTGCCCTCAAAAGTTAGAAGAGAGCACTGGATCCCTGGAGTTACAGGAGGTGTTGACTGTCCACATGGCTCTGGGAACTGAACCTAGGTCCTCTGTGAGAGCAGTGAGTGGTATTAGCAGCGGAGTCTTCTCCAACCACAGTAACATAATATTTTTAAAAAGCAAACATAAAACTATGCCATCTACAGATAAGTCTACTGAGAATGAAGGTTGGTGGTTGCTCCAGGCTGGTGGAGGGGAAATGCGGAGCCATTTAAAGGGTTTCCTTTCAGCACAATTTGGAGCTTTATGGAGGTGGTGTTTGCATAAATTTCAAACACATTAAGTGAAACTGCCTTCACCTTAAAATGGCTAATTTTATATTATGCAAATTTATATGAATTTCACCTCGATTTAAAAAAAGAGTCAGTAGATTTTATGAAGTATAAAACCAAATGTATTGGGCCAGCAGTTTGGCTGAGCTAGCAAGGCTTTAGAACTGAGCCAGGGTACCCACTTAGAGGAAAGAGAATGCAGACTCCTGGCTGTTGTGCTCTGACCTCCCTGCATGCAGCACATGCCCCTTCCCCTCACAAAGGAAGAAGACATAATATTTCTTAACAAAATGAGAAAAGTATATTCTAATTTGGGTATAGTTCAACCTGGGATTAACATGGATGCACTGTGAGTTTAACCCTCTGCTCCCAAACAATACCACTAGTAGTAGTAAAATAAAAATAATAATAAAATCATGCTAACTTACGGATACTTTCCCATATGGAAGCTTTAAGAAAGATCCTGAATTTGTTAATACTTTTCTGGGGGAGACACAATATAGAGGTCTATTCACTCCAAACAGGGAGTCCATGATAGATCACAAAGTCCCACTTGGTGAACTATGAGTTTTATTGAGGTTACTTACAGGAACACAGGAGAGGGGTTACTTACAGGAACAGAATGGCTCAAAGCCCACCAGAGCACACTACACAGCCTGCAGGCCGCTCGTCAGATTGGAGAGTGTCCTTTCCAGATGGTTCAGTTCATCTAAACCTCTTCCAGGGGGTATCCTGGGGGCCAGGGAGCTTGGTTCTGTGTTACAGGCCTTGTGGAGGGGAGCAGTCAGGGAGACGCTGCTGGCACAGAACTCTGAGCTGTCTGTCGGCAGCCGGCAGCACTGTCCTAGTTCCTAGGCAGTGTCTTCTAAGACCTTGCTGTGGGTTTGCTGGTTATCTCCTTGTGCCTGAGAAGGCTTTCAGCAACGGGGCTGAATGCCTTCAAGGATTCTCTGACATCTTTAGGACCATAACAACCTGCTTCAATTACAGTGCAGTTAAATGCATAATTCCCCCTGTGAGATGAGGGACACTGCCATTAAAAGTCTAGAGAGAGATCTGATGTCCTCACCAGCTGCAAGTCACATCTCTAGTCCCCTTTAGCTAATCAGTAGAATGTTTTGGCCAATGGGACTCCATTCTCCAAAGGTTTGGGGCCTGGCAGGTTACAGGGCAGCGTTTTCTGCTCTGGTTTTTGGTTTTTCCAATCTTATGAAGAGACAGGCAACAAAACAGAAAGGAGGGGCTGAAGGGATGGCTTGCTGGATGAGAGCTTTGCTGCTCCAGCTCTCTTGAGCTTGGAGTTTGGATCCTAGACCCACAGACAAGCCCAGCATGGCTGTGTAAGCCCAGATCTGTACAGGGCTCAGGAGGATGGCTGGGGCTTCCTGGTAGCTAGCCACCTCCAGGTTCACAGACAGACCATAAGGTGGAATGATTGAGAACACCCACCCAACAGCCTCCTCTGCCCTACAGAGAGGGAGAGAGAGAGGGAGAGGGAAGAGGGAAGAGGGAAGAGGGAAGAGGGAAGAGGGAAGAGGGAAGAGGGAAGAGGGAAGAGGGAAGAGGGAAGAGGGAAGAGGGAAGAGGGAAGAGGGAAGAGGGAAGAGGGAAGAGGGAAGAGGGAAGAAGAGGGAAGAGGGAAGAGGGAAGAGGGAAGAGGGAAGAAGAGGGAAGAGGGAAGAGGGAAGAGGGAAGAGGGAAATGTCCGAGATGGCAGGTGCAATCGGCAGCCTAGGATGTGAAAGCTCATGGCATCCTGAGGCACTCTAAAATGCTCCAGCATCCAGGGGCAGTATCTGTAAAGTCATGGGTCCGGCCACACAGAGTAACAGGCCATAGTGGGCAGCAATGTCCAAATGTCAGCCAGGCCCACTTGGAAAACTTCTGAGGTCTCATTCTGTATGTGCGAGTCTCATACTGTATGTGCGATTTCACCAAAGGGTCTCTCAGTCTTCCCTGGCCTTTCTTCTTAGTGAACAGTTCTGGGACTCTGGGAGAAGGTTGCCTCTGTGAGGTTGGGCCAGATTCTGGGGTCACCTCAGGCCACCTGTGCAGGGGGTCTGCTTAGGTGTTTCTGTGGCTGCTGCTTGGATCTTAGGGGGACTCACTGTATCTGATGGGGTCTGGAAGCTGATGGTGTGCTTCTTGGCCTTTCTGGAGTCAGGGGATGGAGGGAGCAGTCTGAGCCCCCAGTCACAGGCTACAGGGACTTCTAGAAAACATGGAAAGTTTCTGACATGCGTTCTCACTGGCAATGGTTCTGTCCCTAGGGGAGAGTGGCTACTCTGCCTTGCATATTGATGACTGACTGAGCACCCGCCCACCACGGTCTGTCTAAAGTAGTTTAGACAGGAATGGTGTGCAGAGGGGAAGGAAAGGAAGCTTAGCAAGAGGTCATGAGAGCAGCCACTGCTCATGTCATCGTATTCAGTTCTGTCGGCCCCAGATGCTGGTTCCCTGCCTCGTATGTGGATCCAGTGAGCGGTTCCCTTCCTACTCAGCGCATGGAAAGCTCTCAGAAATAAGCAACCAAAGAACAAAAGAAAAGGCACTTAGGGTAGATACTGCATCCTTCCAGCAGACTGTTGATGGAGCTGCCCAGAGTCACCATAGGCACGAGCTGTGTGGTCTCTGAACTCCCGAATATGCTCAGAACCATGTCGTTAAATACTGCCTTTTACAGCTTTACTGTGGCAAAATGCTAACGTTTTAAATAACGAGTATATAGTAACCTAACATTTTATGACATTGATAGGGTGGTTAATCTGAAATTGTCTTAATTGGATCTGGAATCATAGGCATTTGCAGAAGAATAACTCGGGGGTTAAGCCCTTCCCGAGTGGGCAGGGCCTCCCTACTTTGGCCCACATATAAGGAGGGCCAAGGAATACAGACTAGCTGCTTGCCCCAGCCTGCCTGCCTCTTGGCTGCTGCTGCTGGCTGCTGCCATCAGATGAAGCTTGCCTGGCCTTCTAACGTACACTGAAGATCACCAGTGCTCCAGCGGTCCTCTTGTGCTGCCAAGGCCCAGCATCTGAGCTGCCTCAATGGTTTCACTGTGCTACCAAGGGTGGAAATGCAGCGTTACACGCACAGTGATTCTGGAGAAGAGGCATAAGCATCTTGGTACTCATCAGCCAGGGCATTGGATGGGAAGAGATCACTGCAGTGTGTGCCAGAGAAAATGCTCCTCTCTGGACACCCCAGGGTACTGAGCCCTTTCTTCCCCAGAGGAATGTGGATGCCAGTCATAAACCTTTTAGAATACCCTAGATTGGATCTTACCTGCCTCTTCTTGCCCGTCACCTTCAGACTCCACACCCTGGGCCTCTGGTTTGTATAGATGTGTCTTTCCCATTGTGCTTCCTGGTCCACTGTGACCCTGGTCTGAAGGCATCAGAGACGGCCTGTAGGCATTGTGTAACCTGATTTTAGAAGCCTGTTGTGACTCATGGGATGTGGGTGGCAGCGCCACACCTTCTCTTAATGCAGCCCTGTCAAATGTGAGGGGGTGAGCAGTCTTTGCTGTTTCCAATTTCATCTTTATTAAAAAGATCTAACTGCAGTGCTCTGGACACTAGAGAATATTTCCACAGTGGGCTGTTTTCTTCCAGGCTAAAAGCCATTGAAGTGAAAGACATTGGATTCTGAGGTTTTAGAAAGATGACACCACCCCCCTGCCCCCCCCCAAAAAAAAACCTTTTTGGGTAAGCCAATCTTATTTAAGTTGGATGCCTCATGAACAGCGGCTGAAAAGCAACAGCAAAGGCCTTACCTGCCTGCTTCTCTACCCCCACCGTTGGTCTCAGCTCTTGCAAATCAGTGCAGGAGGATGTCTGATTCCTACGCTGTTATCAGGATCCTCTCAACAGCTGATGCAGAGCTTGGAAGCAAGAAATTCTTGCCTGTGCGAGCTTTAGGTGTCAGTCAGTGGGAGGTAAGGCATGGTCTCTTCTCTTAACAGCCCACGGCACACATTTCATGTCATGCAGTAAGTTCTTCAGAGAGATGACAATGCATGGAGATGCAGCTCTGGTTGCACGGGGCTTCTCCAAGTGCACTCCCAAACGGGTCTGGGCTCGCTCCCCTGCGACTGTAGAAATGGGGTGTGGTGGCACAAGCTTATAACCTTATAACCCAGCACCCCAGCCCATGTGGTCCAAGGACAACCGTCAGGCCTTGGATTTCTCCTCCTATTATATGGTCCTGGGACAGACCTCAAGACTTACAGGCTCTTCAGAAAGCACCTTTACCTGCTGAGCCATCATGCTGGCCCTATTTTTGTTTGTTTGTTTTAGACAGGGTCTCACTATGTAGCCAAGGTTGGCCTTGAACTTGTAGTAAATTTCCTGCCTCTGCCTCCTGAGTCTGTGCTACCTCACCTGGATCATACCACGCACCCCCCCCCCCCCGTCTCCCCCCTCCCCCAGCTCTCAGCTTCGAGTCATGCTTTTACTAGTAATTCCAAGTCCAGCCAACATGAGACATCACTGTGACATTTAGAACAAAGGGTCTATTTCTTCCCCCTCACCACTACACACACAGCCAGTCCTCCTCACCCTCAGTCATTTCCTGACCCATTTCCTGACCTCACTCTTTCCTGACCCAGGTATCCTTTTGCTCACCCTCCCCTTCCTGACCTAAGATTACTCTCCTCAGCCTCCTTTCTAGGAGCATAAAAGGCTGGGGAGATTAGCCTCCTAGGTAAAATAAAGTGGTTTGCCACAAAGAATCCAATCCTGGAATCCATGATAGAACCAACTCCCAAAAGTTGTCCTCTACATGCCTACATGCCTGCCTCTCTCCCCACTCCCTCCTTCTCTCTCTCTCACACACACAGCAATAATGGTAACAGTAATATACTACTTCTTAAAGAGTGAATAAGAATCCTTTAGGAAAAGCAAGGGTCTGTCTGCTGTCATCAGGCAGATTTTCCTTCCTAGTAAAAGCTTGTTTTGTTTGCTTTAAAGTCATGCTTTAATCTTTAGAAGAAAAAAGGGGGGGGGGAACAAATCAACACCTAAAGCTGCATTTTAAAGAGATTTTTACTATTTTTAATTGTTTATGTGAGTAGATTCTGGAGACCACCAGTGGGCTGGTGGTACAGGTGCTATGAGCTTATCTGCTGAGCTCTCTCCATATTTGATCTTGTCTGGTTATAGCTGATTCATGTGCACCCTATCAGAGTAATTTGGTTGTCTCTAGGCTTTTTGCTAAATCAGTCATAGGAGCTGTGAATATGGGTGGTTCTCTGGTTTCTTGTAGTCCCAGGGTTGTTCTCAAACTCACAAGCTTTGAGGGTGCTGGGATCACAGGCACCCTCAAGTGCCTCCCTCTCTCCTTTATTGAATGTATCTTACACACACAAACTAACATACATTCATATCAATCTTCTGCAAAGCCCTGATTTCCACTTCTAGATACCTTATTTACTTGAATTCATACTGCTTTATGATTCAAAACTGCACAATTTTGGGCTAACACTTAAAAAAAAGCTTTCCTTACCCATCATTATTAGTATCAGCAAGTTAGCCTAGAACTTTATTTTTGGCAATTTAATGCATGTATCCAATTTTTAAAAAATGATTTCATACATGTGGGCAATATTTTAAGTAGATCCACTCATTACCCACATTCCCTTCCTCTCCCACTGCACCTCTCCTTTTTTAAAACTAGTTCCACCTCCCAGGTTCATGTCTTTGTACATGCAAACGAGTTTAATGTGGACAAGAGGGTTTCTTGAGTTGAGGCAGCTTTGATCAGTGACTGACTGTCCCGAGCCCCAAACCATGCTAAAAAGCTGGGGCTGTGGTGCAAGTAATCCCAGCAGCATGGCTTTAGGAGAACAAGCACGTCAGCAGCTCCCGTCTTCCCCGTTCTCCAGCTGGACTATATCCTAGTTTATCTGTCCTTCCCCTCAATGTTTCTGTGCATGTCACAATGGAAGAAAACCTCTCATTGTCCCTCAAGCCTTTCTAACTCCCATACCTCCAGCACAGTAAAAGCTTTTTCTGAAGTAATTTGGGTCCACTGATGTCAAAAACCTGATAATCTTTAGTATTTCTGGTTTACAAACTTTTTATGAACTGCCCCCCAATAGAACTAGCCTTTGACTCAATATAGCATTCCCTCATTTTCCCCGAGGATCAACTACATTCCCTCCACTCCTACAGATTTTACAGCTATTTTGACATATTAATACCCACAGGTTTTGCTGAAAATGCCTATTCCTGGGCTCTTACCTAAACACTAGAATTACTGAGAATGGAGGAGGAGCCATCTAGGGCAGGTTCTCAGTCTAAAGCTTTAGGAACCACAACAGCAGCATTTAGGCTGCTGAACATGAACTTGGTTCTCCTCTCCTCACCCTAAAACAGCCCCAAATGGAGTACATCTTCCTTAAATGTTAACCCACACTTACTTTCCAAGTGTACTTGTGCATGTACACCATTCACTTATGGAGGTCAGAGTACCATGTGGACTCCACGGTTAGAAAGTGGGTCATCCCACCTTTATTAACTGAGCCGTCTTGCTACCTTTCACTCCAACAGTATTAAACTAGACATAAATCTGATACTGCTCACCAAACTGCAGTCAGTCCAAGAGGACACACATCTGTTAGGATAGTTGATGGGGCCAGGCCCTGGTTTGGGAACAGCACTGCAGAGGGTCAGAGTAGGTACCAATGGGATCTGGACCCAGAGGCACTACTGTCATGGTCTCCAGACCAGCTTGCACCTGGCAGCTTCCTGAAGCTGGCCCCTCCCCACGAGGGCTTCCCTAGTGGTGCTCCAACACCTTCTCAGTCCAAGGTATTTAAGAGCACTCAGGGGATGCTCCAACACAAGATTCCTGGGTCAGGTCAGTGGGTTTATAACCACTTGATTTTACAGAGAAGTTGGGGTCTAGGGTAGCAAGCTTTAAGACATCTTGCAAACTGCCAAGGATGCTTTAGATCACGGTGGGACGAGCAACTGCTTTGTGAGACAAGTCCATGTTTAGCCTCTTCCCTCAACGCTGTTACCCATACCCCTCTTGGCAGCATGAAAAAGCACCAGCCAAAAGTACCCAAATTCCTCTTGCCTCAGCAGAGTTGCTGCTCAGCTTTGTACAGCACAGCTCTGGTCTTTTTAAAGATATAATTGTACTACACACACACACAACACTGCTGGATTCAACAATTTCCTGCCTTCAGGTTGTATTTGTTGTATTAACAAAACAGACGTGAAGCCTTGATTGGGGACAATTAGGGAAATAAGTTAAAAACAAATTTATTATTCAAATTCCAGGGGGTGGAAAATTTGAGGTTGCAAATCTTTCTCCATCTACTGGGCACTATTCATAAAAAAAAAAAAAAAGAAAAAAACCCCAAAAAACCATCAATAACTAATAGCAGGTAAGTACCACAATTTCAGACTCAAACTAGTTTAGCAATGTCTAATGCATGTGAATAAGCCAATTAGGCAAATGTGACAGGTTCCAGGTATCATTTGTAATTTACTCAAATGAGATGACATCCTGCTGTCCATTGCTTAATCCTCCTCAGTCTGGGAGCTGAGGCAAAATCATGGAATTGAGTGGTAAAGGAAGAAGATGGGTCAGGGCACCAGGTGTGTGATGTCTTTTCTCTGGAAAACAGCCCCTCCCCCCCCACCCCCCACTTTATCTGAATGCAGTAGTTGTGATATTCTGTCCAAAAGGACTGGGATTTCAGATTCAGATCATCATGAAGCAAGCCAGAAAACATGCTTGGGATTACTCTC
Source organism: Mus minutoides (assembly GCA_902729485.2). NCBI lineage: Eukaryota > Metazoa > Chordata > Mammalia > Rodentia > Muridae > Mus > Mus minutoides. The sequence continues at coordinate 583,862 of LR750265.1, forward strand.
CCCTCCCTCACCACTGAGACTCATGCCTCCCATCATCAATATTTATTGAGCATTTACAGTGTACTAGGCACAATAGAACATACAGAAAACATTGTCCCTGCTCTGGACGAGCTTACATTCTAAAAGAAAAAAAATACACCTCTTGTAAAATGGCATTTTTGTTTGGTGTTTTCTGTAAAGTACTGAGGAAATACTCGGTAGGGTATGAGCTTTGCGTGTGACTTAGCCCCATCATGATGCGAGGAGGAGGAAGGATTTTAAAGGGAGACGGTGACAGACCATTTAGGGCAGGACTTCCAGGGAGATAAACACAAGCTCAACTGAAGGGAGCTGGGCTGTAGGAAAGGATGAGGGGAGGCTATGGGAGGCAAGCAGGGGAAGCGGTTATCTTAGACACTGAGTGGAGCCAGAAAGATCATGCGGCCTTTTCCCAATACATGGCCACCAAGTTGGAATGGTTGGTGACAAGACAGTAAAGGGAAGTGAGCCTGTGCCCAACATGGAAATAGAGGACTAGAATCCCAGGCAGACTGTAAGAGCATCAGGAAATTCTTAAAACCAACAGCGACTTGGAAGCACAGAACTTAACAGTTAATGCTGCCCAGTGTCAGTCACACGGGCCAAGAACATTGTGGCTTCCTAAGTTAGAAAACTCCATAGACCAAAATTATAAGTGGAACACATTACCTTTTGCCAATTACCCCCCACCCCATAAGAGTCCACTTCAATTGTTGAGGAGTAAGGGGAAGAATGTGGGAGGTGGCTGAGTATGGAAGCTACATTAGCGTTTTTTGTTATGATAAACTCTGCATTCAAAATTGTTTTCAAAGCCCATTAGCTGCCAAGAGGGAATAGGAGACAATTTCCTTTGGAGAAGTCTCAAAACCAAAAGACTAATTTACATGAAAAGCTGTAGAGAAAAGTAGTTGAAAAGTCCATTCATAAAACTTTTATTCCACTTACATGAACTTTAATACATGTGTTCTTAACAATTATGCTTGGATTGTTCATGAAAATTTCTTAAGACATTAAAACAAAGCTAGCCGTCATCTCAAGTTATTTCCCTGTTAACTATTTTTACAGCACATGCATGTTAGGCAAGTATCAAAAAGAAAAAAAAATCACAAAAGCAAAAACAAAACAAAACAAAAAACTTAAAAAAAAAAAAAAGTTAAATACATGGGATTTTGTTTACCGCTGTGCTTGATACGTATGGAGCCGGGCACACCAAGCAACTCGTTTTTACTGCATCTTTACTTTTACATTTGTTCTTAGATTGCCTAAAACATTTAAATACAAATAAAATGTGTAGCAAAAATAATGAAAGCAAACAGCAGGTAACTTTACAAATAATGGAATGTGAACCGTTTCTGCCCTTATCAGAGTAAATTGGGTCACGACTTTGTCTAGAGACAACTTCTGGAGCTGTGGTCAAGAGTGTGCACGAGGAGACACACAACCCTAGCGTGCATCCACAGGGTGTTTGTGTCACAGCCTCACAAGTGCTCCAAGCCTTACAGTACCCACAAAGACTACACTCATGACTGGAACCCATTATCCTGTTTATTCCCCGCCAGCACACACCAATATGTAGGCAGTTTTCTTTGCTTAGACATGGAAGCAGTTTTAACACTGGCCCTTCTGAAGCCACAATGTACCAAAAGTACTATGCCAAACATGTGTAACTCGTGTAAAAATTCCACATCCCATATTGGCCACCTCAAGATGAAAACGAGTAACTCCCTAAAGTTAACTGGCTCTACTCCCCTAATATTAAAACATAAAAACCACATGGGAAATATAGAAATTCAAATAGAAGTAACATAAACCTGTCATAAATCGTAAACAAAAAAACTATCTGTGGGACAGCATGGATGACAAATGGTCTACTGTGTAAATTTTAGAATGAGGCAGACAAAGGTTGGAAGGCCGGTTAATTTTCCCCTCCTTCTCCTGCTTCTGCTTCATCTCCTTGGGTATCCGATGTCCACAACTGGTAAAGAAAGGGAAAGATTGTTTTTCAGAATACTTCAGATTGAGAAATAACAAACAAACATCCAACCTTCTGTACACAGGTCTGGCATGTGACTACGCTTTAGTTGGAAAGCTTAAAAGACATCACTGCCAACAGCCTGACCTGGGGCACCACACAGACACAGATGTCTTTAAAGAACAGAATTAGGTAATTAGTGGTCAGGAAGAGGGACATCTCTGTCTTTTAGACAAGGCAGGATGGCTCAGTCACTCAGCCATGAAGTGCTTGCCAAGACCCAGTCCCAAACCCACATTCACATAGGAAGTCTTCTCACTCCTGGCTCTCAAATATGTAAAACCAAAGCTCTAAAGCCAAAAGGATCATGGAGCTGGGTGAACTGACCTCTTGTGACACTCACAGACTAAAAGCAGCAGCAGCTCAATCAATCAAGCTAACTGCACCCTGGGCTTTCCTGATATTTCAAATTAGGAAAATAATTTCTATTTGCAAGAACTCAAAACAATTCTACAAAAAGGGAGGGAGGGAGAAAAAGGTAATAATTTTCATACTCGCTACTGTTTCAATAAGCTAAGACAGCTTCTAAATTATTCCAACTGCTTCAATGTAAAAATATTTTAAGCCAAACAACTTAAAAAGGAGAAATAGGAATCTAACCGAACAGTATATATTCTCCATAAATTATCCTCCATGTTTGGCCTAGAACAGAGCCTCGAAGGTCATCAGAGCTGGCCAAACAGCCTTCTTGCAGCCTGTGTGCTCACAGACAAGACAATAGCCTCTCCTGTCTGCCTCCTCCTTGTCCTTTAAGGGCTTTAACATTTGTGTGTAAACATTACAAACTAGATAGAGGATAGCTCTCTCTTTCCTGTGGGCATTGGTTCTGTCAGCTAAGTGTCAAGCTATTACAGCAGCCTGCTAATAAGGCTCAGGGCAGAGCTGCTGCCAGCCTTCTCACTCTGCTCAGGACACTCTTTTCTATACTCACACCACAATTCCAATGAATGAGGGGCTCCTTGACACACCTAAGGTCTACTTTAAATATACCATCACTTCAAAGCAAGCCCGGACAACATGTAAGACAGTGTTAGTTATTCTTCTTGCTTTGCCTACGCCTAGAATGTTTCTTCTTCCTGAGCCTCCCCACCAACTGAAATAACAGGTGTGTGTCACCATGCTCAGTGTCCCAAATCCTACTTCCAGCACGCACAGCAAGTCCATTCTATACCAGCCCTGGATTCTTTTTCATTTAAGTCTCTTAAGTTCGTAGACAAACCCAGTTATAGTTAGTAAAATAATTTTAGCAACAGACTTTAGCTGGAAATAAAACATGTAAAAGAATGGATAGCCGGGCTTGCTGGCACACGCCTTTAATTCCAGCACTCAGGAGGCAGAGACAGGCGGATTTCTGAATTCAAGCCCAGCTTGGTCTACAAAGTGAGTTCCAGGACAGTCAAGGCTATACAGAGAAACTCTGTGGGGGGAGGGGGGGTAAGGACCTGTCTCTTAGACAAACTGAACACACACACAAACAGTAGACCATAGACAATCATGTCTACCCTTTCTTTGACACACAGCAAATGCTGGGTAACTTTTTCACCTAAGCCTCAAAGCTTCAAAATTAATACTTATCTGAAGAAGGGAAAAACCAAAGAGCTAACTGTAAGCATAGGCTTTATCGGGATCCCAATTTAAATAATAAATTAGGATCATTTAAATGAATTCTCAAGAATTGCTGTTTTAGTTAAGACAATGGGTATGGGGGTTCGTGTTCAAACCTTCAGCACAGCAAAGTATCAACTCCAACTTTCCCTGGGAAACAGACCAGGCAGGCAAGGCCAGCACATGGTACCTGAGCTTCCCCAGCCTCTGCTATGTAACTTGTCACAGCCAGACATGAACAGAACACTAAAGGACAAGAAAACCAACTTCTAAGGCAAGTTAAACACAAACAGCCTCGAGTTTACTGTTTTGGTTGTTGTTTTGAGACAGAATCTCGTTATGTAGCCCAGGCAGGTTTGTCACTATGTAGTCTAGGCTAGCCTAGATTCTTCCTCTACCACAGGAAACCTTGATTATGATTTACTTGTGCCAAATAAGCACACAACTGACTCTGGGATGAAAAAGAAAACTACTCAAGACCTGAAAATGCAAAGGAGTAACTTATGACAATTTAAATCCAAAATGGTATCTCATAAATACTGGCAATGTTTTCAATAAGGTAGTCTTCTTTTCCATGTGATTAAACAGTAGATAGGACATTGTATTCAGTTTTCCGGCCATACCCAGCACAGACTGCCTTAGGTACTCACTGTTAAGTTGTCTCTCAGTAACTGCATTATTAGCGTGCTGTCTTTGTACGACTCTTCACTTAATGTATCAAGTTCAGCAATGGCTTCATCAAAAGCCTACAAATGCAAAACAAAGTACACCTCAGAATTCAAATAACAAAGACTACCCAATTTCCAAGCAACAGGTAAAATACATACTGTTTTTGCAAGAGAGCAGGCTTTCTCTGGGGAGTTCAGGATCTCGTAGTAGAACACAGAGAAGTTGAGGGCCAGACCCAGTCTGATGGGGTGTGTCGGCTGCATTTCCTTTTTGCTGATTTCAAATGCTTCTTGGTATGCTTGCTGTGACTGGTCCACAATTCCTAGATAATGCAACACAGTAAAATGTACTTTCAAAGTCAATGCTGCAGCTTTACTTAAGCCAAACTTTTCATTTAAGATCACATATGTCCTCTGACATTCTTAATCAAATTATACTCTTTAAAACAAACAATGCTGTCCCGGATCACACTAGCACTCGCTACTGTTGTCAAGAGAAGAGCAGCTCAGAGTGGGGCTGGGATGAAATGATAACTCTGAGACAAAGAGCACTGGCTGATTGATTTTCCAGTGGAGCCTGGTTCAAAATCCCCAGCACCCTAAGGACAGCTCACAACAGTCTCTAACTACAGTTCCAGGGGATCCAATTGTGCTGCTCTGAACTCCACCAATACTGGGCACATATATGTGCACAGACACATGCAGGCCAAACACCCCTACACACAACCATCCAATCATTGTCTAGTGATTTCCTCATTCCATTCTAGGGTTACACCTATGCAGACAGTGAGGAAACATTCTTATACAAAAATAGCTTTTCAAAAAGTTTCAAGTTTAAAATACCAAAATAGGCAAGACACAAGACAGAAAGTAAGAGCTCTACATATAGCCAGCACCTCAGTGCTCCAAGGAAGAATGCATACTTCAAAGGGAGGGCATCCACACCAGAACTGCTTTACATAAGCTCAACCAAGCAAAACCAGTTTACCTTTCTTGTCATCACCAGCAGCAACCTCGGCCAAGTAACGGTAGTAGTCACCCTTCATTTTCAAATAGAAGACTTTGCTTTCTGGTTGCGAAGCATTGGGGATCAAGAACTTTTCCAAAAGAGACTTCAGAAGAAAAGAAACAGAAATAGTAAGAGGACAATACTTACAAACCAAAGTTAAGTATTCTTAAGCAAACACTATAGACTGAATTGTAAAAGATTTCAAAACAAAAACCTTAATTTTTCTAATAATCCAGCAGTCCAGAGTGCTGGTGCAGGAGGATTGCTGTGGATGAGACCAGCCTAGACTGCAAACGGACACCACCTCAAAAATTAAATCAACAAGTAACTCAAGGCAGGGAAAAGGCCAGATGGAAAAAGACCTTTCATCTCATCATAACAATTTTATTTTTCTTACAGATCCTCACAAATGGTAAAATTTCATTGTGTAGCTTTGCTTAAAACTATTAACTTAGAGTTTACTGGAATTGTTACATACTAAATAAAAACAACTTCAAACAAATAATATAACTGCATTGGAAAGAAAAAGGTAGAACTGAGTGAATAAATAAAAGTCAGTCTCTCACCATACCTACTTCCTTGAACACCACTGCTTTGAAATCAAAGTGATGTCCATGCTCATCTGGGCTGAACCTCATATAAGCCAATTCTTTCAAGAAGTGTGCCTAGATTCTGGTTTCTACTCTCCGAAAAGACTTGAGATTCTTGAATATCTATAATCCAATGATGGAGGACAGAACTGAACAAATTTTAATCCTACTGCTTATTCTATGCATGTAGATAGGTAATAAAGATACAGTTAACTTAAGAGTGAGTGACTCTATCCCTCATAATGTACAAATGTGGCAGCTGGCATGCGCACCTTTGTAATCTCAACACTTAAAGGCAACACAGGTCATCCAAAGGTTAGGAAAGTATTTCAGTGACCCTGTGCTGGCCCAGTAAAGCCACAGAACCAACTTGCATTTGGGGAGGGTGTAATGGAAAACCCTAAAGCTAGACAGAAACTCCTTTGGGAAGTGTTGATAAATGTTAATGGGAATTAGCAACCTACTTTTTATTATTAATTTCTGTATTCCTAAAAAACGTATCAGGAGCAGGGCAGTGGTGGCACACATCTTTAATCCCAGCACTTGAGAGGCAGAGGAGCCGGTTCCTGAGTTACACTGAGACTTATGAAAAACCCAACCCAACCCAACCAATGGGGAATTGCAGTAACAGATCAACAGCAATCCCTCGGCCTCACCACTTAAGTGACTCACTTAACTTTCAGTGTGTCTATTAAAACACTCATTTTAGAATAAGCACAACCAATGTCTAAAGCTCTCTGAAATAAAATGAGGACCTTATGAACAAAGCATCTAGTTTGATGCACAAAAGCTACACCCATGTTTTCTAGGGATAATCACAGGCCCTCCAGAACCATGAGTTCTTCATTCAAACCAACAGCAGCCAAAATCATTTGAAAAATAACTTTCAATTTACAATAGGTACTAGCATGTATTGGGGCCTGGGAATCTATTCATGTGGCCTGGGAATCTATTCATGTGGCCAGAGTGACAGCTGCATTTCTCCATCTTCCTTATAGAAAAAGCTATCAATACAAGGGCTGTTACAATTAACTTCCTACTTCCAAGGACTATACAATGTTTTATTTTTAAACTGAGTGCATAGAACCCAGATAGCAGCTCCTTTGTAACTTGTGTTTCAGGGGAATCTGGCCACTCTTGTCTTCAAGGACACCAGGCATGCACATGGTGCAAACACATGCATATAGACAAACACCCCACACAGAAAACAGTAAGATAATAGACAATAATGCTGATCGCTTGTACTGTCATGGAAATAGTCATGACTGCACAGGAGGATGAGTGAAGAATGACTCCCAAGTGCCTGCACACCACTGTTAATGCCTGTAACTTTCTAGTAACATGTGCTACACATTGCTCACCTTAAAATACAGCAATTGTTTATACTGTCCACCCACTTCAAAAGAACAGGAAATAATAATTTGGGCTAAAATACTTTTCAATGCTAACACATTCTCCCTAAACCTAATTTTTATAAGCACTTGAGTTTCACCTATATTGTGTCTACTTCCAAAGGTTTTAGTTTAAGGAGAACAAGAACATATCCTTTGTAAGGCAGTCAGGGACTAACTAGATGGTGTTACACTATAGAACACTAAACATACAACCAGAAGAATGAAGTACAGAATAGACTGGAAGATAAAGAAAATGGAAGGCTGAGTTTGTTCTTTGTTTTCTTAGAGTAGGTACAATTATTAAAACAATTTTACACCTTTTAACTTTCACACAGTCAGTTTTGTTCTTTAAGCTACAACCTCGATACTGCCCAGGTGTAAACTGAACTCACAGGCTCAAGTGATCATACCTTTGCCCTATTAGTAGGTAGGGTAGTAGGGTCTCATGGGATTTAATTTTATAAGCTAAACACTACCACCCAAAACCCATCATGTTGCCTGCTTCTAAGACACTCAAATATTAAATTCTGACTGAATTACAATGAATGAATTCTTCAACAGTCTACTTCAAAAACAAGAATTTTACAACAAGCTTCAGTAGAACAATTCTTATCTTAGTACCTTAAAGACCCATTTCTCAAATATAAAAATAAACAAAGCTCACTATTTAACTTTTAAACAATTAAGATACAATATAAACTGAGGCTGATTCTATCAGATAATGAATATTCTCCTAAGAGAAAAAATATTCTGTGTCTCTGACACCCCAAGTGCTCAATTAAGAGGCTATACAGAGGTGCCAGAGCAAGCACAGGCATTCTCCCAACTGCAGCCACGTGGGAGGCTCTGTCTACACGTGCATGAGCCAGAGGAAATCACTCTCTAGACCATCAGTCAACAAAGACCAGCGAGAAACTGGTCATTGAGGTAGTACAAGTATCTTGTTTTACTACATCATTAATTTCAAGGTTTGCTTTCCATTTTTATCCCAGGAAAAGTGTCCCCAATCAATCATGAATCCTCAAATTTCTAGGAAATTTGAGAGCACATTCCCTCCCCTGCCCCCCCTTAGAGCAAAGACATTTTAGATCATACAACTTTTAAAGACTTATTAATTTATTATATGTAAGTACACTGTAGCTGTCTTCAGATACCCCAGAAAAGGGCATCAGATCTCGTTACAGATGGTTTTGAGTCACCATGTGGCTGCTGGAATTTGAACTCAGGACCTTGGAATCAGTCAGTGCTCTTACAGGCTGAGCCATCTCTCCAGCCCATATAGATTATACAACTTTTAACAAAGAAATTTATAGTTTACCCTTAAAAAAAAAAAAAGTGGATACTTTTAAAGCTTTTGTTTGATGAGACCTGGGTATGTTTCTAACTCTCAGGCCTCCTGTGGGCTGATTTTGAGACAATGGCCACCAGTCAGGTCCCGCCCCCGCAAAAGCCCTTTACTGTACCAACAGACTGCAATGCAGGTGCTGTAACAGGACAAAGCATGCTTCCCAAGCATGACTTGCTCACTGCAATATGACACCACACCTGAACTTCTGCCCCAAAGACAGCCTGAAGTCATGTGACAAAGAATTACAAATGCAATCAAAGAACAGTGTGCCAGGAAAGGAACACCAAAACCATGAAAAGCTGATGGAAAAGTTGCCCAACTAAAGGACAGTGAGTCAAGTGTGCAAGGGAATAGAATTCTGGAACCATCCAATAAGTACAATGGTTCAACATTATATTTATATTTAGGTAAAACCCTGAAGTGAACACTTTTGTTAGACTCCTGGTTAAATCATAAAATTTGAGGTTGGAGAGATGGCTCATTGGTTAAGAACACTGGCTGCACTTCCAGATAACCAAGGCTCCCACAGGCAGCTCTCAACCATCAGGACCTCCAGTCCCCAGGGGATCCTTTGGCCTCTAAGGCACCAGGCATGCATGTGATCAACAGACACACATTTGGAGGAAGGAAGGAAGGAAGGAAGGAAGGAAGGAAGGAAGGAAGGAAGGAAGGAAGGAAGGAAGGAAGGAAGGAAGGGGAAAGGAAAGAAAAAAAAGGAAAGGAAAGGAAAGGAAGAACAGGTAAGATGTCTCACCGGCTAAAGGCCTTATGCCAAGACTGGTGGCATGATCTCAATGCTTCAGACCTCCACAGAAGGAAAACTGACTCCTGCAAAGTGTCCTGTGGTTTAGGTGCACAACGGTGTGTACACACGTGTACACACACACACAGAGTTGAAATATTTATGTTTAAAGAGAAACCCTTGAAGTATCAAGAGCTTCTAGAGACTGTAAGAGCCTGCTTCACTTTCTTCCCACATCAGTTTATACTCTGTATTTCAAATTTCAGAGCAGCACAGAAGCAATGATGCATTTGTAAATATAAGATTTGGGAGGACAGTTCTCACTCTCTACACTTACTGCAAGAACTGCATCAATGGTCATGAAGGAGACATATTAGCAAGAACAAGTCCTAAGCTGGGTTGGTGCTTGTGCCTAGAACCCTAGCACTTAGGAGGGAGACTGCTCCAAGTTTGAGGCCAGCCCGAGCTTTGGTATGAATTGTACCCTATTTCAAAAAACAAAAAGCTGGGCATGGAAGTGCCAACACTCGTGAGGTAGAGGCAGGAGGAGCAGGACTTCAAAGTCTTTAATCAATACACACACACAAAACACACTAAAACGATCCCTAAAACTAATGAACTAAAATTTGAAAATGCAGCTGAACTTTAATGTGACTCAGAGAGTGAAAGTGAGTCTCCAAACCCGACTGAGCCTCTGCCTCATCACATCATAGTACTAAATACCCCTAAAGAGGCAATCTACTTTACAAAACATGGTTCACATTTCTTGTGCAAGTCTTCCCATGCAAACTTTCCCCAGCACTTTACAGGATTTACCATCATTTCTAGTTCTCTTAAAATCTGAAGTAAAAAAAGCTAAGCCATGAATTTAACACTCAATGTTTCTGAGTTTTAAGTCTTTTACTCCCCCTTGTGGCTGAAGGGATACTTGCTTACAAATTGTAACCTCAGTTGCTCCAAACTAACCATTTAGTAAAGTGTTCATAAAACATGCTAACAATGCTTCCTATGGCAGCACTGAGTGTTGTGTGTGATCTCACAGACAGCTGCTACCTTTAAAGGTCTGACACGAGGAAAGAACGACAGAGGGTGACTAACTCCAATGCATTCCCAACAATAAGCACATAGCAGACCTTCACTACATGTCAACCAACAAGAGAGCTGATATAGTAGTCCCTTGGGCAGCACCCTAAAATACCATAAAAAGGAGTTTATGCCAAAAATTTAACAAGCAAAGCACCTTTACAAAATTTAATGCTTGACGGAATGCATTTTTGTGTTTTTGACCAGTTGTGGTTGGTGGGCAATAACACAGAGATGATTTCTGAATGGAAGTGTTACCATTATAATCTATTCTGGAACACTGTGCCCCAGAGTAAACACTGGGAAAAAAACAGAACTGGGAGGAACTACTGTTAAACAACCCTGTGGTAGCTTTGCACTTTAGCAGGATTTCTATTTAAGGCCAGCCTGGGCTACAGAATGAGAGCCTGCCTCAAAATAACTAACCAACCAACTGTAAGGCAAACCATAACTACTAATCAATATAGGTAAAACCAGACACCAACTTACCAAGCAATTCTTGATAAATAATTCTGACACCTTCCCTCCCCCCCCCAAGGCCCCTTTTGCAAACAACATAACCATGGGCCTCATAAAACAAGGTCCCATTACCAAGCACTTACTTCCATCATAAAGCTGTGTGTGCAGACAGAACAGAGGTCAACTTTAGGTGTCTTTCACCTCTTTCTTCCTTTCTTTCCTTCTTTCTTTGTAACAGGGTCTGTCAACCTGGACCTCAGTTGAGTTGGATGGCTTGGCCAGTGAACTCCAGGAATCTGTCTGACTCTGCCTCCCCAGGAGAGGTCTACAGTCCAATAGGAGCTGGGAATCTGAATTTGGGTCTTCCTACTTACATAGCACATGTTTTATGAGTCATCTCTCCAGCACCATTTTAAATGTTTATCTTCAGTTTCTTTTTACAGTTTCATTTTCAGAGCCAAGGTTTTATCACATATAGCTCAAACTGACCTCAAATTTGTTATTTCCTGCTTGGGGTACTGGGATTACAGGAACATGGCACCTAACATATGACCTTTGTTTCTTTGATTGATGCTTGACAGTCTCTTTGGCCCAGGCTCTAGCCTTGAAACTAGCTCCATGACACAGGCTGTCCAACTTCTGGCCCTTCAGCCATCACCCACAGAGGTCCATGCCGGGATTACAGCTACACACCACTATGCCCTTTATGGTGGAACCCAAGTGCATTCCCTTCATCAAATGAGCTGCATCCTCAATCCAACACTTTTAACAGTGTTTATAACTTGCACACATTATATAGTCTGTAAATTCCCTATGAGCCCTACCCCCATAAAAATCTTTTTAAAAAGTTGAAGCAGCTTCCCCTGCCTTACATCTATTTGTGTACAAGTCATTTTCCTCTCTAGTTGAGACTTAAAAGCCTAAGATTTTTTATCTACTTTTCTATGACACAGGGTTTACAAAATAATGGGCAGTCACTCAATAAACATTAACTATAGGGCCATTAAGTCTGCACAACTGTCCTAACTTTCACTCCTTACCATAAAAATCCATACAGAAATGTCCTCTGTGGGGCATATCATTATCTTTGTGATATGATTAAAGAGTCTGATGATAATGCTCTCAGATGAGAGCTAAGGACAACTGGAAGAAAAGCCATTAAGGAAAAGAGCATGGTTCTAAGTATGTGAATCCTTAACTGTAACTAAAGTTGCTTATTCTGCCAAAACAACTGGCCTCTCGGATGACTGGGATCCAAGCATGTCACTTTAAACTGAGCAACGATTCTTATTAGCTTTACATTTATTTTGTATACAGATATTCTGCCTGCCTACATGTTGTACACAATTGGTGCCAGCAGAGACCAAGAAACGGTGTCAGATCCTCTAGGTCTAGAATTACAGACAGTTCTGAGCTACCATGTAGATGACAGTAATGAAACTTGAGTTTCATTACTTGAGTCCTCTTGAAGATTAGCCAGTGAGTGGGTCTTAACTGCAGAGAAAAGATCAAGCGCCAAGTCGATGACCAGCTAGTCACAGCACTAAAAAACTCTTTTCATGGCTAGAGAGAGATGGCTCAGAGCACTAGTTGTTTTTACAGAGAACCTGGCTTCTAGTCCCCCAGGGCCCACATGGTAGCTCACAACTGGAGTCCCAAGGAATCCAATATCCTCATCTGGCTTCTTTAGGTACTAACAAATGTGGCACAGGCAGGACATTATACATACAAAATACTAAAAGTCTTTTTTTAAAAAAAGAGATATTATAAATTTTGGCCATTAAGACAGAGCTGGGTGTAGTGTATCACATGCCTTGATATCTAAAAGAATCTGAGGTCAGCCAGGCATACAGCCAGACCTTGTCTTAAAACAAACAAAACACTTGTATGAGGGTCAGCTAGATGGCTCAGAGGGACAAAGGTACTTGACGGCAAGCCTGAGCGCAGGGCTCTAGGAGGAGTGGGAAATTATCCTACTCCTATGTGTATACAGACAGACAGACAGACAGACAGACAGACACACACACACACACAAGTTTTTAAGCGTAGTAACATGTTGAACAATTAAGAGTAAATTTACCCTTAATAAGGTATAACTAGGTACCACTCAGGAATGCCCTGTATACATCTATGGAAATGAATGCCCTGTATATATCTATGGAAATGAATGAAAAAAGGTGGACCCAGTAAGTTGGCAGCACTGAAGGTACCAGTAGTTTTCACAAGAGGATCAGGAGCAGCTATTTCAAGAGAACAGATTCTAGCCTTAAGCAGAGACAGCTATTCTAAGAGCCCTACAAACATGAGCTCCATTTATCCATGAAACTGTTATGGTACCGAAGGCTATGGGATCTAAGATGAAGACACAGCAGGGAATCCCAAGCATCCTAAACAAACTTAAGAAGCTTACTAGAAGTTCAATGGATTATGGACTAATAGTGATCCAACTTAGTTGACATTAGAACATCCTTAATTTTGACTCTGAAAACTCCACACTTCAGCATGAATATACCAAAGATCATCTTTTTCCTAGAGCCAAAAGAAAGTGTCTGTTACCCGGTACTCTCAAGATTATAGAGTCATGACTGTTTTCTAGACACAGCTCTCATTAGTCATGAAAAAGTCTTTCACAACTTAAAGATGCCCCAGAAGTCAAATCCAATTCTGCAAAAATATAAATGATTTCTACAAAACCCATGTATGTTATTGGTGTTCTGTCTGCAGTTATGTCTGTGTAAGGGTCAGATCAGTGGAACTGGAATTACAATTTTGAGCTGCTATGTGGGTCCTGAAAATTGAACCAGGATCCTCTGGAAGAGCAGCAAGTGCTCTGAACCACTGAGCCATCTCTCAAGTCCCCTAAATTATTATTAATGAGCTGACGAAGAAAAAAATATTTTGTCAAATTGACACAAACTAGGGACCCAAGACTCTTCTTGGAGGGGCCCAGAAGACAGTGAGTGAATCCTAGATAGTAGGCATTGATTTATTTATACTTTACAACTTTGGACTCCATTTGATCGTGACTGTGTCCTGGTCCTCCCCTCTTGAATTACGAAAGTATTCAATTTATTTTTGATTTTACAGGAACTTTGAACTTTTAGGGAATTTGGAATTTTACAAGGACTTTGGATTTTAAGAGATTAAGCTTTCCAGTGTTTGAATTTTTAAAGGCTGTGGAACTTAAATTTTGAAATGTTTATAACAAAACACTGATATCCATATGTGATCATGGGGGAAAAAGGTTATGGCTTAACAGTGATGTGTGTTAAGATGACAGGAGATTGGTCAATTGTTCTGGCTAGTTTTATGGCAAACTGTCACAAGCTAGAGTTATCTGAAAGGAAGGAGCCTCGATTGACATCAGGCTGTAGTGCATTTTCTTAATTAACGATTCATGGGGGAGGGCCCAGCCCACTGTGGGTAGTTGTCTATTAGCAGTGGTTCTCAACCTGTCGGTTGGGAACCCTCAACAGGGGTTGCCAAAGACGATCAGAAAACTGATACATACATAACAATTCATAACAGTAGCAAAATTACAATTACCAAGTAGCAACAAAAATAGTTTTAGGGTTGGGGACCACAACATGAAACTGTATTAAAGGGTCACAGCACTAGGATGGTTGAGAGCACATACACTGCTCTCTAAGAAAGCAGGCTCTCTGTATCATCTCCTGCATCCAGTGTACACCTTTCCTAAGTTGCTTTGGCCAAGGTGTTTCATCACAGCAACAGAACACATCTCTGGGCATTCTGGGTTTAACTGCAAAGGGAAGATTCACCCTAATGTCAACAGTACCATCATTTCATGGGTGGGGGTGATAGTAAATGAACATCAACACTTATCCCTACTGCCTGATTATAGACACAATGGGACCAGCTGCTTTGATCTACTGTCACCACAAATTGTACTCAAATTGATTGTACTCAAATGAATGGACCCAAATAAACCTTCCCTTCCCAAAGTTACAATGAGAAAAAGAACTAATATAGTTTCTTCACCTTTCTCTCTTTTTTTGGGGTACAGGTGGGGATGGAGTGCTTTGTTTTTAGACAAGATTTCACTATGTAGCCTTGGCTGGGCTTAACCTCAGCCTGGCTCTGCCTCTTCAGTGCTTAGGATGAAAGGTATGAGTCACCAGATCCGAAGTTCTTCTAAGACAACCACTATTATGTTTTTCCTACTCTGCACAAAGTTTGTGTCACCTCTTTGTAAAGGTTTTTGGTGACTTTTAGAATCCTTAGTCCTGTAACATTCATGATCTAGCCCTGCCCATTTCTCCTCCTAGTCCCAGATCTTGGGGAAATTACTGAAAGGGGGTATTTGGTTGTGTGTGGTGTTTTTTTTAAGCACACAAAGGCTTTCTGCTGACTAACATTTAACAATGGCTGATAGAACAGCTCTTACAGAAAGCTTCATTTAACATGTCAAATTAAACTTTACTTAATTGAGAAGAATGTTTAAGCTGATTTCATGATAAACATTGATGCCCAAAACTTGGATAGAATGTCTGAGGCAAGCTAGATTTTCTTTTTTTTGGTTTTTTTTTTTTCCGAGACAGGTTTTCTCTGTGTAGCCCTGGCTGGCCTCGAACTCAGAAATCCGCCTGCCTCTGCCTCCCAAGTGCTGGGATTAAAGGTGTGCGCCACCACGCCTGGCTAGGCTAGATTTTCTAACCACTCCAATGTCTCTTATTTCTAAAAGCAATCACAGGCTTTTATTGTTTTCTTATAGCTTTGTTGTTGTCAAATTTATGCCATCACACATAAACTCCCATCTTATTGAAGATACACTTTACAAATATGGAATACTCAAGGAAATGATTTCTGAACTCATCTGTACAGTGAAAGCAAAGATCGGAATGTCATGAATAACAGGCAATTGAACACGTACCTGTTTTAGTTAAAGATAATCTTTAAAGCCAACTATGATCACTGCATACAACAATATATCAATGTGCTTGTGTTAAAAAAAAAACAAACAAACAAACCCTATGTAAGATAGTACAAGCCCAACATGGTTTATTTCCTACTGACTGAATTTAAATTCAAGGTGTATAAATGCCTTTTCTGGAACAGGTTCAAGGGTTGGGCCGTTGGTTCAGAAGTGACCACCATCTCCTCAGCCTGTAAGGCTTCTGTGGTCCTTTTTCATTCTGACTCTCACCTGAATTCACCTTACCCCACTCAAGTCTTGTCTGCACATGCCCACACTCCCTGTCTTCAGGTAACCAACCTTAGGTATTGCTCACAGGTGATGTGCGGTGTTGGTTGTTTCTATTCTGGACCCCAAACAAGTACCACCTCCTCTCCCTCAGCATATTCCTCCACCCCCTTCATTCTTGCCTCAGATTTCTCAACTATATGAAATTCCTCACTGAGTACCATCCCTTAAGATGAGAAACCTTACCAAAGACACTTAAGAGTTACCTGCTACTCTTCCTGGACTGCACTCAATCTACTTGGTCATCTTAGTTCTTTCAATGTTAAAATACTGAAAGCCACACATGACGATGCCACCCACATAAATACTCATCTAGAAAGCAGTGAAATAGGTTCCAATGACCACATTCTTCTGTGAAGTCTTTTTTTCTGAATAGGAGCCACTTAGTCATTTTCAGCTAAAATAAAGACTATATAGCAATTTTTTTTAAGTCCAAGACACATACTGACACACTCATACAAAAGCAAACTGCCTGGTTTCTTATCTTGTTCCTGCACTAGTTAATAAATAGTAATTCTGAGGGCTAGAGATAAAATATGTAACCAACAACCGCACTTCACGAGGAGCTTCATCTGACTCCTCCCCACAACAACTCCATGGACAACACACACATTATTTCTTTTAAATTGAACTCAAGTTTTCTTTTACTGTAAAACTAGTTTAAATTAAAAAAACAGCCCCTCAGCTTTCCATATCACAATATATTTAAAGTCTGAAATAGGTTTTTAGTATGTTATTAATCTATTGTATTATGCCTTGCATGAACTACACCACTTGGGACTGTATCTTTTGGGTTTATGAACAATTATTAGATATCTCTAATGACTGGGGCCTCTCACTTATGAAGGGAGTTTGGTCTACAGAGTCAATACTGCAACTTCCAACTAACAACAGGAGCAAGAAAAGTCTCCTTTTAAAATGATACATATTAAACACTTGATAGAGGCATATAGCTAGACTGGGGTGTTCAAGAGTATTTTTTCTCAGCTAATACAATACAGAACAACTGGAACAATTAGGTTCTACTCATCATTGATGCTACCAGTCAACAGCAGAGAAGAAACCACACTCATGATTTCATAAAGCATAATGGTGCATTTTCCCCACTAAGGTTAAGTCTTGGCTAATTTTACTCTTCTCCTTCACTAGAAAGAGAAGAAAGAATTTTATGAAAACTGAGTCACCATGGCTTCTTTGGAATTCCAAAGCCAGGTAGGAAGCCCACTTTATTTATTGAGCCTTCTCAAGCTGAAAAGCAAAACAAAGTCTTGGAATGCCAGCAGGACTGCTGACCTAATTCTATTGCCCTCTTTCTCAAGGAACCTTTCAATGGTATCTGAGCATTAATATGTAATAAACCAGAGCCGTACTTTTGAAAAGATCAAGACCAGAGGCAAAAACCTGTTTACAATTCTCTAAGTCACATGTGTGGGAAAGAAATTAAGCTTTCAAGGGGGAACCCCTGACTCAGACCTTGTGAAAAGCTGGAACCATCCTGATGGAGACACTCATGCAGGCAGGAAGTGACAAGAACCCCTTCATACCCTAAACAAGAGGCTATTTAGAGATAACTGCAGTTTTCTTCATAAGGAAAACCAAGGAGACAGGAGAAGCCGCCTGGTCTTTCCTTGGTAAAAGCCACAAGAATTTGAGAACTTCTCTATAGCCTGCCCATGGAAAACATGCAAACACCTACCTGGAGCTGCAGCAAGAACCTAAGAGGTAAATGTTAGCATGTCCCTTTCACCCCTTAGAAGAAAGTACAATCTGTCAAAACCAAAATATAAACCAGTACTTAGGAGGAAAAAAATCTCCACAAAACCTATTAGGCTGAATAAAACCTAGTGATAAACAGATTAATCAAGAAAAGCAGAAACATACCTAAAACATTATTATTATGAAGTGGATACCTATCCAGTTTTAAATGTTCTTAATTACCTAATTTTAAAATAGGTATATTATTTACTTTCAATATAGCACTTTTCAACCTTGAAGAATGGCAGTCATATAATCTATTATATAAAGAAACAAAAATGTACCCAAAGCAAAAGCTTTCTAAGTAGACTGTGATCTCAGTTATCTTAAAAGGGTTAAATCTTTAAAAAGCTTGAAAACACCTTGAAGAACAAAAAAAGTTCAATTTAGAAAACTTTTCTATCAATAAAAATAGTCTTAAAGGAATTCTAATTTGCAAGATGTAGTGACTCCTAACTTTTAAGCATTTGGGAGACCAAGACAGCAGAGCCAACGTGAGTTTTAAGCCTAGTCTGGGTTGTAAAACAGATTTGGCTTTAGAAAAATAATTGATTGGTCTTCTATTAGATTTCACCCTCAAAATTTTCTTAGTGTAAAAACAAACAAACAACCCCCCAAACAAAAGCAAACAAAAAACTTGTATTATTTTAAAAAATAGGAAATCCACACAAATGTAATGTTTATAGCTCCTAGAAGCAAAGTATTTCAACACAGTAGGTGCCAAATACTTAGGCACTTCTAAAACCTGGGAAGCCGAGATTGAGATTATTTCATTGTTTGTTAATATTCAAAGTTGACTTAAAACAAATAAATCCACAAAAGCAACTGCAACCCAGTTTTCTCCAGGACTTATTCTATTATACTACTCCAGACAGGAACTGGCTCTAGACAGTCCATACCACATACACTTATGAGTATCAGCTCTCGTGCTACAGGAACACAAACCATCAGGGAAATTGTTTTTCATTACTTTACAGAACCGCACCTTTTAGATGACAAGTTCTAATCTATGTAACAGCCAATTTCTAAAATGTACCAGAGGCTCTGTGAAGGCTCCCATGAAGCTGAGGCAGAGACTCACAGACTCTTACCAGTACATCATTGCAGATGTCACGCAGCTCCGTCTCGATCTTCTCTCTGTATTCTCGAGCCATCTGCTGCTTTTTCTCAGCACCTTCCGTCTTCTGCTCAATACTTGAGACGACCCTCCACGATGACCTACGGGCTCCTACAACGTTTTTATAAGCAACAGAGAGAAGGTTCCTCTCCTCATTTGACAGCTCAGCTCCCTGCTCAGTGACAGACTTCATGCAGGCTGCCATGTCATCATATCGCTCTGCCTGCTCGGCCAGCTTGGCCTTCTGCACCAGCTCATTTTTATCCATAACTGGATATTCTGTAAAGGGAAGAAGAAAAACATTCAGAAAACACCTGTGAAAAATACATACTCATTATACCTGTCATAAATAAATAAATAAATAAGGCACACCAGCACCTCAAACCAGCTTGAGCAATTAAAACACAGCCCCCGACCCCAACCAACCAGAAAACTAGCATAGTCTGCATATTAACAGTAGGTTGTGAAACTGTGCGTTCCACCTGTTCAGAAGATCCCAATTTTAAGTAAGATCAAAGCATATATAGACATGAGTTCCTTAAAAAACCACCTTTAAGTTGCAGGGCAGGGGGTACAAAACCAGAGACCCACCTCTACTCTCCTTGGCCAAAGATCCCTAGATCCCAACACCACTAAACGATGCGCACCTGAGCAGCTTTCCCTCTAGTGTGCATGCAGGAATGCGTGTGGGGGTGGGAGGGGATAGGGACTGGGGACCTACAATGCCTATAAGCATACTTCCAGAATTGTGAGTCATGTCAGTGTAATTATATTCTAGCCTTTTTATGTCTTATCAAGAGCCGCTAAGTTTTATTTATTTTATTTAGCACCCTCCCACCCTGATCTACTACACTTGTAACATTTGCCAGCTGATCATGGAATGAAATTATCTGAAGAAAACTGCCTAGTTGCTGCTTAAGCTATCTTAAACACAATACCACCAGGAATCACTAAGCCCAAGACCAACTCTGTGTCTATAAGGCATTCATCCTATGAACGCTTGCCTAGCACACAGGCACACTCACTTCCTACTGAGTGAGCACTAGGGTGTCTACAACACATGGAGGGAGCCAAGCGCTTCCCCACGGCGGGATTTCTAGCAGTCACAACTCTTCAAGCTGGTCTTCCTATTTCCCGGTTTTCTTTCGCTCAATTTTAAAGTCCGCTAGATTACAATTTACTTCTCATTTCAACGATTCCAAGAGCAAGATTCTAAATCATATAGTGATCCCACAAAATACACTTTAATGAAAAAGTCACAACCTGAATGCACTAAGTGTAGGAATAAGAGTCACTGTTGCCCACCATGGAAATTCCTTCACCTTTCCAGAAAGGACGACCTCTTTTTGGTAGCCAAATGAGCAGTGTCCAGAACAGAAACACGGATAGGGCTAGCTTAAATTCGAGACACAGTAACTTCCGTGCATTAACTATTTAAAATTTGTGAACCCATACTTCCCCCGGGGTCTCGAAATCTAACATTAGAAACAGTCTCTGGTAAATGTTGCTTCCAAAAAATGATGTAAGTCCGAGTCAGTACAAACGTTCCCCCGCCAACCTCACGTATAAGGGGAAGTGGATTAGGTTTCTCACAGGAAAACTAGCGCTCCCGGGCCTCGCCTTCAGACTGCGGGAATACTCGCCGCACCCACTTAACCCTTGGCTGCCTGAGGCCGGAGGGTGGGGCGAACCGAAACCGCGCAGCGGTGACTTTAAAGCGCTAGTCCTTGCGTCCGCGCCATCCGCAGCCACCTCCCCTCCTTGGCTCCGCCCAAGCTGGTGCCTCCGCGCTAGTCCCCGACTCTCTTTGTCATGGCGGAACTGTGTCAAGGAGTCCAACCTACTCCGACTGTGAATCGCCCCCCCCACCCGGGCAGAGGGAGGAGCAGTCCGTGCACCCGCCCCAGTCGGATGGTGGGGGGTTGGGGGGAGAGCAGATCACCCTCCCCGGGGGCCCGATGCCATCCGCGCCCGCAGAAGCGGAACCGCGGCCGGCCCGCGCCGGACACACCCCGCTCCCGCCCAGGGTCCCCTCTGCCGGTATCCGAACCGAGCCCCGATGACCCGACAGCTGCGGTAGGGGGAGGGGCAGGGCCCCACCCAGACAGGCGCAGCCCCCACCGTGAGGCCGCGGCTCCTGGAAAGATGCACACCTCCCACCGGTCCGGGACGCAGGGGACCCCGTGCCCCGGTACCCCCACGCCTAGCTCTGGCCGCGCCCCTCCCCCACCGCGCGCCCCGAGAGTCCTTTCTGGCACTGCGGGACCCAGCGAGCCCAGCCCAGGGTCCCTGGTGGGCCCCACCCCAGAGCCCCGCGTGCTACCTGGCTGCCCCCCGCCGTGGGGGAGGGGGTGGCGGGGGCGCCCCGGGTGGGGGCGGCCTCACCTGCGCCACGGCCGAGTCACAGTCGCGGGCGGAAGCAGGGTGCCGGCGGGGGCGGATCGCGGTCGCCCTCGGGAGCGGGAGCCCCTGGGTCTCGCGCGTGGGCGCCTCATCCGCCACCCCCACCCCGGGGACCAGAACGGGGCGATGAGCAGCCCGGCAGGCCAGAAGCAAGAGGCCGGGGGCGGCAGTGGGCGCCTGCCCGGGCCCGGCAGAGCCGAGCCGCCGCCCGGGTCCTCCTGGAGACCCCTCTCGGGCCGTAGCGCGGCAGCGGGCTGAAGGGAGCGGAGGCCGACTCGGAGCGGCTCCTCACCTGTGTCCGGAGTGAGTGGCGGCACACGGACGAGGCTCGGCAGTCTCTGGGCGGCGGTGGCGGCGAGGCTGAGACTCTGTCCCTGATCTGGCTGCTCACAGGCTACAGCGGCTCCGCAGACACGGGGTTTCCTCCAATCACTAGCCTCGGCAGCAGGGGCACCACACGCACGATGACGTCAAACGCTGCTATGGCAACCGTTGATTGGTGCCCACAGTTCTCCGGCCCGGCGCAACCGCCGCTCCCCTGCGCGCGCCCGGCCGGCCCGCCCGCGCCCGAGGGCGAGTGGAGGAGAGCGCGTACTCGCGCTCCGCTCCGCTCCCGACCCTGCCTTCACCCGCGTGCTCGGTTCGCTCCCCGCCGCCCCCGCGAGCTGCCCTCCCTCCCCTCCCCTGCGGCCCGCGGAAGGAAGCCTCTCCCCGCCCCCACCTCCACTGGCGGGCACATCCGGGACCTTTGCGTTTCCCCACTCCTCCCCCCCCTCCCGCCTGGCCGCCCTCTCTCTGCGCCGGTAATGGCGGTGGGCGGGCTGCGGGGCAGGGTGACTGCAGCTCTACTGCCAGGGCATTGTGATCGGAAGCCGAGAGTAGGGCAGCGGCTCCGCTACCGCCGGGGCAGGGAGGCCCGGACGCCGCTGCTCCCTCGGGCGGCCCGCTTTACCTTCTGGCTGCAGGAAGCGGCCTTAGACCTTTTAAGGCTGGGAAAAGCGCGAGGCTGAATGACGCCCTGCCTTTCCAGTCGCGAGCTCGGCGTCCACACCGTGACAGCCGCGGAGACAATGGGTGGTCGCTGGGAGGAGCGGGGAAAGGGTTGGGCTAGCGGGTTGGACGTGATCGTAGAAGCCTGACGTGGGGCGAGGCGGGGAAACAGGCTAGAACACACTGGGCTGCACTTTACCTCTGTAGAGCTTTCACTGGGAGACACATTGTTCCTAATTAGCGCATTGTAAGAGAGTGACCGACCCTTTTAGGTCCTGGAAGCAATGTTTGAGAGCGTGGCAGTTCCTAGGGCCCTAGCGGGAGGAGGAGCGGGGCTCCTCCGCCCGGAAGAAGGGGGGGGGGGAGGAAAAGGGCGGAAATTGCAGGTGCCTGAACCCGCAAGGTCTCCACCCAGGAGACGGAAGTTGAAAGGAGATGCAGTCTCTGTCCTTGCTCCCTTTAAATGTGCGCCTCAGAGCTAAAACATTTTCCCTGAGCCCTTTCTGGGGCCTACACTAAGCACAACTGAAAAAAGAACCTCAGGAATTCAGCCCAGAGCTCCCTGGAAGACTTCATGACAAGCATTCTTTCCCTACCACTGTCTTTTATCAAGAATGTTGGATACATTGTTTGAATCACAAGTTTATTCTACAAATTATAATTTGCCTGAAATGACAGCTAGGTAGAGATTATCCTGTGACCAGTTCAGTGTCACTCCCCTGGCCAATCACCACCACCACACACACACACACACACACACACACACACACACACCCCGGTTTCCACAGCAACAGATTCATAACATGCTAAGCAGATGAGCAAATTAATGCAGGTTTTATCAACAAGATACTGAAGTCAACTTACTTTGGCTCTAATGTAAATTCTTTCAGGGAGTGACTCACTTGAAATGACTATTTCAAAAGCTTTTATGTTTCCAGTTTTGTAGTAGGCGCTAGAAATTTGACAAGATACTAGGTTAAATCTTTTATAAAATGGGAATGGCCATTAATGTCTGTAATACACATCTATATGGAATATACATCTCAGGGAAAGTTAAGAGATTTCTCTGCATAAATTGCAGACTTGTTTTGGGAAATAGCTAGTTTGGGCTTTTGCCATGTGCATTAACTAGCAAGGTTTCTTTGTGTTTTAATAAACCAAAAGGTGCTTTTAGATTTTACAAACTCCCAATCAATATGTTTGCCTAATAAAGGCATAATAAGGCTGCAAGAGGGCCAGAATTAGATTTGCCATGGAAGGCCAACTGAGAAGTATTCTGAAGAATAAGAAGTATCATGTAGCAAAGCCAAAAACCAGAGCCTATTGGCCTGAACTCTGGGGAAATTACTGGTAAGTTTGATTAGCTCTCCAATTGTCTTCCTGTCTTCTTTACTCGGGTCTTGCCTCATGCAGTTGATGTCTCCTCTAAACCTTGATAGGCACAATAGTAAAATATCAGCAATAAAAATACCATCTGTGGCTGAGGAATGCATGTGTGGTTTACTCCATGTAGTTTACTGTAATTACATTTTGGGAACAATAAGGGTGGTAGATGTCCCTGGTGTTCAAAACCTAGTGAAAATGAAATGAAACAGTTAAAAGTGGTAGGTCTAAAGTTCAGAGATGAACATGTGTTAGTCCAACAGCAGACATTTCATTCATTCTATTCCTGTCCCATGTTACATAGTAAGGTAAGGAGTTCAAGTAAATTAGCGTCAGTCTGTCATTCCAACTGGAAACGCATGTCAAGGGTGATCTTTTCAGTCATAAACAGTCCCGGCAGGCTATCATCTCAGCTCTGCATTGTTTGACTGAGTGAAGCTTAATGTATGGGACTTTGCAATCAGAAGAGGGGCAATCTTGCTTTGTCATCCAGAGGTCTGTTCTTTAGGTTAGTAAATTGGACACACTAATTCACAGTCCCATAAGATTAAACACCGTGATTGAGAGAGTAAAGAGTGGGCCGAATTGTGCTGTAGATTCTAATTTTCATACCTGAGAACTTGGAAGTAGAAATAAATACAGACAACTGTTCCCTAGATCCTCTTCTCCAGTTGCCATAGTTTGGATCCCACTGTCGAGTCTCTTAGACCAGCTAGGTGTGGCCCACTACAACTGCTAGGCAATGGGGCACAAAGTGATGCCCTCTGCTTGTGGACCTGAACCATAAATCTTCCCCACTAGGCATGGCTGAACCCCAAATCTGCCAACCAAGTAGCAGACCAAGGCATTTGAGGAGGGTAAGTTCATAATATGAAGATACTGTGGTTGAGCATGGGCTCAGTTAGAGTGTTTGCTTACCATGCCTGAAGCCCTGCATCTGACCTCCAGGACCACAGAACAGTGCTTGGGAAGACAAATTGGGTGGAGAAAAGAGGGTCACAAGTTCAAGGTCATGCCTAGCTACATGAGATCCTGAATTATTAAAAAACACCCCTTATCCCCCGCCCCCCCTGGCAGTGGGTAAAGAGACTCCTTGGTGGTGGTGGTGATCTATCAGCTAGGGGCAGAGCAGATGCCAGTCCTTTGTTCATCCTAGCTTGGTGCCTGATAGTGCAGGAGGAGGAAGACAGACCTGTGTTTCTTCACACCACCCAGTGCAGGTGAGAAAAGACCCACAGACTGCCCTCCATAGGCACAGGAAGGCCATAGACACACAAGAGCCCGTCTACAAGCCTAAAGAGACCTAGTCCAGCATGCCTCCCTTTAGCACAGGCAGTAGGCACCTGCTTGCCACCACACCAGACAGCGCAGGCAGGCATACATGTCACCCAGGGGTTCATCAGCCAGGTGTCCAGCCTGCATTTGGAGCCACCATGATGTGCAAGGATGTGGTGGACAGATGGGAAAGAGAAGTGGAGCAGCTTGAGCGTTATGAAGGGAGATGGAACTGAAGAATCCATGGTGGAGAGGAGCAGCCTGCTGTGAGTGACCAGCCCTGCCACCTGGGGCCATGGTGCGGTCCCAGCTCGAGCTCTGGGCTATGTTTAGGTCTGTGGCCACTCAGCAGCAGGGTTCTATATCAGATGACATGAATGTCCACAGGCCTTGCAGAGCTGCCCCACCTCTTACCTGTGGCAGCACTCAGGAGATCAGTCCCTGCTTTTTGCCCAGGCAGCAGAGTGGAGCTGGCCCTGGTGCCTGGGTGTAGGTGAGCCAGCCCAGAAGGTGTGACTGTGGGAGAGTTAATTCTGGCAATAGGGAAAGCTGCCCACAGGATCATGAGCAGAAAAGAGCTAGCTAGCCCTGCCCCTCACCAACTGTAGCACTGAGGAAAGCTAGCCTGGCAGCTGGCCTGGACAGCACAATACAGCTGTGGTGGTGCTGTCCAAATAATGGGGGCAGGTGTGACAGTCCCAGGGTGACAATGTGGAAGAGCTGGCCTCACCACTCCTCTGCTGTGAGGTAGTGTGAGTGTGGGGTTGATGCCTTCTACCCCTCCTCATCCCTCACCACCGGTGGCAGTTGGGTCATGAGAGCAGGTTAGCTTGCCCTGCTCTTCGCTGCAACCCTTGAAAGAATGTGCCCTGCAGCTTGCCTGGGCAGCACAGTAGCACCGCGGTCCTGGTTGAAAGGGCACAGATGAGCCAACCCTGAAGGTGAGAGTTCAGCAGAGTACAGCTGGCTCTGGAGGGGTGGGTACTGATGAGCTGGCCTGAGAGCAGGAGAGCTGACCCTGCCTCCTGCCAAACAGCAGCATGGGGTGGCCTAGCCTGAGCAGTGCAGGAGAGCTTGCCCTGGAGGTACAGATAAGGGAGAACTCACCAGCTCAGCTGCCACTCAGGCCCAGATCGAGGCTCTGAGTTGGCCCATCCCCAAATCTATATCATCTGTGGTTGATTAGGATGCATGGAAGGGCCACTCCTGCTGATTCAAAGCTGCAGGATAACTGGAGGAGTCCCAGTGCGGATACAGTATTGATGGTGCCCAGAGACCTAAAACCAGACCAATGACTCATTACAATGAACATTTGAAAGTGAAGATGTACCAGGCAGTGGTGGTGCACGCCTTTAATTCCAGCACTCAGGAGGCAGAGGCAGGCAGATTTCTGAGTTCGAGGCCAGCCTGGTCTACAGAGTGAGTTCCAGGACAGCCAGGGCTATACAGAGAAACCCTGTCACGTTAAAAAAAAAAAAAAAAAAAGAGCAGGTATGTTTCCATGCTTGTCAGGCAACTCTCTGCCCCAGCTGGCCTGGCCAGCCAGCCATACACTGGCTGGCAATGGCTGACCTGTTTTTATCTTGTGGAGACTCTCTTACCCAGAGCTCCTGAAATGTTTCCACCCAGATCGCTAAGTTCCTACTGGCAGGTTGTACCATGCCAGCCTGGTGCTTCAAATACTCTACGGCTTTTGTGGTGCACCTCAGGCATACTCACACTTTGCCTTTTTTACCTTTCTCTCTTGAACCCAGTAGAGCCGCCTTGTGAAGGAAAACACAACACAAACTTAGTTCAGAAACAATGGCAACTCAATCACTGGGCACAGCAACTAAAATCCTAACTTGTAAGCCTTATTAAATCTAAATCTTCCGGTGATGGTGGATCTGCCATTGAAACCAGGAGACACTCGTGCTAAATCTTGTCCCCTTACTATCCCTGTCCAAAAGGATCTAACTCTCTCCTGCTTCCTCTCTTCCTCCATCCAACCCGGAAGTCCCTCCTACTCACCCAGTGATTGGCGATTCATTAGGGGATTGGTTCACAAAACCCAGGCCCATCCACAACAAAGATATGTAGACGGAGGGACACACTGTGTCACACTATAGTTTCCACTATGAGATGTTTTCTAAGCTTTGTTTCTGTTTGTATGTGTGTTTTATTTTGAGGAGGAGATTGCAAAAGCAAAGGGCTGGCATGAAGGGACAGAGAGATGAGCTGGCCTGGGGCGCTTGATGTGAAACTCACAAAGAGGCAATAAGAAGTTAAAAAACAAAAAAGGTGGAAGGAAAAGGAAATAAATAACTAGCCATAGTCGTCTACACCTTTAATCCTAGCACTCAGGAGGCAGAGGCAGGCAGTTCTCTGTGAGTTTGAGGCCAGCCTGGTCTGGTCTGAGTTCTAGTAGGACATCTTACCTTATTTTTATGAGATCAGCTCTCCAATGACTTCAGAACAGGGATATTTCCTCAATGCAGGCTGTTCTGATGCTCACACTGTTCCCAGTGCAGGCTGTTCTGATGCTCACACTGTTCCCAGTGCAGGCTGTTCTGACGCTCACACTGTTCCCAGAGTGGGCTGTTCTGACGCTCACACTGTTCCCAGCTTGGGCTGTTCTGATGCTCACACTGTTCCCAGTGTGGGCTGTTCTGACACTCACACTGTTCCCAGCGCAGACTGGTCTGATTCTCACACTTTCTTTGCCTTGCTATTTACTTGATACTGCCTCCATTCTTTTGTTCACTCCCTTGGCCTTGCCTTTCCCAGTGTTCCATTCATTCTGTAACTATTGATTCTATTCTACATGCCAGGTGCTAGCCCTGTGTTCTTTGAAACTTTGAGTAATTTTTTTTCTCTATATACATTGATTTAAAACAACAACAAAATGGCAGAGGGGCTGGAGAGTCGGCTCAATGAGCAGAACATTTCGAGGACATGGACATCCATGAGTAAATCCCCAGCATCCACATTTAAAAGAAAAAGCCAAGAAAGCCAAACCAACTCAGAGCTCTTTGCTTGTTCATGAAGGACCTACTCAGTGTTCACTGGTTAGAAATTGTGATGGTGGTTGTTAGAAACAGTTATGGTAGGAGTCGGAGAGATGACTCATTGATAAAAGTACCACTGAGTTCAGGTCCCCTTTTGCTGGGGAGATCAAGATCCGAGACTGTCCACCCAGGTTCAGTAAGAGACCCTGTCTCAATAAGGTGGAGATTAGCTGCTTAGCACCCCTGCGATCTCACTTCCCTGTGTGTCTCTCAACTTTGTTTAGTCAAGTTTCTCTTTGCAGTGGGTAGAGGTTAAGGCAGACTAACAACTGGTCAAAGTGCCAAGGAGAAGTGTCTAATATGGATGAATCACCTATCCCAACCTCTCTCCCATCCAAGGCTTAGGGACTAGGAATAAGGATGTGGAAAGACTGTAAGAGCTGGTGGATTGGATGGTGAGTGGAGCTGTGAAATGCTGTCTTCTGGACAAGACAGGGCTGTTGCATACGTCAAACTCTCCATAGCAGCTGTGATCACATGACTTAGGAAAGGTCAAGCTAGTCAAGACCCCAGCTTGGATGAGGAGGGGACTCCTAAAGCTTCTCCCTGGAGGGAAGAACTACTGGTGGTTGATGGGTGCTGAAAGAGGACAGTTATTCACTTCTGAGGATACAGCCATTGGTAGGTTCCCCATGCCCTAGTTTACAGCCACATGAGCAGCACTTCATTAGAATCAGGAGGTTATTAATAATGTGAAGGCTAAAGTTATGTTTTAAGTTTTAATTACTGTGCTTAAGAGATTTGTAAAAACAAAACATGCCTCTAACCTCTAAGGCCCCTTGTCTAAGGACAGATAAACCCGCAAGCCCCGCTTGCCCAAAGACATGTGACTTCCTGGAATGCTGGAGGCTGTGGTTCATGTAAGATACAAGCCGCATGTTTTCAATTCTGTAAACAAGGTTGGTTGCCCAAACTGTGCAAGATGTGCTTGATCACACCTGGGCAGGCAAGAGGCATGTAGGCAAGAAGTAGATCAGGATATATGCTTGCCTCTGATTGGACAAAGGCAGGACGTATGTAGCCTTTAGGGTTTTGTCTTTATAAACACCCGACTAATGTAATTTATGGTCATTCTCTGGTAATCCCAGGTATGGACTTGGGTAGTATCCATTTTCCTAGCTTGCTTCAAGCTTGGCTCAAAAACTGTGGGAGTGGTCTTATTCTCAATCTGTGGGATTAACAATAACAACAAAAACAGGTATAAAGTTGGGATAAGGAGGGGAAGCACTAGAGGGAGTCAGATGTATGAAAATTTCAAAAATAAATAAAAATATTACTAACAAAGTTATGTGGAGAGTGTTGAGACAGGATTGCTAGGGAGATGCAGCATGTATCTCACCCAGAGAGGGAGGGCGCCTACAGCAGACTCACGAATGGAAGCCACCGAAGCCCAACTTGGTGACTCTAAGCTCTATTGGGATTCCTTACAAAGTATGGGTGAAGGCTGACTTACAGGCACAGAAATGACTCAAAGACAGCTACAGCTCCAAAGCCCACCCTAGCATGGGGACTTGGAGACCATTGCACAGCTTGATGGGTCAAAAAGGTCCATTCCAGGTAACGTTAGATAGTCTCACTGGTTCTCTTAAGGCTGTCCTCAGCTTCTGGTAAGCAGCTTGGTTTGTCTGTCTTCTTTGCAATGTGCTGTTTACTCTTAGGGAAAGAGAGGCATGGTAAATCTGATCAGTTTCAGGGAGTTCCTAAGCTATTTTGAGTTGTCCACCTTCTGTTTTAAGGAACCTTCCTGCAGGATACAATGTTTCATTCCAGTAGGAAACTGATGCACAGCAGAGCCATTCATGAAGATACCCCTGTATATCTACACACACACACACACACACACACACACACACACACACACACACACACACACACACACCAGGCATGTTCATTTTATATAACTATGGAAAATTACTCGAAAAAAGGAAGAAATCACTGACTTTGATTCACGGTTTCAAAGGTTTCAGTCCCTGGAGAGTTGGCCTTGTTGCTTTGGGCCTGGCAGAGGAGACCTGTTTACACTTAGCTGGGAAACAAGGAGAAGAGGGGTCAGAGTCACAATATCTTTCAACGGCATGCACTGACTTTATTCCCTTTCACTAGGCTCTAAGAAGCAGCAGAATGAGTTAATACACATTTTTATTAATTAATTAATTAGCACATCCATTTGTAGCCTAACTCCTTGAACTCCTAATTGTCCTACCTCCACCTTCTGAGAACTGGAAGTACAGTATAGGCTGCACACAAGTTATTTTCTTAGGATCTTAATTTTGTGGTTACTTGATTAATAGGGTATGTCCCTTTCATCCTATTGAGAACACAGACATTTTCTAAGACGCCTCATCCCTCTAACCCCTAACCCCCAGGTGGAAACTAAACCCAGGGCCTTGCCCTTGCTAGATAGACACTACTGCTGAGCTAAATCCCTAGCCTTCAGTGTTCTTTTTATCCCAGTGTGAGGGATATATGTTCTTCCTTGGAGTCTTCTTCAATTCCTATGACCCATGCTATGTCAATGAGAGAACTTACTTCAGATGGTGAGATTCCCTCTGCCTGTCTTGCCAATCTCAAGACCAACTGTCCTATAGATAGAGGAGGGGCTAAGCTCAGACTCCTTTACTCAGTCTGGAACCCGCCTCTGCTTGCATTTATCACCTACTGAGTGGCCTCCATTTCAAGATCTTTGCCTACTCCAAACTTCCCACTTGTTTTCAATAAGGGGAATTAATGTTGCCAAGAAGCAGTGGCTATCTGTGGCTCTTTAATCGGCTCTGATAAATGGAAGAGGAATGACCTTGAAGGTTTAGCGCTGGGCTTTGCTCTTAGCCTCCTCTTCGGCTCTGTGTTCTATTTGTCACGATTTGTAACAAGCTGTCTTGCAGCCCCGGTGTTTCTGTTGTGACTTTGCCTGAGATTTGCAAGTGCTGATTCAGTCAATAGTTTAAATTTTAAATTCTCTGTTTCTGTGTCTCTGTTTCTCACTATATATGTGTGCGTGTGCGTGTGCGTGTGTGTATGTGTGTGTGTGTGTGTGTGTGTGTGTGTGTGTGTGTGTGTGTGTGTGTATTTTAAGGCAGAACTTCCAACAGGCATGTTAGGAAACAACTTTAATTCCAGAACTCTAGAGGCTTGAAGACCTCCACCCCCCATGTCAAGGAAAAAACAAAAAAGGAAAGGGAGAGACAGAGACAGACAAAGACAGGCAGAGAGAGAGAGAGAGAGAGAGAGAGAGAGAGAACTGGCTGGAAAGTCACTGTGTAACAAAGAATGACCCCAGAATTCTGAATCCCCATGCCTTCATTTCTGTAATAGGATTATAGTCATAGGCCACAATCCTGATTTATTTTGAATGAGGATAGAACCCTTGACTTTGTATATAATAGGCAAATACTTTCCCAACTGAGGTATATTCACAGTTCATAGGGCCAGGTTTTGTCTGTTCCATTTGAGTCTGAAAGGAAGATTTTGGTTTGTAATAATAGAGATTTGTCTCAATGCAGGAATCATTTCTATGGGGATATACTAATCCATGTTTAAAGAAAAATACCAAAAAAAAAAAAAAAAAAGAACAATGGCGGCGGGGGCGAGGGGAGGAAATACAAGTCCCACCCTGACTGTTGGATCCTTGAAGTAGGCAATGGTAGGCAGGAGCTCTGGCTTCAAAAGCACAATTCTTTATAGTTCAGAAGCCATCAGTTCAACATTCAAAAGACCGTG
The DNA here is from genome assembly GCA_902729485.2 of Mus minutoides. NCBI lineage: Eukaryota > Metazoa > Chordata > Mammalia > Rodentia > Muridae > Mus > Mus minutoides. The sequence goes on from LR750265.1 coordinate 615,721, forward strand.
CTGGAGAGGAAAAGTCAGAAAGCCGAGTTACTCCTCGGACTACAGCTCAGAAAGTCCTGAGTATCCAAGAATCAGTGAGGGAATGTTTGGAGTTCATTAAAGGTTTAAATGTATAATGCATACATACACACATGCATACATACACACATTCACACATATATACACACATACATACATACACACACACATGTACATACATACACATACGCACACATACATACACACATATGCACATATATACATACATAGTACATGTACAGCAGAAGAAAAATCATTTTATTTCTCCCGTTTTAGCAAAACAGGTGTCTGGAAAGGAAGTGAGTGTCAGGGCATTTGTGGCAGGTGTCTTGGACCTGACAGTTTCCCCAGGCCTGAGAGCAGACTTGCCACTGTCTACTTTCCTATCTTCCAGAGAAATTTCTCTCAAGTTGAGGATGCCTTGAGAAGTTCCCATTCTTTCTTAGCCATGAATTCCTCAAAATTTCTGTACTATTTCAATATTTCAGCACCCAGATAGGAAGTGTAAACAAAACCTATTATATAGGACACGGGATGCTTATTTTGGGCAGTTCAGATGTGCATTTTTCTTCCCATGATTCACTCTCACACAGCTCCTGCCTCCCTTGTTTGCGGAACATTGGTTTTGTTTGTTTGTTTGTTTGTTTGTTTAAAGTCAGACTAATAATGGTAGGCTTCATACATGAACCATGAGAAACCCATAGAGAGGGATTCATTCGTTGATGAGTAGCCAGTGGGAGAGAAGACATAGGAAAGGTTTCCTCTATTGCAAAAAGACCAACCTAAGCTGTTTGCAAGAAGAGGTCCCCTTTCTTTTGTCACTGTCCCAGCACAGCTCATTTTATAATGCTTGAGACATAAGAAAAAGCAGGTGGCCTCTGCAGAGCTCAGGGCGTAGGGTCAGCTATTGACAAAGAAGGCTCATCTCATTAAGCAAGCTGAGAGTCAGGGCAAGGAGGAGAACTGTCTGGGAATCAAGACAGAAACAAACCCAGGGACAGTCCAAATGCTGCTGACTAGGTGGAGTGGAGAGCATATGGCAAAAGGGGACCGTGGCTGTCACGTCTTCCTGCTCTTTATAGACACTGCTCAAAGCAGGTACCTAGTATTAGGAGAGAGGGACTAGTATAATTCCCAGCACTGCCATGAATTGTTGTAATTGTATTCGAATGCCAAAGGATTAATTCTTTATTCTTAAATGTTTATTGAGTAGTTGTTTACATGTATGAGATATTACAGGTGCTGAGGTTGTGAGGAGGAAGGAAAAAGTGATACTTCTAGGGGTGGGGATGAGGGTGAAGGGTGGGGATGGGGAGGAGGGTGAAGGGTGGGGATGGGGAGGAGGGTGAAGGGTGGGGATGGGGAGGAGGGTCAAGGGTGGGTATTGGGAGGAGGGTCATGTGTGGGGATGGGGAGGAGGGTGAAGGGTGGGGATGGGGAGGAGAGTCAAGATTTGTTCAAAGCTCTGGATTTTATCCCCAGCAGACCCCTACTTCTAACATAGTCCCAAATCCCCACAAAGCCACATAAGTGGAAAATCAAATAGAGTAGAAAAATCCTGGTAAAAGTTGGTTGAATGGAATAATGAATAAAAAAAGTAAATTAAAAAACAATAGCAATTTGTCAGTGTTGAGTACAATTACATATGAACAGCAACAAATAGATCTACACAATTCAAATATTTAAATCAGAAATGACAAGGACTTCTTACTATGAAAATCTGTGAAACTCGGTATAGCGACTTGAGGATCTGAAAGGAAGATAGAAGTTCAAGGTTATCCTCTGTTACATAGGGAGTTCAAGACCAGCCTAGGCTAAAGACCCTGCCTCAAAAAAAAATTTCTTTTAAGTATAAGTTTTATTTTTGTTTCTTTGGAAAAGACCAGAGCCTGGATTTGGTTAGGCATAAGATGCGATAAGCAGTTATAAAAGAAATAAGACCTGAACAATCCAATTGTATGTGAATACTAACAGTAAATAATTGGACACTGTCTCTTTTTTTTCTTTCTTTTTTTTTCTTTTAAAGTATTTACCCATCTCAAGGGCTAGACTGAAATGGTAAATATAATCAGCTATCAAAATTCAAAAGTCATCTTCAAGCATATTTCTGAAAAATACTCAGATAAAGGACTGTATACAAAATCAAAGCCTGCATCTGTGTATTTGAGACGGCCTCACTGTGTAGTACAGAAGGCTGCCCTGGACCTTGCGGCAGCTCTCCCTGCCTCTGCCTCCCAACTCTGAAAAGCCATTATTTTTAATCCTAAATGTTAACCCCACTGCATAGATCATTGGCTTAGAGCATTTTCAAAAGGTGTATTTTCAAACTTGCAGCTCAACAGTAAGGTTTTAAATTACTCATAAGGCATTCTGTTCTACCCACATCATGTCTTTGTCTTAATAATTTAGCACCACCCTAGTTTCTTGCAAAAACATTTCATGATTACCAAATAAGCATGAGTAAATTAATGAGTGTTGGATTTTTAAAAGAAAAGTCATATTTCTAGTTCAAATTCATGAAGAGATAGAAACAGTGGCTAGTGCAGCCTGCGGATGAGTCAGCAGGTTCTTCCAAGCCACCCCCTCCTCCCTCTTGTATTAAAGGACTCTCATAGTCTCCGGTGATCGGCTCTCTGGAATAAAGGCCACATTTCTCAGCCTCCTGTCCCACTGGATGAACTACAGAAGAGATAGCCAGAAACACAAGAGCATGGTTTAGGAGGCGTCTGGGAGGTCATCCCCAGCAAGCAGGGATGGACCTAATTTGTCTTTTTCCCTCTTAGCTGACCAGAAGGAAGACATAGTACAGAGCCTGGTACACTACCCCAGTCCAAGTCAGCATTTGAGGATGTGGAAGCTTAAGGTGACTCACAACCTTGAGTCACTGCACTAGTCCAGAGCAGTGGCTCCTAGCTTGTTTCTTTGTCAATAAGTAGAAGCTTATAAAATAGAGTCAATTCTTACTTCGGCTTAGAAAAAAAATATTTTCCATGACATGGTTTCTCTGTGTAACAACTCTGACTGTCTAAGAACTCGCTTTGTAGACCAAGCAGGCCTTGAACTCTCTGTGATCCACCTTCCTCTGCCTCCCAACTAAAGGCAGACTAGAACTAAAAGCTGGTGCTTTTGCTACACCCAGAAAAAAATTTTAAACTTATTATTGTATATATGTATGTTGTATATATGTGAGTACACATTTGAAGGTCAGAGGTCAGCTCCATGGAGTTGATTCTCCTTTGTGTGGCTTCCAGAGATCAAATTCAGGTTGCCAGATTTTAGTGGCGAGTGCTTTAACCCTATGATTTTTCTCTCCAGACTTTGGGTTTGTGTCTGTGGATATGTGCTGAATTGCATCTGTGTGTGGTGCATGTACTTGTTAATGTAGGTGTGTACATGTGTGTGAATCAGCATGTGGGTGTGGGAATTGAACTCAGGTCCCCAGGAAGCACAGCCAGTGCTTTTAACCATGGAGCCATCTCTCCAGTCTCATTTTGTTTTGTTTTTGAGACAGGGTCTCATTCTGTAGCTCAAGCCAATCTGGAACTCATGGTGTAGATAGGCATTGGACTTGTGGATTTTCCTAACTCCTCTCACGTGCTGGGAGTTACCCTGTGCCTCCAGGCCCAGCTCCTCTTGGTTTATTTAATAGAGATAGAGTTTCACATCAATTAAATCATGTGTTATATGCTCTCTTCTGCCTATCTTTCCTCTTCTTCTTTCTTTCATCCTTTTCTTCTTTCTTTTTATTTATTTGTTTGTTCGTTTGTTCGTTTGTGTTTATGGGTCTTACTGTGTAGAGAGTTAGCTTCTTCAAGTCCTCCATCCTTGTGTCTCTGCTCTTCAAGTGTCAGGAACACAGGAACAGAGGCATGTGCTGACTTGCAGGGCTCTATCTGACTCTTTTCATTTAGCATAGCACTGAGGAGAGATCCCTTGTATCTTCCACCCAGTCTTCAGTGGAAACAACCAGGACACCGACAAAGATGCAGTCAAGATTCAGATCCCTCCCAACAATCTTTTCTTTTGGGCCTTTTCCCACCCATCACTATCTTTTCTCTATAACTCCTCCCAGACACCAATCTGTCCCTCATTTCTATTTTATCATTTGAAGAATGTTTTATGAATGGAATCCTGTAGGGGGATGACTTGTTTCCTACCTGTGTTGCTTCAGACCCAGTTTGTATTCTGAACAGTAGCCCATGAGCCTGGCTCTATCACAGTAGCCATTTTAAGTGACCATTCACAAATTGAAGGTCATGGGCTGCTTCCAATGAGAAGAAGTTACAAACAGGGCTGCTATGAATATGTGTGTACCGTTTTTCCGTGCTGGGATGAAACACCCTGACCAAAAAACAAGTTGGGGAGGAAAGGGTTTATTCAGCGTACACTTCCACATTGCTGTTCATCAGCAAAGGAAGTCAGGACAGGAGCTCAACTAGGGCCCGAAGCTGGAGGTAAGAGCTGGTGCTGAGACCATGGAGGGATGCTGTTTATTGGTTTGCTCTATGTGGCTTGCTCGGCCTGCTTTTTCATAGAACCCAGGAAATGGTACCACCCACAGTGGTCTGGGCCTTTCTCTCATTGATCACTAATTAAGAAAATGCCCTACAGCTGGAACTCATGGAGGCATTTCCCCAACTGAGGCCCCCTTCCATCGTTTTGGGTTTTGAGACAGGGTGTATCTGTGTCCCTGGCTGTCCTAAACCTAGCCCTTTAGACCATACTGGCCTCAAATTCACAAACAGCCAAGTGTCTAAGGTGTCAAACTCAAGCTCAACTTCCCTCATTTTTAATTGGATTCTTTGTCTCATTAGCTTTGTCTCATTATTCTTTTTTATTTATTTTTTTTTCATTTATATGAGTACACTGTTTCTGTCTTTGGACATACTGGAAGAGGGTAACAGATTCCATTACAGATGGTTGTGAGCCACCATGTCATTGCTGGGATTTGAACTCAGGACCTCTGGGAGAGCAGTCAGTGCTCTTAACTGTTGAGCCATCTCTCCAGCCCAGCTGTGTTTTTAACACATCAAAGAAACATCGGTTAAAGCGAGGTACAGGATAGTAGTTAAACACTATGAGCTTACTGCTCTTCCTATAGCAAATTCACGTTAGCATGATATTTTGGTCATTAGTATTAATGTGATTCAAAATTAGTGACTTGACTCCTTCAAACTAATACCTTACTGTTTTAGTGAACAATTCTCCTGACCCTCCAAAGTAGAGTCATTTCTCTTACTGTAGAAGCTCCAGTTTTTCTAGTGATGGGGTTCCCTAACTCAGGTAGCACCTACTTTGATGGATTCTTCTAATCATTTAAAACCATCAAAACAGGGCCCAGACAGGTAGAGCACCCCTGAGATCACCCTGGCCTGGTGCCACAAGGCCAAGGTGGGCAGACCACTTGACAGGCCACCCCAAGCCAGGCATTACTCTGCCTGGTGGGCAGACCATGTCTGAGATGACCCCTGCCCAGTGCCACACAGTACGGTCTTGGCTTAGCACTCCTGAGACAACCCCGGGCACACAGAGGCCCCGGGTGCCATTAAATGTGCAAGTAAGTGATGGAGAAATGGAAGAGAAAGAGAAGGAGAATGGTATGTGCACAATGAAGAGAGACAGAACTGGAGATTCCAGAGTAGTGAGGATCAGCCTGATGTGAGTAGCTGGAGATGCCTCCTAAGGCCAAGGTGAAGTCCTGGCCCATGCTGCCCCCAAGGGCCTTGTCTGGGTCTTTGGCTCTGCAACGGGGGTGGGGGTGGGTGGGGGGGTGGGTGTCTGTTACCACCACGGCCAGGCAGTTATCTGTGGTCTGGGCTGCCACCTGGGGCCAGCTGATGTGTGAGGGCTGCGCAGAGCTGGCCACACCCCTCATCTGGGTATTATGGGAAATCAGACCCTGGTTAGAGGGGATGCGGGTGAGTTGGCCCTCCAGGGGCATGAGTCCAGGAGAACTAGTCCTGCCTTTTGTCTTCTGTGCAGTGGCAACAGCGAGAGCGAGCGAGATGCCCCACCTCCACTCCACACTACCTGTAGCAGGCAGGAGAGCTGGCCCCAGGGTAGTCAGAATGGAGAGGTGACCCTGCCCCTCATTGGCTGCAGCACCAATGAGGAGAGTGGGTCCTGTTTCTCACTGGGACAGCTCAATAGAGCTGGCCCAGCTGGTGTGGGTGCTGGTGAGCCAGCCGGAGGGCATGAGAGTGGTAGAGATCGCCTTGCCCCTTGCCAGCGGTGGCTTTGGATGACCCAGCCAGGTTAGTGCTAGAGAGCTTAGCCTAGTGGTGTGGGTGCAGGAGAGCTGGCAGGCTGACCAACTGCCCAGATCCAGGGCTTTGAGCAACATCTACCCCATCAATGAGTTGCTGGAGCACATGAAAGGGCCAGTCCTACAGAGCCAAAGCTGCAGGATCTCCATGACCCAGGGCGACAGCAGGACATCAGAGAGGAGTCCCAGTGAGGATACCATATTGATAGTGTAGCAGAAATTAGAGGTCTCCAATCAGACCAAGGACTCATTCTAATGGACAGTGAGGCTATTTATTTATTTTCCCTTTAGCAGGGAGGTTACAAGAACAGAGGGTGGGTACAAAGAGATGGGGAGATGAGTGAGATTGGGGTACATGATGTGAAATTCACAAAGAATCAATAAAAAGTTTTAAAAACTACAGCAGCACATGCTTATAGTCCCAGTGTCCTGGAGACAGAGGCAGGAGCTCTGCCATAAGTTTGAGAATAGAGAACATGGTCTTCACAGCAAGGGTCAGGTCATCCAGTATTACACAGAGTGTCCAGAAACAAAGCAAAGGACAACAATAACAAAAAGAAAGGATTTGTGTGATGTCACAGACCTGCAGCCAACCACAGCACTGCACACTAGGGAGGCTGAGTCTACAATTAAGGCGAGGGTTGGCCTTGACCCTGTCATAAAAAATATTAAGAAATGGGAAAAGGAGAAAATAGAAAAAGAAAAGGAGGGGAAAAGCCCAAGACGGGGCTTAAATCTAGAGGTCTGCATGAGTCTTCTCTTTCTCCTTGATGGCTACTGTTCTGAACACTATGTGGTCCTCTCCAGCTTGGCCTTCCCAGGAGAGAATCAGCTGGAGTCAGCACAGTTTCCAGCAAGGATAGCATGGTGTAGGATCTGGGATAACATCTCCTTCCTTCCTTCCTTCCTTCCTTCCTTCCTTCCTTCCTTCCTTCCTTCCTTCCTTCCTTCCTTCCTTCTTTCCTTCTTTCCCTCCTTGCCTTTTCCTTCACTCTCTCCCTTCCTTGCTCCCTCCCTCCTTCCCTCCCTCCCTTTCTCCCTCTCACTTTCCTCCCTTTTCCCTTCTTCTTTCTTCCTTCTTTTCTGTGGGCGTTTGAAACAGAGTTTGTAGCCAACGGTGGCCTGGAACTTGCTATGCAGTCCAAGCAGGCCTTAAACTTGCAGGAATGATCTCTCATCAGCCACTTAGGTGCTGTGTTACAGGTGTAAGCTGTTGGGCTTGTGAGGAGACTTTTCCAAAGGATGTCAGTCTTCAGAGGGTCTCTGACAGCCCCCTCAGGAAAGGGCAGGTTCCCAAGGTCAGGAGCTGCAAAGAGGGTAGGAATGTTTTCCAGGGAGGAAACTTAAGAGAAGGAAACAGATTGGCAAGTGCAGCCTCTGAAGGCCACCTGTCCAGGCTGACTGCCATCAGGTGCTCTGAGCCACAGCAGACCTGACAGGTTTCTATCTGAGGTGTTCTGCTCACACAAGTGATGTTATCATGTCCTGTGGTAGGAGAAGATGGCTGGGCTTTGCACTTTGTCCTGTTCAGTCACTGTGGATCTGCCCAAGAAGCGTGTGACTGTTACAGCTTGACAGCCCCACCCAGGTCCAGGTTCACATTCCGAAGCTTAAGTGTGTGTGTGGGGGGGGGAGTGGAGCCTTAAGGAATGATTAGATTATGAGGTTTGGATTCTGGGTTCATCACCAGAGTGGGGCTGCTGCAGTTTAGCTCCATGCCTTGAGTGCACCTCTGTTGCCTCCTGTTGCCTGGACCAACCTCACCAGCAAGGAGGTTCTTATAGGCTGTGGCTCCTTGACCTGGCCCCCCACAAGCACTAGTTGAGCAAACCTTTAATCTTTATATGTTACCCAGCCTATAGAGTTAAGTTATAGCAACAGAAGACTGACCAAGACAGCCCCTGGCTTCTGGCTGGAAAGGTGAGGAGGACCCTAAGGAAGCCAAGAGCTGAAGTCGGTTGCCAACCACAGTCCTACAACTCGACAAGCAATTCAGGTCTTGAAGAAGCCTCCAAGTGAGGCATGTCCGTATCTGCCCAGAGAGGGAGAAAGAAGAATTGGTGAGCTAGCTTAGAGAAGCCTCGACAAGTCTTGGCGATTGGACAGATACACGGTCTTGAACTAATAGAACCACTATCAGCCAGGGCTAGGAGACTGGGCATGCTCCCGCCACACCCACTGCTGCCACTACTGAAAGCAGCCCAACTAGCTTCTGCAAATTGGCATGGCTTGAGCCTCTCAGGTGAGGGGACTAATCGCTATCCTCAGCTCACTTGAGTGGCCTTGCTCAGGCCGAACTCCTGGTAGATGCGAGGCTGTGTTCTGCATTCTCTCCTGCGTCACTGCGCCACTGCATCAGACAGCAGTGGTTCTGAAAGCACAGAAGAGCTGCGTGGTGGCTCGCTCCCCGGCATGTTCTTGCAATCGACTTTACTATCCGCTGGAATCTGGAGTGTCACTCCTTTAGGACAATGCCCTGTGAATTTGAAAACAGTAGTGCTGTCAATTCTTTCTTTTTTATAAAAGTGGCAAAAAAATAAGCGCTGGCCTCTAAAAACTATCCTTACAGCAGCTGGTTTAGTTTTATTTTTTCAGCCTGGTTTTCCTTCTGTAGCTTAAGCGGATCTGGTTTGGAACCCATGATCCTCCTGCCTCAGCCTCCCAAGTATTGGTGTTTACAGGCCTGTTCCACCACATGCAGTTGCTAGGTGAGATTCTGGCTTTCTTCTGCACTCTCTTGGCTGGTTTTCCTGAGCAGTGGACACGTTTCTAATGTATGGAAGTCTCATTTATCTGCTACATTTTCCTTGCGTTTTAAAAGTCTGTCAGGATACTGAAATGAGCATACATTCCTTAAAATAATTCTTTTTTCTGCATCACTGAGCCCCCTTCTGCGTAGCTCCAAAAAGATGGAGGACAGGAAGTGGATTCTTATTCTGCTTAGTCACGAAACAGCCTTGCTATGCATTTTGCTACGTCCAGCTTCTCCCCATGTGGGCCTTTTGCTATTAGTCATGGCCTCAAACCGTTAATCCAATCATTCAGGAGGCCAGCAGTGATGCTTGTGTCTAACGTAAGATCAGGGCAGAGCAGAGTAGACTAAGCAGCTATCACTTGCGTTGCAGCAAAATCTTTTAAACTGAAATACAAACATTCACCTTACCACTTCTCCATGGTGCATTTATTATATGAATTATATAATAATAATATTATTATATTATTTAGCCATAGAATTAAATAGCCATACCGTGCCCTAAAGTACTTGTTCTGTATTCAAGGCCATCTTTAATTCCATAGCAATTTCAGAAGCAGCCTGGGCTACCTAGGTTTTGTTTCCAAAACACGTCGTTGTGCACAATTGTAGACCATAGCTTTGCCTCCGTGCTCTCACACTGTAAGGTCCCCCTTATCTAAGAAGGGTATGGTACCAAACCACCCATGCATACCTGTATTAGCAAAACTTTTATATCTGTGTTTTCCCTATACACAAATACCTACAAGAAAGCTAATTAATAAAGTAGGTGTGGTAAGAGATTATCAAAAATGACTAATAAAATATAGTGACTTAACAATAAAAGCAGCTGTATGAACATGGCTCCGCTCTCTTAAATGGTTGTGCTGTAGACCACCCTTGTCTTCTAGTGATGATGTAAGATGCTATGTCACCCGAAGGTCTGAGGCAAGATGAGTGACAGGCATGGACGCACACTGGACACCATGTCTGAAAAGGTTTCTAAGTGACAGGTAAGAGATAGCATTAGGGACACAGGACAGAGACGACTCACTCCAGGGCCAGGATCTGTGCCACTCAGAATGACGCACAACTTCAAAGTGACCAACTATGTGCATCTGGAGCTTTCCGCCACACACTTTCCGCCACACACTTTCCACCACACACTTTCCGCCTCACACTTTCCGCCACACACTTTCCGCCTCACACTTTCCGCCACACACTTTCCGCCTCACACTTTCCGCCTCACACTTTCCGCCACACACTTTCCGCCTCACACTTTCCGCCACACACTTTCCGCCTCACACTTTCCACCTCACACTTTCCGCCTCACACTTTCCGCCTCACACTTTCCACCACACACTTTCCACCTCACACTGTTGACGACACTAACTGAAGCCATCAGAAGTAAAATGCACATGGTGTCTATCGGGCTGGAACACATGTCCTGGGGTACTTTGTAAAGGCTGAAGAAACACTGAGTATAACCTAACCGACTCTGAGGTTAAGGAATGAGTACCACAAAGGCCTATCATTTTATGTCACATAGGCAACAATAGTAAAAGTCAGCTTTCCTAAGGGTAAGAGTTAGCATGGCTTTTGAGTGTGATAGTTATGGAAAGAAATACTGAGACAGGGAAGCAGGCATTACTGCCAAAACTGGCTATGTTTTTGTTTATCTGAAATAGTTACTATTTTCACATGATTCAAAACCAAAAAGGTAAAACACAATATACAGTACAGAAAGGCCTCTCTCCCCAGGAATGGATCATGTAGATAATGGTGATCTTTAAGAAGGAACAGAAACACTGTGAGGTGCAGGTGTTGTGGGCTCAAGATGGAGGTGGTGTGCTGTGAGCAGAGTGGGTGCCTTGGTGGTGATTAGGTGGTGGTGTGTGCCACCATTGGGGCCAGGCCTACCCACAGGGTACTCGGCTTGACTGTAGAAGGCCCTTACCTACTTCACTGAACTGCTTGCTGGGGAATGAGCTTTGCTCCATGTTTTCCTGAAGTTGCAATATGGAGAGAATTAGAGAGTCAAGTTTGTTACCTAGCTGGGTCTCCACATCAGGCCCAAAGCCTTTCCCAGGGGAGACGGGAACCAAATCCTCTTGTGTAACCCTCGAGTGAACCCACTTCTGGTTATGGAGATGAGGGGAAAAGACCTGGGCCTTCACCCAGACAGCACTGGCTGGCACCACTCCCCTGTGTGCCACACAAGCAGCCAGGCCACTAAGTTCATCTTCTCCTATCACAGGGATCTTCCATCCCTTTGCTCGTGAGAGAAGATGGATTAACTAAATAAACTGCAGAGAGAGAGAGAGAGAGAGAGAGAGAGAGAGAGAGAGAGAGAATGAATGATGGAGAAAAGACAGACTTCAACAAAGAGTATTTTAAAAAACTGTACATCCTCCTTGTGGAAAAAAAAAAACCATAGACAATATAGGCCTTCCATGTTTCATAAAAGTGGATAATAGATCAAAATATAAAATGTAAAACTATGAAATTCTTAGAAGCGAACATGAGGTACAATATAAGGATTTGGAACTTGACAATGAAGGGTCGCTACAATGAAACATGTGCTCTGTGAACAGAATGCCACACTGTTAGCAGAATGAAAACAAGCCACACTAACTTACCAGAGTAACACTTAAAACTTGGCAGTAAGGAGCCCGAAGTGGCGTGCACTCCGAAGGCAGAGGGAGTCCAGCCTGGTCTACAGAGTGAGTTCCAGGATAGCCAGCACACATAAAGAAACATTGTGAATTCCGTAAAAATATAAGGACCAGGCCCTTTCCTAATGGGGGACAGTTAAGCAGTAGCTATACAGACAAGACACGTTCTAGAAGGAGTGACAGAAGATAGAGCTAAGCTAATTAAGATGGTCAGAGACCCCCTGCTGAGATTTGAAGAAGCTGACCTTGGGAATAAACTGTGACAGACTGGTCCAGACAGTACCTCAGGTTCCAGTTATCACTAGTAATGGGTGGAACCTTGGCTTATGTGTGAGGACTAAGTATGCAGAGTGATGGAAAGAATATATTTCCTTTTATAACCAAAGCTTAGTCCTACCCCTTTGAGACAGGATATACTGTAGAGAGGGGCAAACGCTTGGGAAACCTGTTCATCAGTTACCCAAAAATGCTGAATGTAGGTCTTGTTTAGAAATGAGGAATTCCCCCCAGTACCAAAAGATATATGTGGGTATATCTATCCAGACAAAGCTAACAAATGTTTGCAACAATCTCAAGCTGGAATCCAGTCAAATGTCAACAACTTGGAATAGATAAGCCATCCGTACTGTGGGATACCATATAGTGATAAAGAGAACAGACTTCTTTATATGGAGCAACTGGAGTGGCTCTTATAGGCATAGCAAGAGAGAGAGAGAGAGAGAGAGAGAGAGAGAGAGAGAGAGAGAGAGAGAGAGAGAGGAGGGAGGGAGAAAGGAAGAAAGGGAAAGAAGGAGGGAGGGAGGGAGGGAGGGAGGGAAAGAGGGAGGGAGCCTCATACAGGTGAGCACCTTTTGTGTGGTCCCATGTATGCTAAGGTCAAGGGTAGGCAAATGAATTGATGGTGGTTTCCAGAGTGGGGGATGTATGTTTTGACTTAGGAGGACTTAGGTATGAGGCTTTGATAAGAAGTTTCTGATGAATTGATAATGATTGGTGTACAGGGCTGGGATGAAGCTCAGTGGTGGGGTCCTTGCCTGATAGGTCGAGGTTCTGAGTAGGACCCCCAATACTGCGTGGGAAAAAAGTCATAGCCTCATCTGTGTTGTTATGGCTGTATCTAGAGGTGTACTTTCCCAAACTCAGTAGTAAGTTACATACACAATTATTTTTAAAAATTATTTTTCTATCTATCTATCTATCTATCTATCTATCTATCTATCTATCTATCTATCTATCTAGTGTGTGTATGTGCATGTGTGTGTGTGTGTCTGTGTGTGTGCACGCACGCACTCACAAACACAAATGGAGGTTTGAAGACAGGTTGCAGGAGTTGGTGATCTCCTATCACAAAGGTTCTGAGCACTGAACTCAGGCTGGACTGCAAGCTCCTTTATCTGCTAATCTATCTTGCAGACCCAGCATATGGAATTCTTAACAAGAACGGCAGCGCCAGTTCCAGGCAGGCTTACCTATGGTAACGGCAGTTGTGTGACCACTGTGCAAGAATGGAGTCTTGTGAGGAGGATTCTGAGTGCTTGGGAGAAAACTCCAAGAAAACAAGACTTGTGGCCTCAGTCTCTTCAAACACAGAATTGTTCTTGTAAATATGTTTTTGCCCTCCTCGGGAGTGTAGCAGATAGGAGTGAGTTGACTTCAGATTATTCATTACAACTGTCTATTGTGATTCCTTTATATACCTCTAAAATGGAACATGTCTGTAATGTGCAGCTTGCCTGCCAGGTGCAGCTTTGGAAGCATCTGAGGCTTGTCCTTGTCCTTGTGCCCTTTATTCAGTAACTCCTCTTAACCTTCAGAGGCCGGCTTGAGTAAAGCCAGCTCTTCCGAAAGACTCCCATCTCTCTCATTCACACCCTCTATTCCACCAGGCCGCACTGCCTCGCTCCTAGAGTGGCAAAAGATCAATGAATCAAATAAAAGCACGCATGCCCCCCCCCCTCGTCTCCCAAAAAATCCCAGCTAGAGTCCCAGGACTAATCTCCATTTTTACCTAGGGCTCAAGCTGACCAAACAGGAAGACCTGGAGGCACATGGGACCTCTGAAGCCCACTCCTTTCCTTGGCCAGTCTTCACAACCATCTTCACGCAGGACCCAGGAAGTCTGTTTATACCCAGCAAACCCCGCCAGGCTGCCAGGGTTCTCCTGGCTGGCTCCGTGTTTCTTCCTGTTCTGCTGTGTCTTTTGTCCTTTTCCTCTGCCCTAGAGGAAAGGTGCTTGTTTCATATACTTGAAAATATATTTGTGGGGCAAAGAAGAAAGAGACACATTAAGTAGATGGTTGTAGTAGCTTGTAAAATTGTCTAAGTGTTTCTAAGAGCTTTCTCAGAAGTACTGGAGGGCTGGAGATGAGTGTGGTGGGGGAGGGGAGCCAGCTAATGACTTAGTCATGTAGGTCACTACACTTTATGGGAGGAAATGAACTAGGCTCCTATAGTAGAAGGGAGAGTGAGGATGTGGTCGCTCCTTCTACGTCCCTGCCAGGCATGGGGCAGCTGGGAATAAGAGGGGGTAGTATTTATGGGCATCTAATTTGTGTTAAATTCAGTATTGCTTTTTGTAGGAATTAAACGGCTTGGTGGGAAACTGACCTGGTAATTAAGTGCACACACACACTTAGCTGTGGAGCTATAGGAACCCCCTGTCCTTAGCACTTGGGAAGGACAGAAGTTCAAGTTCTGATGTTTGTCCTTGTCCTATCTACACACTGTTTTGCTCTGCTAGACTGAGGAAAAGAACTGTGTAGATCTAGGCCTTGCTTTCTCATATCAAGTTTTGGACAACCCCAAAGGTTTTTTTGAAGAAGCAGGGCTCAGAAAAGGAAGGTCACATGTTCAAGGTCATCCAGTAGAGCCAGAGAAGAGGCCCAGCTCTCACACCCACACTGAACCCTTAAGGCTTTCCTGCCCATCTCTGTCTAGACTGAGGTTTCCTTTTCTCTCTGAGACCCTGGCGATGCTGTGCCCCCCCTCAGGTGAAAAGCCAGTGGCCCCCACATCAGCTCCAAGACAACAAGCAATGTGATAAGATTTTGTTCCAGCTTTTTAAAACTTTGTGCTGTATTTTATTTATTGTGTGTACGTGTGTGGGTACACATGATGGCAGACAGCATGTAGGCACGTCAGAGGGCAGCTTCTGGGAGTCGGCTCTCTCCATCTGCCATGCAGGTCTGAGGTATCAAATTGAAGTCATTAGACATGTCCACAGCAAGTGCTTTACATACGGAGCCATCCCCATGGCTCTGTGCTTTGTTGAGGCAAGGTCTTGTATAAAGCTCTGACTGGCTTGCGATTCTCTGTGCAGCCCAGACTGGCCTCCGGCTCCTTTGCATCAGCCTCCTAGTGCTGGGGTTGGAGGTGAGACACTACACATATTTTGAGATCTTTATGGGTGGAGAATATGAAATTTCTCCTGCTTAGCAATACACACACTAGTAATAAATCAAAGGATAAAGTATGGGGCATATCAGAGAGCAACAAGTGATGTAAGATAAATATAACCAATAAGAAGGGAGGATGAGGAGCGTAAGCCACCCGGGATTTGTTTGTTTGTGTCTTGACTCTGTGCCTTTGCTCCTCTGGCTTCTCCAGGACCAAGTCTGTGAGAGTTTCTTCAACTCGGTGCCTTCTACACCACCAGCCTTTGAACAGCCCAGAGCATCTATTGGCTGACCTCAGACCACTATCTTTGAGCTCACTGGTGTAGAAATAGTTTGCTTTTTAAAAGAAGAGTTCTTTGTACTACTAAATGGCCCTTCACAGGAGGAAGTGAGTGTTTATTTTCAGGGCGGGCTTCCTACTCGCTAAGGTCTTATCTGAACCTGATGCACATTGGCACTTTTGAGTGGAGAGCCGTGTGAGCAAAAAATAGACTGTCTTCGTCAGCAATGGTGAGGCTTATCCCTTTTATGGAAGAGGTGAGAGGGGGAAATTTGGATGTCAGAAATAATATCCTTGTCAGAAAAGGGGACAGGAGGAAGCAATGGGAGGGAGCAAGGAAGGAACAGGACAGAAAGGGAACAACGGCCTGCAGCCTGGAGTGAGGACAGGAGAGCAAGGCCTCAAGGCTGGGGGAGGACCATGGAGTTGGAGGACCGTCGGACAGAGAGGACTGTGGAATGGGATTATGGGAATAGGGATGTCCCAGAGCAGGGAGGACACAGAACTGAAACCACGTAGGAGAATCCTAGTTGGTAATAATAGTCAGGGAGGATATCTGCCCTCATTCATCTTCACAGACTTTCCCTTCAGAGGATTCTCACCCGCAGGAGCACACGAGAGACAAGCCTAGGGTCTCACACAAGCAAGGCAAGTGCTCTACCACTGGCCTGGATCCTAGCCCGACACCCCTTTCTCTACTTTTTCTTCTGGAACAGGGCCTAGCTAAATTGTTCCATACAGCTTCCGATTCACTGTGTAGCTCTGACAGCCTTGGCGTTTCAATCCTCCTGCCTCGTCCTCCTGAGTAGATGGTGTGAGCCACCAAACTGGGCTCTGTTTTTCTTTTCTTTTCTTTTTTTTCTTTTGTCTTTTTTTTTTTTTTTTTTTAACTTCTGGAGCTTGAACCTACAGGACGTCTTGAATGCCAGGCAAGCGTTCTATCTCTGAGCTATCATACCACTCTTGTTTGCGTGAGACAGGGTCCTCTTGCTCCAGCCTTGGGAATGCCGGGATTATAGCTGTGTATCACCACAGCTATTCAGTTAAACCTTTTATGTGATAGAAGGGATGATTTGGACATTTCTGGTTGTGTCAGGAGAAGCAGACTCATGTGTGATCTTTTGCTGAAGCAGACCCATGAAAGGACACATGATATTTGGAGAGAGTATAAGTAGGACCCAACAGACGGCGACAGGGTGACTGCATAGCCAGCCTTACAACACTTCTTGGTCTTTGCTGATCTTCACTTCATTGAGAGGGACATGGCAGAGAACTTCTCGTGGCATTCCAGCTGGCCACTCCAAACTCCTTCACACACATCCTGCCCTGCTGACTTGTGCCAACTCATCAGAGGCCTGGCTGTTTCTGCTGGATCATGCCTGCTACTGCTGATTCATGTTTGATATCCTGACACTACTGAACTGGGCGGTTGGTTCATTGACAATGAGAATTGGAACCGCCCCAAAGAGCTACTTCTAAACAGGTCCACATCCCTTTGTCCTATTTATTGTCTTTTCTCTCCTACCTTAGGATGGTGGGCTAGAAAGGGGGTCAAAGCATTTGAGAACACTTATTAAAGTAGGTTTCTAAAAATCTAAGCCATAGAAGGGTCCAGAAAGACCCTTGGGCTCATGGTAGTGCTTTGCAAACAGGTCCCCTCGCATTGAAGTTAGCAGTAGAGGCCAGGCAGAAGCAAGGCAAAGTTTTAGTAGTTTCCAGCTGTATTCACTCACACATATCCCTCACACATATCCCTCACACATATCCCTCAGAAGCACCGAGTTAAAAGCCAAGAATGAGAACTCCTTCTGAAGATCACTGTGTGAAAACTGGAATTTGTTCAGTGTCTCCCTTAAGGGCTAAGGGTCCCAAAAAAAAAAAAAAGCTAAGGGTCCTTGTCTGTCCCTGGATGGTGGCACCAAGCCCACTTCCTCTTTGACTCATAGAAGAGGCAGAGACAGCAAATGACTCTAATGCAACTGGGTAGCAAGTGACAGCCAGATTGAGGAAAGGTGACTTTAAGCATGCAAAGACAAGACCTCCAAGCAATCCACGCTGCGTGCCAAGCGCCCCTCCTCCCTGTGTGCTCTCCTTCTTTCATGAAGGCCTGAACTCGTGTGAAGGTAGTGCCGTGTATGTTCTTGGGTAATCAGGGCTGCAGAGTCATCAGACCTACCTCTGTCAGCTGTGACAGATTCCAGCAGGAGCAGGATTTTCTTTCTTTGATTCTCACAGACACTCCAGGAATAGACAGAGACATAGTGTCCTAAAGTAACTTAGTCCTGTGGGAACTTAGCTGGATTCTAACCTTCTGTTTGTACTCTTCTCTCTGCACCTGCCTGTTCCTAGGGAGTCATCACATGGTGTGACTCCAGGGCACTCAGAGGTTGAGGACTGTGGATGGGATATGAGTGAGTGTGTGTGTGTGTGTGTGTGTGTGTGTGTGTGTGTGTGTGTATTTAGGGTGGCTTTCTCCATTTTTCTACCACTGATGACATAGTTCCCCAATTAAAAAATATTTTGTGTTGGTAGATTTTTAAAATAATAAATAGAAATAATGTTAATATTTACAAATATATTTACAAAGCATTTCATCTGTGACCTCAGCAAAAATAAAATAAAAACACTGTAATGTGATTATAAGATAAGAACTAATTAATATAAGATTTTTTTGGGGGGGTGTTGGTTTTTCCGAGACAGGGTTTCTCTGTGTAGCCCTGGCTGTCCTGGAATTCACTATGTAGACCAGGCTGGCCTCGAACTCAGAAATGTGCCTGCCTCTGCCTCCCAAGTGCTGGGATTAAAGGCATGTGCCAACATGCCCAGCTTAATATAAGATTAATAATTACATTAATGCAGATATGCTGTACCCATCTCCAGGTCCCTTGCACGTGACCCTGACCCAAGACTTCTGTTGTTTGCTGACTTTATTTTCTAGTCATTGGCCTTGAGAAACCAAGTACTTGAAGCTATGAAAGCAAAACTCCCACATTTCTTTGCTGCTTCAGAGGATGGGAAGTGGTTAGCCATCAGAACACTCTGTCTTTTTGAGATGCTTATGGCTAATAAGCCAAAGTCATCCCTGGCGAGAAGAAGTGTTTATTTAATTTATTGTGGTTTGTTTTTAAACAGGGTTTCTCTGGGTAGCCCTGGCTGTCCTGGAACTCTGTAGACCAGGCTGGTCTCAAACTCACAGAGATCCTCCAGCCTCGGCCTCCCCAGTGCCTGGGTTAAAGGTGTTCACTGCTACATCCGGCACACAAAGTAACATTTTAATTACTAAGTTCAGCAAAGTATCCCCCAACCCCTTCTTGCTGTGTGTTGACACATTCTGAGGAGGTCTCTCCTACAGTTAGAGCAAGTACTTAGGGAAAGGTACGTTCTCCAGCAGTGGTCTTTCAAGCCTCATCTTTCAAAGATGCTGTGGATGACTGGGCAGGTGGTCCCTGTTTTGTTTGTGATACTGGGGCTGAGCATAGGGCCCCATGTATGAGAGGTAAGGGTTCTACTGCTGAGCTATATCTTCAGCCCTTGGGGTTCGTGGTTCATAATCTACCAACAACCAGTGAGGTTTTGGCCAGCTTGTTTTATAGAGAGTAGAAGGTATTAGAGATTGCAGATAAGGGTCACCAACGTGTGTGAGGAGAGTGAAGAGAAAAGACATTGGGAGTTGCCAGCAATTGTCTTAAGGAGAGATAGTTACAATTACTAGCCCAGAGATGGTTTCAACCCTTCTTCCACTACCACCCAGGTATGTGCTCTCCCTCCACACAGGTGAGCTCCAGAGTGCCAAGAGATCTCAGAAGGAGACAAGGATTACAAAAGCCCATCACATCACAGCAAATGTCCTCAAATGAAAAGAATTCCCAGTATCAAACAATGCCATTAAAACTCTATCTAGCATGATGGTAGAGGAGATTCGATCCTCTCTGTAGAGTGTTCTAGAAAGAAAAGCTGTGATGGCAACTTGACTGGCCTAGATGATTCCTAAAGCCTAGTTCTGAGAAAGTGTTTTCAGAACCTATCCTGTATGGACTGGCACTATCCAATAGGCTGAGGGCCTAGGCAGGGCAGACAAGGAGCAACGCAGCCTTCCTCTGTCTCTCTGCCTCCCTACTGACATCAGGGGGTGAACAGCTTCCACCAACACACACTCTCCTGGCAATGTTATTCTTACCCCGTGGGTGTAGGGAGCATCGGGCAGAAACTTCTGAGACCATGAGACAAATGAACCTTCTCTCTTAGCTTCTTTCCCTTGAGTATTTGTTATCATGGCGAGAACTGACTACCACAGAGAGGTCTTCTAAGAAACCACTAATGAGTGGCCATTTTTTATTAATCTGTTCCTCAGGCTTGAACACTTGGGCTCTGATAATCCCCCTGCCTTAGCCTCCACAGTAGCTGGGATTACCAGTTTAGCAGTCTTGTTCCACTTAGTGCCCCGGTTTCAGGATCACAGTGGCAAGTGCATCCCCCTCTGCTCCCAGTCCTGAAGGCCTTAAAGACAGTTTCTTGCTGCAAGTCATGGAAGAAAGGGAGTCAGGTATTCACTTTAGGATTCCAATCTGTTTACGTGCTTGGCCTGTCTCTGGAGCTAACATTGACAGAGCCGCAGTGACTTCTGATGGGATTCAAGAACAAAACATTTTCATATGGCTTTCACTTTCCAAAGCAAGCTGCGTCAGGAGTTAGGTGTTGAGAATTAGTCTTCGAATGGTTTCTGCAATAATCTAACCTGTTGTAGTACACTAAATTTTTGTATGTGGATACACGAAGAATTTTTCTTTCTATAATTATGCCTTTAAAAACTATTCCTTAACGCCAAGTAGTAGTGGTTCATGCCTTTAATTCTAGCACTTGGGGGGCAGAAGCAGGCAGATTTCTGAGTTCGAGGCCAGCCTGGTCTACAGAGTCAGTTCCAGGACAGCTAGGGCCACACAGAGAAACCCTGTCTCAAAAAAACAAAAACAAAACAACAACAAACAAACAAACAAAAGACCCTATTCCTTAAAATGGACCCCTTATTTTGGATTGTTTTTAATAAAAGAAATTGGAGAGTCATGACCTCAAAGCTTAGACAAGATTCTGATCTTAAAAAAAAAAAAGCTTTCCAAGACTTGAGCTAAAAAAAAAAATTGGTGCTAGCTGTCTCCCACACAATAACCTTGCTGAAAGCTATTTAGGTATTTATTACTATTCAGTATGCTGGGGTAGGGGTGGGGGAGGGCAGAACATGGTGCCTTCTACTCAGGAGACCTCCTACTGAGCTATATCCCTGCTCTACAATATTATTTTTGATGACTTAAGTTCATATCCACTCAGGTAGGAGCCAATCAACACACTGACTAAGAAGCAGGAAGCCCTCTTGGGTCTGTAAGCATGTGCATATGGCACTCCTGAGTGTGCTGGAATGGCCAGGCAGCAATGCGTGCTTGGCTGCTGCTAAGGAAATGCAGGAAAATTTTGTGAATAGAGAAAGACTTGTCCCAGTAAGGCCTATTGTCACCTCTAGCATGTAAGGAACACTCGGATGTCAGCCTCTGTGGGTCTGCACAGCAAGGAAACCAAACATGTAGGCCTTTGAAATGGTAAAGATGCATTTCCCAAGAGCAATTCTTAATACTTCCAGGTCCAATGGGTCAACTGAGGTAGTCAGATTCGGAGTCTTCCTTCTAAGGCTCAGACAGGAGAGCTATGGGAGAGCCATATGTAGAGCAAAGACAGACACCACAGAGACCCTGCCTCCCTGCCCCTGCTCCTCTCTTCTCTCTTAGTCTTCGTGGGAAGCAAACCAGGCTCCTTCTTGTACCTCCTTTGGGTCATTGGAGGAGCACACACACTTCTTATCCATGTTGCTAGTTTATCCTTGTCTTGCCTCCATGCCTTATAAGCTGGCAAATTCTGAAAGATGTTATTAGCAGCTTGGAATTCTATTTGTACAAAAAAGTACAAACAATTCAGAACAGAAATCAATCAGAAAACATTCATAATAATTGACAAAATCGTAGCTAACTTCTTCCTTTCCTCCTCTCCCTCCTCTTCCTCGTCCTCCTCCCCCTCCTCCTCCTCCTTCTTCATTGAGACAGGGTCTCATGTACCGAAGGCTGGCCTCAAACTCGATATGCATCTAAGGATGACCTTGAACTTCTAACCCTTCTACTTGTACATCCCAAGTGCTGGGATTGCAGATGTGTGCCACTATGCTGGATCTATGAGGTACTGAGGATCAAATCCAGTGTCTCTGACATGCTACGCAATCCTTCTACCACAATGTGTGTGTGTGTGTGTGTGTGTGTGTGTGTGTGTGTGTGTGTTGTGCTGGGAACTAACCCAGGGCCTTTTTTCTACCGGACAAAGTCTCTATGGTTGAGCTACACACCCAACACCAAAGAATAGTTTTAAAAAGAAACTATAATAAGCACAACAGTACTATTTGTGGTGAAATGCCCAGAATATCCTTATTTGAACAGGGACTCTGGAGGTTGACCCCAAGGCTGTGCACATGCTAAGACTATCACTGACGGCACATCAGTACCTTCTCTGGATTGTGATTTAAAGTCAAGGTCTCACTATAAGGATCTAGCTGGCCTGGTACTCACTGTAGAGCAGGCTGGACTATAGCTCACAGAACTCTGCCTGTTGCCTCCCAAGTGCTGAGATTAAAGGCTTGTACCATCATGACGAGCCTCAGCTATGTTCTGAAGGAGATTATTTTTTATTTTAGACTGCGAAAAATCAAACATTGATTCACTAACTTGCAAAAACAAATAAACAAAAACAAAAAAACAAAACAACTCCCCTTCTCCCTTACTTCTGGGCTTTACTTTGGTAAAAGGAGTGAGCCCCTTTCCTCTCTAGTGGTTCTTCCCGCTCTGTGCCTGCCATTCCTTCTGTCTGCTAGTGCTTTTAGCTTTTAATGATCTTCCCGAATCTTGGCTGTAGCTGCAGCAGGGCCAGGCAAGCAAGTCCTAAGTCTCCCTTTGGGTCTGACACGTCTCACACTGCAACCACATTTGGGTGAACACTAAGTAAATATTTGTTGACTGAAGCGTCTAAGTCAATTCATTCCCGTGGCTCTCTGAAAGCGCGCTTGTTATTTATTAAGTGCCCACAATGGGTCAAAGAGTCAATGAATTTCAGAGCTGGAGGGATTTTAGAGGTGACCTTGTCCAACCCCTTCATTTTATAAACAGGAAGCTGAAATCCAAAGAGAGGGCTCTGCCCAAGGTCAGACACCAAGAACACTCAGAGCTGAAAACGAAACTCAGTGAAGGCTCTCGGTTCTTACTGCAGCCGTGTTATTTCTACCCTCTAGTTTATAATGTAATTATAACAAGTATTTGTAGCTGAAGGCATTAGCATAGTCAGAAGGATGACCTTGGAATCTATATGTGGTTAAGAGAAAACTGATAAAAAGAGAGAAAAGAAGGGAAAGTGCACAGGTCTGAACCTGTTTTAGAGTTGATTCGACATTAATTATATTGCATTACTGTCCTGAACAAGATGTAGAGATGGCAAACAGACAAAATAGAACATGCAAGAAAAACATTGAAAACAGACTAATAAAAGTTAAAAAAAAAAAAGAAAAAGAAAAGAAAAGAAAAGGAGCCAGGCTGGAGTGAGTATTGCGTAGAATGTGTGTTGGAAATCCCTGATGATAGCGGTAAGAGGGCTAAGTGCCGGAGGACACACACATCACAGTTCTCAGATGAAGAACCTGCTAGCTCTGGAAAAGCTCATCTCCTTTCACTAATGAAGAACCAAAGAGAACATTCTCTCATGAGGGCTCCTAGACCTTAAAGTAAACGAGGATAAATTGGAATCAGAAGGACCACCTTTCTGAGGACTCGTCCCATCTGGGCCATGTCCCTCGAAGAGACTTTTCAAGTCACAACACCCCTTTGTTCCACATTTGTGGAAGGGAGAAGAAGGAAACCGGGCCACCTCCACTGGGGACAAGGAGAATATGCAAGTCAGGTACAGATTCTGCTACCCCCGCGCCCCTTCCAGGCTTGATTGGAAGGAGCTAGATCTGGCTGGATCCAGGACCTTCTGTGTGAACAGTCCTAAGTTCCCACCCCCAAGGGAGTTTACTCTCATCAAAGAGGAAGTCTAGAACCTGGGCCAACTCCCGAAATTGCTGCTTCCCCTGACTGCCCAGAACAGCTGTTTAGAGGATGCAGAAATGAATTTCCTGGAAAACTGCTTAGAGCTCTGAGTGCCTAGGTATCCCAAGTTTCAGTGCTTGGAGATAGAGGGATAGGAAAGGTTGACGTGACAAAACAGGAGAGCCATTCCCCACTGGAACACAGAAGAGTGCTCTTTGACCTAATACCCAGCCAAACAAACACAAGTTTAGGCTCTTTTTCTAGTTTGGTCTTCTGGTCTACCCAGGAAAATGTCACTGAGAATAATCAATTAGAACTTGAACTCTGAGTCAAAGCTAGGATGGTATTCTGCCATATGGGGGAAAAGAATCGTGTATCCATATACAAGATAATGCCCCCAGTCTTTAGCTTTGCTCTATGATTAAATAAACTTGGGAGGAAAACAAACTCTTAAAGGACCTGGGGTAAGTAGAGGGTGAGCTCACTCATCTAAATGTGTCTGTCCACGGTTATTTCAAGGTAATATTTTTATATACAAGTAAGGTCAGCAGGACAAGAAGCTAATTTGAAAATCAGTTTCTGGTCTTGGATTTGCTTCCTCTCATGGCTCCCAAGCCTGGAAGGCTGCATTTGCTCTGCAAAGAGTCTGTAGGATTTTATTCACAGTAATGGTGGGGATTTACAGGGGCTCTCCTGGAACTCTGCCCTCTGTACAAACTTGCCTTCTTCAAGATAAGCTGGGAAACACTGAAGTGATGTCACTGTACTTCAGGATATGCTGGGGAATGGTAAGGTAATATAAGCTGCTGCTTATGATGTTTCTGGGATTCCTCTCGTGGCGTCACTGTCTGAGGCTCTAACACTTGACTTTCTGTGTAACAAAGTGGGCTTCTTCCAGTGTGGCTCTGATATGTGGAAACTCACAAAGCCACTCAGGGGTCAGTTGGGATGACTGAGATGAACAGTTGCTCAAGCTGAGTAATGCCATTGTTGTCGTTATCATCATTACCACCACCACCATCATCACCATCACCACCACCACCACCACCATCATCATTGTGGTTTTTTGAGAAAGGGTCTCACTATGTAGCCTTTGCTGGCTTGGCACTCACTATGTAGAACAGAAAGGCCTCAAATACATATAGATCTCTCTGTCTTTGCCTCCCGAGTGCTGGAATTTAAGGCATGCACCACCATGCCCAGCTGAGTAATACTATTTTTGGTTGAAAAATTGTCAGGTCCAAAATGTAATTATTTTATTTTCCAATGCCCCTGAGGAATTTTGACAAGGACACGTATTTATGGAAGAGGAATTTACCTTCTATTATTCTCAAGAAATGGAAGTGTGGAATGGAAACGGCTTCTCCAGGACTAGTTCATCTGGTTCTTCTGTTTATAACTACCCTTCTGGGGGGCTCAAGCTGTCTGTTTTATAAGCAACATAATAATTGTGTTCTTAGTTTCTGGCAAAGCACAGTCCATATTCAAATGTAAGATAGTCACTAAAGCAAATTGTCCTTCACCCACCAATTTAGTAAGACTCGATGCCGTTACCGTTACCTTTATCTCGAGCCATGAAGGACACTTCAATCATACAGTTACTCATTTAAGTGTGCCTTCTATTCATTTCAGCTTGAACCTTCTTTCCTTTGAGTTTCCACATCAATTTGATAATATAAAAGAGAAACTTAGGTGGCCTTGTTGATGGTTGGTTCTGTTAGGATTTTTGAAGTCTCCTGTTGCTTCTCATATCCTCAGGATTGTGTAATGTTTTAAATTACAAAGGATAGCTCTCCCCAGCATTCCTTTGTGTTTCTTGTATGTGACAGCAAAAGATTGCAGTTGCTTTTTTTTGAACCATTCAAAGATTTTATAAACAGCTAGAAAAGGAGGCAATATTCTCCTATGTGTATTTCCTCTATGAATTCTTGGTTATTTTTCCTTAGCAGTTGAATTATAAATGGTGCCGCTCAGAATAAACACACAGACATAGACACAGACACAGACACAGATGTAGACTCATACACAGACACACACAGAGATACAGGCACACACCACACAGTCATACATGTACAGACACACATATGTGTATCACACATAGACACATACAGACAGACACACATAAACACACATTCTTTTATGTCTTTGCCATCTTATTGTCTATTACTTTTCTTACTCCTTAAAGATCAGCCTCTTTGCTTTTATACACACACACACACACACACACACACACACACACACAAAGGTGTTTTATCCTTTTGGGTTTTAATTCTGAGAATTCTATAAAAGATAATATAATGCTGTTTACTGTGGTGGTTTGAATACTCTTGGCCCATGGGGAGTGGCACTGTTACAAGGTGTAACCTTGTTGGAGGAAATATGTCACTGCTAGAGTGAGCTTTTCGGTCCTATGTTCAGGCTCCGCCCAGTGCAGTAGACAGTCTTCTTTTAGCTGCCTTAAGATCAAGGTGTAGAACTCTTAGCTTCTTCTCCAACACCAAGTCTGCCTGGATGATGTTGTGCTTCCCACCATGAGGACTGAACCTCTGAAACAGTAAGCCAGCCCCAGCTAAATGTTTGTCTTGTTAAGAGTTGCCTTGGTCATGGTGTCTCTTCACAGGAATGAAACCCTAACGGAGACAATTGTCTACCTGCAAATATGAGGCCATTTGACTAAGAAAAAAAAAAAAGAAAAAAAACAGGTGTGTGTGCAGCTGTTCATACATGCTGCTCACCTGTGCATACAGGTGTGAGTGCAGCTGTGCATACATGCTGCTCACCTGTGCATATGGCCACATGGCTGTCTCAGAGAGCAGAGCTGTGCGGCAGTGGTGGTGGGGGAGGACATCTTGAAGACATGCTTTTTAAACCTAAGCTTTAAATCCTGAAGAATGCAGTCCCAATGAATGATTAAAAACAAAACAAAAGTACCTGCTGGCTTAAAAAAGGAAATGAAGAGAAGAATCAAGGAAAAATAAATACTGCTTGGGATTCTGAGTCTGGAATTTAGTGTGAAGAGCAATTGGAAAATTCTGTCTATCAGAACAGATGAGTCTCTAGTTCACTGCTGCTCAGCCTGTGGATGGAAACCCCTTTGGGGTATCAAACATCCTTTCACAAGAGTAGAATATCAGATACCCCGAATACCAGGTATTCATATCAAGATTCATTAACAGTAGCAAAATTACAGTTGTAGAGTAGCAACAAAAACAATTTTGTAGTTGGTGGTAACCACAACATGAGGAGGGTCACAGTGATAGGAAGGCTTAGAATCACTGCTCTAGTTCTATAACTAGAACCACTGGAGTTTACTTCATTAAGAAACCTTTCCTATCTCAAGGTAATACGATGGATCACAAAGATAACTGACTTCTGGCTGTGGTCTCTACATGTAGGCATGTGTACCTGCACACTGGTGTATGTATCACACACATACACATGACACACCACACTTTGCATACCACAACCTGGTCTCTGCTATGCACTGTGTCTTTGTCACCTTGAGGATCCCTGCACTGTTCTTCTCTTTGTCCCCTAACACTGTTGCATGGCACTTTCCTCTAATTGAACCATCCCCTGAGGAGGGAGGGAGGGAGGGAGAGGGTCAAAAGTCTCCTAAGGTTGACACAAGGTCACTTGGACCATTCTCAAGGCCCCATCCCAGCAGTTTAAAATGAGTAAACAACTGTAGGGGAGGAGACTGTTAATCAGGCCAAGAGCGGAGAGAAGAGTTGTGGTTTTTGTTTGTTTGTTTTTGTTTTGTTTTATTTTTGAGGGTGGAGCTGTCTGCAAGCTGCCAGAGAGCTCCAGGGTTGCAGCTCCTTGAGTTTTCCTGGTGTTTTGTGACCATTATTGGGGTGGCCTTTCTGTGATTCAGCTGCTCTTGGGTCACCTCTTGCCCCTTGTAAGCAACCCTAACAAACACTGCTTCACCAAGTTGGCCACTGGTGTAATTGGTACTTAAGTGGTCAGTCATGAACTCCCTCTAGGCAGTGAATAGAGGAGTGTGTCCTGTTTTCCCAGGAAAAGACAAGTACACAAGACACTTAGCAACACTTAAGGCTTAGTGGCTAATTAGATCAAGGGTGGCCCTCCAGAATTGAGATGCCATTGAGGGTGGGGGCCCACGAGAGGACTTACCAAGCTGTGTTGTGCCTTTCCACTGTTTCCCTGCAGTATAATGTAGCTTGCAATTTTATGAGTGTTTTGATTTGTTTTCTTTAGTGTCAGCAGTGACAGATGCTTGT
The DNA here is from genome assembly GCA_902729485.2 of Mus minutoides. Classification (NCBI taxonomy): domain Eukaryota; kingdom Metazoa; phylum Chordata; class Mammalia; order Rodentia; family Muridae; genus Mus; species Mus minutoides. Next base: position 643,440 of record LR750265.1, read on the forward strand.
AGACAGAACAAGGGCATGTCCAGTCAGCCTGTCCTACCTTCTCAGCCAGAAGACAATACTGCCGCAAAGGACTTCTATTTCCTGGGTTCCAGGGTCTGGGGAGGGCTGTGTTATGCCTTAGTGTGTAGTCCACAAATTTCTGACCTTCATAAATTGAGTTAGTATTCAACTGAGGATGCTGGCTTTCTCTAATCATGTGATGGGCCAACATCCTATAGAGGATGTGTAGTCTGACCACAAACTGTGAAAAATAGTAAACTCAGAGTCAGCCTCTGAGGACATTATATATTCATCAAGGACTCTGCCATTGATGCACCCTTTTTTATTATATATTATAGAGGCAAAGCCATTAGGCCAGTGGTCCTCAACCCATGGGTGCAACCCCTTTGGCAAACCTCTACATCTCTAAAAATATTTACATTATGATTCATAACAGTATCAGAATTGCAATTATGAAGTATCAACACAAGTAATTTTATGGTTGGGGGGGTCACTACAATATGAGGAACTGTATTAAGGGTCTGAGTGTTAGGAAGGCTGAGAACCGTTGTGCTAAGTATCACCTTAGCATGAATAATTCCTGTGTCCCTGAGACAGAATAACAGACAGAAGCAGCCGGGGCAGGAAAGGTTTATTTGTGGCTCACAGTGTCTGTGAAATCTCAGTACATCACAATAGAGATGTCGAGGCGGTCAGTGAAATTCCTTTTGTGGCTGGGAGCCTGAGGTGGTTGTTGTTCACATGGTACCTGACTGGAAGCTGAGTAAGCTGGACTGGAAACAGAGGCCAGTTGTAGGAGGCTAGGATAATCTTCAAAGGTTCATCCCTGGTGACCTATGTCCACTACCTGGACCCCACCTTCCAAAGGTTCCACTGCCTTCAATATCGTCCGGTAGGATGGGGGCCAAATAATCAAACACGACTTGTTGACAATATTCCAGGCATCCTTTTTTTCCCTTCAGTGATCTAACTGCCCATATCTTGTGCACAGTAGGCAAGATTTACCACTGAGCTATATCTCCAATGCAGTCAGCCATCTTTTCAGAGCATCCTGTAAAAGGTATTGTGTGGAAACTGTATTTATTAAATACTCTTTCTGTTCTAGTCAGCTCTTCTGTTACGATAAAACACCATGGCTAAAACCAACTTGGGGAGGAAAGGGGTTATTTCAGTTTGTAGGTTGTAATCTATCATCAAAGGAAGCCAGGACAGGAGTTCAAAACAGGAACCTTGAGGCTGGACTGAAGCAGAGGCCACGGAGGGGGGCTGCTTACTGGCTTGCTCCGCGCAGCTCTCTCAGTTGCTTTCTTATACAACCCTGGACCACTTATCCAGGGATGGCCCCATTCACAGTGGGTGAGCCCTCTCACATCAATCATCAGTCAAGAAAATACCCCCATAGATGCCCATGGATCCATTTCATTGTGGCAGTCCCTCTCCTGAGATCCCCTCCTAGTTAACAAACACTAAGTCTCACACTTACTTACTCGGTGTGGGAAGACTGACGACAAAATACAAAATAACTATCCAAAAAAAAAAATTGAAAACCAAAAAAAAAAAAAAAAAAAAGGAATCTAAAAAGATGTCTAATGGGGGTGAATTAGAATTAGAGCTCTGTATCTCGGTTTAGAAAAATTAAATTACATAAGCCCGTGAGAGGGACAGCTGACCAGGCGCCGCTCACATGAAGAAAACATTGTGGTTTTAGTTGCTCTGTCTGCAATGTCTGGAAAGACTTCAAAATGCAGTGCAAATAGACCACTTTAAAGGTAAGGATAACAAGCTCTGGGCTCAGGAAGTAGAAAACCTTTTCTTCACTTGGTTGTAGCCGTTGGCATCACAGTGCCTCCTCCTGAGGACATTTACAGGCTACAGTGCTTGGGGAGCATACATAGTCAAACTATGGGTTGTCACCAAGAATAAGTGTCACATCTGCGTGGTTGATATCAAGCAGGATAGAACAGGAATAGGAAAAGGAAGAAGAGAGAAAGACCATCATGCAGAACAGGATGTAACTGGGTTGAGAAAGGTATGAATTCAATAGTATCTAATGAGTCTGAAGTATCTAATGAGTATCTAATGAGTTGTACTGAAGCCTTGCTGTAGTTTATGTGTGAATATACATACTGGTCATGTGTAGGATGGACTTATTTTGGGGGCGAGTCATAGTCAACCAAGTCTGAAAGATATTAAGGTAGAGAAAGAAATCCAGATGGTGCTAATTGCAACTAGCAGGTATGTGTAACTAGAAGAGTAAGAGGTGATATAAAAGCTCTCTTCCATTAGTTGAAGGACTGTCATGTAGAAGAGGCAGTTGTTAGATCACCATGCAGATGAGCTATTTGACATTTGGTGCTGTCTGTCCAGAAAACTGCAAAATACCTTCCTTTAAATATGCTTTAGCACAAGACAGAGGGGTTATCTGTCAGGCTCACCGAGGCAGAGATTCTCTTCTGGGAAAGGAGATAGATTAGAATTCCTTGGATGTCCCCCAACCATTCTGTTTTCGCCATGGGTGTGTTTGATTTTGTAACTATAGCCATAGACATTTTAGCCAAGTGGTCATCTCCTATGGTTGGAGAAAAAAGACAGTTCATTCATTTCTAGTGATTTTTATAACATCATGTGTCACATGGGGTGTCTGTTTTACATATGAGATTATTAAGGAACTTGATAAATATCAGCTCATGAATTCTTTAGCTTAGCTATGTATTCTCTCAACTCTGGGTAGCAGCCTGACATGTGGAAGAGACCCCTGAATCCCTTACCTGTTGATACCTGCCCTCTCCTCATTTGTAAGAAAAATGCCAAGTTTTACCTGGGTTCACAGCTACCTGCTATAGATATTGTATTTCTCAAGAATTCACACATATATGAATATATATTCAATTACACTCAATCATGCCTAAAGCAATAGGAATGAAACCTGTTCGCTTCTGAGAAACTCTGAGAAAAGACTGCCAAGTGTCTCTGCTACCTCCCTCGCCTTGCCTCTTGGTCAAATATAAGCTGCCATCCTGAACTATGAAGTGGAAACCACGGGTCCAGGATGCTGGGCCTAGTTGCCTGACATGACATGTATACTCATTTATCACATCTAGATTAATCTTTTACAGGGTAATTAATGAGAGAGAGAGAGAGAGAGAGAGAGAGCGCACTTCATCTTACCTAAGTCAATGCTGTTTGTTATATAAAGTTGAACCTAGTGTTAATTGATAACTCCAGTTTTCTTTCACCCAGGAGCATTGGGCACTTGCGATGGTTTATATTAGCTACCAGTTTGAAAAGATTTAGAATCCAGGATGAATCTCTAGGCTTGCTGGTTAGGGACTGTCTGGATTAGACTTACTGGGGTAGGAAGAACTACATAAATGTGAATGGTACGCTTCCATGGACTGGGGTCTGAGACTCAGTACAAAGGAAAAACACAGCTGGACGGGAGCATTCATCCCTGTCCTTTCCACCTGTGGTTACAGTGTGACCAGCCAGCGCATCTTCCTGTCCTTACACCATTCCTGTGCCACACAATGCACTATGACCCTCCCATTGTCAGACTGTGTCTCTTCCTGCTGTAAGACTACGTTCCCCCCACCCCACCTCTATAAGACTATGTCCCCTAATGCTTTAACACTGTGTCCCCTCCTGCTGTAAGACTGTGACCCCTATTCTGTAACACTGTGTCCCCCTCCTGCTGTAAGACTTATCCCACCCCCTTGCTGTAACACTGTGTCCCGCCCCTGCTGTAAGACAGTGTCCCCTCCTGCTGTAAGACTGTGTCCCCTCCTGCTGTAAGACAGTGTCCCTCCTGCTGTAACACTGTGTCCCCTTCTGCTGTAAGACTGTGTCCCCTTCTGCTGTAAAACTGTGTTCCCTCCTGCTGTAAAACTGTGTCCTCTCCTGCTGTAAAATTGTGTCCTCTCTTGCTGTAAGACCGTGTCCCCTCCTGTTGTAATACTGTGTCCCACCCCTGCTGTAAGACTGTGTCCCCTCCTGCTGTAAGACAAAAGGAATCACTTCTCCCTTAAGTTAGTTCTCATCCGGTTGTCAGTGAGAAACACAACTAATACAATATCCTACTTTTATTTTCAGTAGAAATGACAAGATTCCAGATCTTCTGAATTTAGAATTTTTGCTCCTGTGGAGGTGCTAGGACACGAGCCCAGCCTCATAACTTTCAACTTACAATTTGTCCTGCCTGCAACTTTTGCTGGGGTAAAGGTGGCACAGAGGTTGTGGGAGTGGCCAACCAGCTTGAGACCCATGCTACAAAAGGGATCCCACCCCTGACACTTCCAGGAGAGCCAGAAACCAGAGACTAGATAGTCCAGAGACCTGGGAAAGAACCAAACATGAATGGCAAAAAAATAAAAAAAAATTTTAAAAAGTCAATTAAATGCTTCACAATGGTATTCTGCTATACTCATAGACTAGGGCCTAGCATAACTGCCATCAGAGAAGCTTCACCCAGCAGCTGATGGAAACAGATGCAGAGACACAGCCAAACCTTAGGTGAAGCTTGGAGAATCCTGTAGAAGAGGGGGAGGAAGGATTGTAGGAGCCAGAGGGGTCAAGGACACCACAAGAAAACCCACAGAATCAACTAACTTGGGCTCACGGGGCTCACAGAGACTGAACTGCCAACCAGGGAGCCTGCATGGGACTGACCTAGAGCTTCTGCATAGATGTGACGTGTGTCTAGCTTGGTCTTCTTGTGGGAGTCCTAACAGTGGGAGCAGCAGTTGTTCTTACTCTATTGACAACCTTTGAGATCCTTTTGCTCCCACTGGGTTGCCTTGTCCAGCCTTAATGTGAGGGGAGGTACCTAGACTTACTTAATATGCCATATTTGGTTGATGTCCATGGGGAGGTCTGCTCTTTTCTAAAGAGGAGTGGATGAGGGGGCAGAGATGTGAGGGAGGGGCAGGGAGGAGAGGGGGGGAGAGAAAACTGTGTTTGGGATAGAAAATGATGACGACAATGATGATGGTGATGATGAGATAACATTTGCTTCCTGATGTCTCTTATGATAGAGGAATACCTCTAAGTTTTCTGTGTGTTGATTTCCAGTGCTAAAATGACAGCACATTTGCTCTCCTAGGGTTTTTGGTACTTTTTTCGTCAGTAGATAAGACTAATGAGTCTTCCAAAGAGTGCTGATTCAGGCATTCAAAGAAACAGACCTATCTGCAGCCCTTCTCTCTCACACAACATGGGCAAGAACAATGCTCTCCCTGTCTTCCCGTCTTTGAAATCTTTAGACTTTGGTTTATCCTCCTCTTCCCACAACCAGGCTTCAGCAGGCCGATGTTTGTGGGAGGGCCAGGACTTCAGAGAACTTAGGGAGATTATAATGTCTTTCTCATCTTTCAAGACAATGAGAATCTGAGATGTTCTCATCTTGGTTTGCATCCCTCTGAGAATCAATCGGAGGACACAATCCTTGCTAGGCAAGCACTCTACCACTAAGCAACAGCCCTGCCCCCACAAGCAGATGTTTTGATTCATAGATATGAATCCTAACTGTACTGGTAGCTCGTGACCCTGCTTAGTGATCACCAGGAACAGATATGTTATACAGATGCTGGTATGCTCATGTATGCTTTCTATAATTTATGATATTATAGTGGAGGAAGAGCATTAGAAAGAGGAGTCATGTTTCAGAGGGCATGAATCATGTGGGAACAGATGTTCTGAAGATCGCACATAGTTGACTGATTTATGATAGTCAAGAACCTTGATCTAAATGCAAGGTCCCAACCAGTACTTCCTTTAAAGGTTCATTGCACTTTCGAGTTAAAAAGCCCACATACTTAAGTGATATGCTATTTGAGAACAATAATATTTTTTATATTGTTTATAGATAAAGATGTTTATTCCAAAGACAACCCGAAGTTTCCATAAGAAAATCCACGCTGAACATAGTGGAATAAGCGTGGCTTTGTGGAAGACTGTGGTGTTGTCCTGTAGACTCCCTCCGGCCCATTCACCCCCACTCACATTTCCTCCAATACCAAGACATATTCAGATAACTAGACTCATTTGTAATGAGACATCAAGGGAAATTAACAGAGAGGGGCACGTGACATGCTCAGTACCTTAACTGGAGAAGCAGTCTCTAAATATAACCTAACTCTTTGCTTCTGAGTCTTTCCCCACACTCATTGAAAGGCTGTGATGGAACAGTTGCTGCAGATGGCTCTGAGAGGCCGTGTGTGTGCTGAGAAGGGACCCTTGTCCTGCAAGAGCAGCCAATGCTCTTAATCACTGAGCCTTATCTCCAGCCCCTAACAAAGAAGATGGAGACACAGGCTTTAATAAGAGACAGAGTCTCACATGTATCCCCATCTGACGTGGACTTCATTATGTAGATCAGGCTGACCCCAAACCCACAGAGACCTACTGGCCTCTGCCTCCTGAGTGCTGGGTTCCCAGGCATTAGAAGCTATGCCTGGCATGCACCTGCTTATCAGCAAGATTTTTATAGGAGCAGCTCTGTCTGTTTAGCTGCTGTTTCTTTTCTGAGACTCTTGGCTCCTCTGCCAAGAAGAAGATTGGAAGCATTATAGAGTAGCTGGGCACATAATGGAGTTACTTGGGGAAACCGAAAAATGTATTAGCCCCAGCCCTGGGATTCATAAAAATTCCCCTGGTGGTTATAAAATGTGTGTTAGGTGAGGTAGACAGCATCATGGAGAATCACAGTTAGAACTTTAAAGCTGGGCTCTTTTCATTCCCAACCATGGATGTACAATCAGTACTACTAGCCATCACTAATTGAGCCCTTGCTGGTACAAGTATTGCTGGGGAGTATTGTACGTGATGTCATTGTATCCTTAGCACAACTGGATATCCATCCATGTGATAATCTTCACCATCAATCTAATAATAGCAAATACAAAAACTGTTGCTGTAGGCACCGGTGTGAACCCACAGATGGTAAGACACAGGTCATGCCTTGGGGAAGTCAAGCATTGCAGATGGGGCAATCACAGTGTTTATGTTCATAGCAGAATGCAGACCGCTTTTTGCAAGGAAGTACAAACATAGTTCGAAGGAAGAAAGGTTACCACACATTGGAAACACCTAGGAAGGTGACGTTTGTGCTTCTATAGGCTTTGTGTACTGTTCGCTACAAAAGGCACTTAAATCTTTAGGAATTATGCAGCTGGATAGAGGCTGTATTGGAGAACCTCACAGACATGGGGTAGGATTCCAGCCCAGAGGGGCACTGGGAATAGAATGTTCTAGATAGGACGACAAGAAGGCCCAAAGCCAGTTGTTGAGTGAGAACTCGGACCTGCTCAAGTAAGAAGAGAGTCTAGTTTGCCCCAATAAGATGTAAATGAGGGAAAGCAGCCAGAGCTGCAGAGAGGAAGGAGGAATCTGCTCAGCCTGAACCGTCCATGTGATTCCAGGGGAGACCGTCCATGTGATTCCAGGGGAGACCCACACATAGTAGGCTCTCACAAAGAATCCATACCATTTTTCTCCCAATTCACTTCTCAAATACAACTCAAACTATTAACATTTAGGGCTCTCTACAAAGCCAGTGTGCAGTGGATATTCAAAGGTGATGAAACAGTATCAGAGAGGTTAAAAACACTGAAAAGAATACTCAAATTATCTGCTGTTACAGCAGTAACATGAGGTGGACAACAGTTCCAAGATGGTGCCTGGGTGAACGGAGAACGGTGGTGTGGCTGTGGAAATAACTGAATAATGGGTCTAGGGCAGACTTGCAGAGCCTGAACACTGGTCAGCGTGGGTGTGGCAATGTGCAGCAGCAAAGGCAGTGTGTGTGAGAGAAGCTGGGGACTGGGGGCATGGCTTGCTGCTTGTATCCAGCCTCTTTTTCATTTCTTCCCACACACCTGGCAGTGGGACTGGCTTCTCCCTCTCTCTTCCCCTCCCAGATGCTAGGCTACACAGCTTTGACTGTGCTCCACAGTGATGCCCAAGATCATGGCTCTACTCCAACTCAGACTAAAATACTGTGAAGTCTTATTTGAACACCCATAGAGATGCAGACTAGTCTTAAGGCTGGGCCTTCTTGGGAGTTTCCAGTTCTGCCAGGCTCTTGCACTTCTGGTGGGGACTTTGTTCTTAGGTGGAGGAGCTCTGAGCCAATGTAGCTTGTTTACAGGCTCTCAACATCATAACATGTTGGCAATTGCTCAAGAAAATGTGGCAGATTGCTGTAAACCATCTGAGTATAGGCCTGGCCACACAAGGAAAGCCAGCTGAACATCAAGACATATCCTTGATTTGATGTCTGTGTGACTGGCCTGTGGTAGAGAGTTCCCTAGTAGAGTATGAGGAATGTGCTGGAAGGTTAGAGTATTAGTAGCAGCCATTTTGTTGTCTAACACTAAGCATTGAGTCCTAGGGCCTGTGCACCTAGGCGTACTCTACCAAAAGGCCACACTTCCAGTCCCATTCTCACTGTTCTCATTGGGGATGGGGGCATGGCTGGGGACAGAAGTCCCAGCCCAAGGCCTTGTGTGACATGTCTTGAACAAACCCTTGAAGCACAAATACCAGCTAGGAATGAGGTCTGCTTTTCTGCTATTTGTTTTTCTTCTAAAATCTTACATCCTCAGAACTATATCTTTTAATCCTAGAGTGCATTAATTTTTTTTTCTGGGTACAGATTGTTCCAATTAAATTCTCAAATGTCAAAAGTTTCTTAAAATAAAACTCCTTAAAATAAACCAAATCAGCCGTTCTGGATCTCAGCCAACATAAATCAAAGTACCTAAGCAGATGGGGCATCTGTAAACCGAAGGTGAGCACAGGCCCTCCTGTAGACCAAGGTGAGCATAGGCCCTCCTGTAGACCAAGGTGAGCATTGGCCCTCCTGTAGACCAAGGTATGCACAGGCCCTCCTGGGAAAAGCAGAAGGCTGAGCTCCGGCCAGTTTACCTTTTCAAATAGTTTATTTTATGAAACAGGCTAACATCTTATTAAACACACAAATTGTGCTTCCTGTGACTCTTGCTCACTAGCAGAAACCTGCAGAATATGTCTAGGATGCTCAGAACAAGAAATCGTGGTCCAGTTAACAAAGCAGCTGGCTTTATTTGGAGCAAGAGGGAAGAACACAGACTCAGGGCTGAGGGAACATCAATTCCTCAGCCTCCACCAGCTGGGATAAGGCCATCAGCAAGACGCAACCTGCCCCTGGTCTTGCGAGCACACTTATGCTGCATTGGCCTCTGGCACCTGGCTGGTTCTGGGCAAAGAGAAGGTGTGGCTGCTGGAGATGAATGGCCTCCTGTGCTGGAACTGGTCACACCATGAGTGCAAACTCTCCTGGGACCTGAGTAGCTACCCTTGCCCCCAGAGCAATCAATGCTGCTGAGAAAGAAAAGGGTGGGCTAACAAACCAGGGGAAAGAGAGCCATTACATCTCTTGCCACTCTGCTGGGTTGGGGCCCTGTGAGCTGTCAGCACCAATATGGGAGAGTTAGGGTGGGGCAGAGAATCACCCAGGTCAAGGTCAGCCAGAAACACTAGCAGCGGCAAACTCCCAGGCCTGGGCTGTGGACCTACCCAGCTCTGCAGGACAATGGGCAAGGTGCAAGTTCTACATGGAGTCAACAGCCAGAGACTCCAGGTGGGTAATTCAAGATCAAGGTAGGACCAGGGAAGAAGCTAGCCAGGGAACAGACAGTCAACAGCACTCTCCTGTGGACCTTGACATTAGTCGGCGAAGGAAACCTGTGCCCACTCTCTGACCACAGGGTGATTCTCCGAAACAGTACTTATAATTTAAAGTGACTCAGCTAATTCTTTATGGAGGTGGCCGGCCTGCCTGCCTGTCTCAACATGAGTTCCTCAAGCTGGGCTCCGTGTTTGCCTTCTTACGTGACCCTGCGGGACTCTTTAATGGCCCTGTCCTCTGGCTTGGGAACAGAGCGTGCTTAAGAGAAAGCAAAGACAAAAAGCACAAAGACAGAAAGGTGGACAGAAGGGCAGGTGCTCAGAGAGCATTTTCTTCCCTGTTCCCTTCTGGCCTCTGGGCAGGCTTGTCAATGCCAGTGGGAGTGCAGATCTGGACAGTACCAGCGACAGACCTTTGTGCGGGTCCCGTGAGGGCACATGGTTTTGGAGCCTGAAACATGAATAATGTGGAACACATTCACCTTCATTTTTTGCTGTTTCATTTTCATCTCTCGCTGGGATTTTTTTTTTCTTTCAGTGTTTGCAATACAAACAAGCTGTAACCTGAAAGCACAATTCTCAGGGATGACGTTATGGTGAAGAAATGCAGTTAAAATGCTCACGAGGGATCGCCCGCAGCTCTAAAGAACAGATTCTCTTAAGGGTTGGATTTATTTAGTGGGGTTTGACCAAAGCAGAATGAACCACTGAAAAAAGAAAGAATGTCCTCCTACCCTGCAGAGGAAATCTAATGAGAAACACAGGAAGACACCGGGAAGTAAAGGAGGCTTTAAGCCTGTGTCTTACAGACAAAGACTTGGCCCACTGAACTGGTACCCATTCAATGACTGATGTGAGGCGGAAGTCTGTTGGATGGGGGTAGGGAATGGAACGGTGACTTGGATGATGAGATGTTGACTGTTGGTGTGTTAGCACAGGGGAGGGGTGGCAGACTTCACACTTGAATGTTCTTTTGATGGACTGGGTGGAGTGGCCCTGAGGAGTCAGTACAGATTTTGCTTTTAACAGTCTTCTGGGTGAGGTCTGTGCAGGTGGCTTCTGGGCCACATTTTTTGAAGGAATGGCCATAGTGCCAGGCTCGTGGCACAGAGAGAGCAAGACCAGATCATTAGCTCCAGGCTAGGGACCATGTTCCGGAGCTCTGCCTCCCCACCAAAGTTCTGATTCCTTACTGGAGCTCAGCCTCTCTTCTGTGCACCTATGCTGGAGCTGGAGAGATGGCTCAGCAAGTAAGAGCACTGGATGTACTTCTAGAGTATTTTGGTTTGATTCCCAGCACCCACATGGCAGCTCACAACTATCCAGGAAGCACCCTCTCCTGCTTCTGCCAGCTCTGGAGGCATGGGCAGAGCACCCATATACATAAAATAAAATTAAAGCTAAAACAAATAAAACCACGCTTGAATTCTTTGATCTGTGAGGGAAAAAAGGCCATTTAACCTGGTTCTTATAATGAGGTGGTTTTTATTTATTTATTTTTAATGTTTTTATGGTGAAAAAATTGGAAACTACTAAATGTAATGGGAACTTCCAGAAAACAAAAATCTGTGGCCTAGCTAGGCCTCTAAGTCCCTAGAATCATGGCAGGTCAGGGGACCTGAGGGTCACACAGTGGCCTCCTTTGGCCTTCTTCTGTTCCCTAGTTTCTGCCACCATGAACTTCTGCTAACGTCTGCCTGCTCACTCTGTCTTGGTGCACCCCAAGCCCTTGCTTCCTAGAGCAGGTATAGTATGTCAGCCAGGGATCTCCTGAGCCAAGCATCCTGTGACCAACAGGAGAGCCACACCTTTCCAGACACCTGGGTCCAGCAGATCTGGATGGGCCACATGGCACAGTTCCACAGTTGGGGTACAGCTGCTGCCTTCCTGGAAGGGCCTTTTAGTGATGGGTGGGGTGTGGTCTTTGCCACCTCCAGGAAACCAGAGCTGGCTGAGATCCTGGCTTCTGTAGTCCCCGGACAGTTACTTGATCTTGCTTACTCTCTAAAGCAAAAAATACCTTTCTTTAGACAAATTATTGGGACACTTCCTAATCAGACACTTCTGGTATGCCAGAATGAAGTAGAGGAAGCATCCTTCTGCAGTCAAAGATCTAAGTGGTTTTCCCAAGCCTGCTACTCAGTTTTGAGAATATTGATCAAGGCTGAACCCATACTCATCCCTTACACCTCCTGGGGTGATTAGCTTAGGGCAGTTGGTTTGTGCTCCTTCCTGAGGGCTGCAGGGTGTGAGGCACACAGCCGCTGGTATCATCAGTCCTTCTATTAGTAACTATTGGAACATTTCGTGTCCTATGCACAATACTACATCCTGGCAATCTAGAAGTAACCCGGAAAGACAAATATCTCTGTCTTCAGCATAACATCCATGGCAGGAGGCAACAGATGAACATGCCAAACATAGGATATATGGGTGTGTGTGTATGTGTGTGCATGCACACCCAAATGTACACACACACACACACACACACACACACACACACACATATATATATATATATATATATATATTTTTTTTTTTCCTAGACAGGGATTCTCTGTGTAGTCCTGGCTGTTCTGGAATTCACTCTGTAGACCAGATTGGTATTGAACTCACAGAGATCTGCCTGCCTCTACCCCCAAGTTCTGGGGATTAAAAGCATGTACTCCACATGAGGCTGGGGTTATATTCCTGTTAGATGGTGGTGAATGCTTTGAGGGAGAAAACCACAGCCAAGAAAGAGGTAGGGGTTTGGGTGATGGAGGGGAAAGAAGAGGGAGGCAGCCACAAGGTAAGGAGTAGCAAGAGCCACCGACAGCTCGTGTGCTGACTAGGGATGGTCCTCAGAGGCTGCAGAGTGAACACAGCCTGTGCACACTGTCATTGGGGATTTCTCGTCTCTAGAACTAGGGGAAGTGAGCTTCCAGTGTTTTAAGTGGCCAAGTAGTTCATTCCAGGAGTTCTTGGAGAGGACTGTAACATGTGACCTTGGCATGACCTGGGAGGCATAGCAAGGGAACAAGTGATGTGGAGGGAGGGCAGCTGGCAGAAAGAAGTCGCCATGTCTGTCCTGGAGACATTCTGAGAGAGAGTGAGGACATGGTGGGGTGTTCCTCAGTTCTATCCTCACTAGGGGAGACTGCTCTTGTGAGATCGGCAGCCAAGGTTCTTATCTGGAGAACTTGCTGCTCAGATCTGTGGGGAAGCTCTGGGATGGGATGAGGGGCTCTAGGCAGAGTGGGAGGAACACCATATGCTTTCCTAACCTTTGCCTTCAGCTTTAGCTTTTGAAAGTCCTGCGTGCCCAGGTCTAGAGAGAAATGAAGACAGAGATGAACTCATTCTGACACCTCAAGGAATGTCTACAGTCATAGACTGGGGGGGGGGGCAATTCTAAGCCTTGGTCAGCTTGTGTGTCAGCACCTGGCAAGAGTGTGTGAGTGGAGCCCTTTCGGAATAGGAATGTACAGCACTCCTCTGCTGTTGCATTAAATCAGTCATGATCTCACAGAATGTGCTAAAAGTGCCGTCGGATGCTCTGTGTAGAGGCTTGTCTGACAAGGGTAAGTGGACAGATCCCTCCCTGCCCCAGTCTCCACCACAGCCATTGTCAACCATCGCTCCATAGCCTGTGTGCTTCTAGTCAGTTCTTTGTTGCTGCCAGGCAGTGATGTTCTTTTCTTGACTCTTTTCTTCTCGTCTCTCTGGGAGTAAGCCTGCACAGCATTCTGGCAAGGCTGAGTGTGGAGACCTGCATGGCTGCATTATCTTCCAAAAACTCTCAACAGCAAACTTAGCCTTTCAATCGCGCTTCCAACACAGGTTAATGGAGCCTGCATCTCTGTTCTTGGCAAGGGCTCGCCGGTACCACTCAGCACAGAATGAATGCACATTCTGGAATCAAAGTTAAAATGTGCCTGCCTTTCTAAAGCTTAGTTTCTCCTCTCAGAGAAGGGTCTGGAATGGCATGTTCAAGGCCTCCTGAGAGTGAGCCTGGCCAGTCTCTCTTTTCTTAGTTGATTGCTTCTCTTGGGAGTTGGAAGAACATGCAGAGGGCTGGGGTGATTTATTTTCTATCCATCTTTGGCTTGAATCCCTCTGGCATCCCCAGTTTGTGCTAATGTTATTATCTTAGCTGGAAGAAGCCATTGGATTGTCTAACAATAGTAGCCCACGCCTGCTGCTCTCCATGTGCCAGGCTCCGTGCTAATCACTCGGCGCCACTCCTCACATGCGTTTCAATCTTCATGGTGACTTTATGCAGTCACTGTTTTACCACAACGGTCAGGGAAAGGGAGATGAGAGAAACACCCGATAGAGCTCTCTGTGGGGGACTAGGCCTGTCTAACTTCAGAACACTCCTGGTGTGTACTCTGACCCCAGCCAAGGCAGCGGTTCTAGGTCAGAATGCCACTCATGGTTTGCTCTTTTAAAGTGACAGGTAAATGGAGAAGTTGAAAAGAAAGTCCTATCTGAAGCGTCCGTAAAGACTGACTGTTTAGGAGGTCGGTTAGGCTAAGTCAGTGCAGACAGGAAGTGTATGCTGGCAAGCTGTCAGTCAGCTTCTCCCGTCCAGAAAAGCAGAGCTGCCCTTAAAGGGAGACTTGTGGCAAGGATGTTAGAAGGAGAGAACAAACACTTGGAGCCATGAGAATGGAGAGGGCACAAGAATTCCCTGAAACAACATATCTGGGCAGCAGCATCAGGTGTTCCAGGCACTAAAAGCATAGCAGCAGGGCTTTCTCGGGGTGTGGAGAGGAGGACACATTGACCTTCAGGGCCCCAGGCTTGAACTGGGACGGAGGATGGTAGGAATCACTGGTACCCTAGAACAGTCTAGTCGGAGGAGAGGTGAAGTCTGATGAGAGTGTTGCTGGCCCAGCCCTGCTGAAATGTGGCTTGGCTTCCTCCCGCTCCTAACAGTCTGGCTTCTATCACACGAACACAAGAGAAAAATACCTTGGGAAGATGGATAACATTTAAGTGACTCTGGCAAGTTTTTGTGGCCACAGGACCTGTTTCAAGAATTATTTTTAACTGTAGACATTAGGTCCCAGTGGGAATAAAACTTAAAAGGACATTTATAATTAGGTCGCATTTGGAGAAACTTATTACATTTTACAGGATGTCCCAGGAGTTGTATATCTTAAGCGATCTTAAGATTTACAAGAATTCTATTTTTCTATGACTAATTAAAAGTAAACAAGAAAAAATATGGCAGCAATATAAGACAAAAGGAATCCAGGAACAGCTCTAGAAAAGAAATGTCAGAAAACTCATGTCCACAGCGCCCTCCTTTTTCCTTGGTCACCTCCTAACCACAGTGAACCTGGAAGAGGCAGAATTCATTCAGACTGAATGTCCCACTGGAGCCAAACCTTTTTCTCTTAGTGGAACTTAGTGCAGCGACTTAGTACAGGGAAGGCGGGTGTCTCTCTGAGAGCAAAATAAACAGCAGCAGTCGCCATGACAGGGCTCCTCTGGCCTCAGAACAGATGCCTGAGCCACAGGTCCATGGGGAGGGAAGCTGGCAGGAGGCAGGTGAGGACAGGACCAGAGTCACATTGCTCCTGTGTGAGCAGGGCCCCAGGGGAGCTCTGTGTGCTGGAAGCTGACAGGGGTACAGCCCTTTCCTCCGGGCCCCACAGGCACTTGAACCACACTGAAAGTTTTACAAAAGAACACTGAAATTTATCTGTGTATGACGAAATTAAAATGGGTGAGGAATTTGTACCAGGCTAACTTCAAACTTAAAGTTCTGCCTGCCTCTGCCTCCCAAGTGCTAGGGTTGAAGGTGTAGGTCTCTGTGCCTAGTCTAAGATGTATTTACTTTTCTTTCGGAAAAAAATTTTGTTAGCTTTGTTTAGTTTCATGTGTATTTTTCCTGCATGTATGTATGTGTATCATGCTTGTGTGGGGGTGGACTAGTCAGAAGGGGTCAGATCGTCTAGAACTATAATTACAGATAGTTGTGAACCACCATGTGGATACTGGGAACCAAACACTGTCCTCTGCAAAACCAAGTGTTCTTAACCTTTTAGCCATCTCTCCAGTAGCCTGAAGAGTTATTTTTAAAGTATGTGTGTCTATGTCTGTTAGTGTGACTGTGTGTGTCTTGTGTGTGTGTCTGTGTTTGTATGTGTGTATGTATATGTGTGACTGTGTGTGTGCCCACATCTGCTCAGGTGCTTGAAGAGTTCAGAACTGAATGTTGTATCCCTTGGAGATGAAGTTATATGCAGTTGTGAGCTGCCTGATATGAGTGCTGAAAAGCAAACTTGAGTCATTTAGAGGCAGGTATTTTGTGTTCTTAGCCACTGAGCCAAATCTCCAGCCCTTACATCATATATTCTTACAACCAAGTGCCTCGCCAGGGACATGATTTTACCAATGCCACACCTATGCTTTACAACATTAAAGTTAATTTTTAAAAAGTGTTCCTTAGCATCTATTTGCAATTAAATCATGATGAGCCTTGGATGACAAGGTCTGTGGCCATGTAACCTGTGACTTCTTATACAGAAATGAAAGCTACCCATACCAAACGTCTTACATTTGATGCATACAGGATATTGCTTAAGGACAAATGACGACACGTTGTCCCAGTCCTGAGCATGGATCTCTTCAGCACCATCCATGAGCTGAAGAGTTGGCTGTGGTGAGCGCCTGTTTGAGGGCTACTGGCAGCCATTCATGATAAGGTTATAATGGCAGACGGTTCACTGTCACAGTCCAACCTCAATGTTATCATGCTACTGCCTCTCCTACTGTTCTCTTCAGCCTTCTCAGGAAGGAGACCATGTGCTAGAAAGTATCAACTGGGAACACTGGCAGAAGAAGGACCAGTGGAGAAAGTAAGGGACTGGTTTTCAACCTGTGAGCAGGGCATCATTTTATCTTCCAGGTCTAGCCATCACACTGACATAAGCTCTAGCCTGACCCAGCTCATCATCCATTGTGCCATTCTGAAAGGAGGCCTTCTTTCTTCATCTGGTCCCACTTGCTCCTTAGAAATGCCCTCCTGAGACTTCTAGAGCACACATCACCAGCACATTTGTCTAGAACTCTCCCATTCCATTGTTTACAGGCAAGTGGTGGCAGTGTGCAATGCCTGTAGGTCAGAGAGCCATAGAAGAGATCCCCTTTGGCATCCAAGAGATGATTCGGGAGTTCAGAGTGTGCTCTACTATTGCAGAGGACCTGTGTTTAGTTCCTAGCACCCACACAGGGGACAGGGACTCACAGTCATCTATAAATCTAGCTCGAGGTGACCCCATGTTTCCAGCCTGTGTGGGCAATTTCATTCATGTGCACACATGCACACATAGGCACACAATTAAAATCAACATAAATCTTTAAATAGATGCTGTTTGTGATATGCATATATGGTAATATATGGTACAGGTCTGACGTTTATTACTTTACAGATTTATTTCATTGGTGCAGGTAGCTTGCCTGCAGGAGTGTTTGTGCGCCACTTGTACTACTAGTGCCAGTGGAAGCCAGAAGAAGACACTGGGTCTCCTGAAACTAGAGTTACAGAGGGCTCTGAGCTGCCATGTGGGTACTGGGATTTGAACCTGGGTCATCTGGAAAAGTAGCCAGTGCTCTTAACTGCTGAGCCATCTCTACAACCCCAACTTTCCACATTTTAAAGACACTATGGGGATCTAAATTTGATACTCAAATATTGGGCATTCAAGTCAAATATTAAATAACCTATTTATGGGTTAAACAAATTAAAGCAATACATATACACGCAGAGAGACAGATACCACATATACATATATAACACACACACCACACAATTCAAATAACACAAACATAGAGAGAGACAGAGACAGAGAGACAGAGACAAAAAGAGGAACTAGTGAAAGTCAGTTTAATATACTCATATCAGCTTAGAAGCAACTGTTCTGCGTGGAGATACTTGTCTGGCCACTCCAAACTAATGTCAGTGGTTTCTTCTGGCACCATGAGAGGGTGAGGGTATCCATTTTACATTTTTCTCCCTATATTTTTCTATTGGCAAAGAATTTTTTCTGTTAAACACACACACACACACACACACACACACACACACACACATTTTCTCTCCCAATTTTTTATTAGGTATTTTCTTCATTTACATTTCAAATGCTATCCCAAAAGTCCCTCATACCCCCCCCCCAACTCCCCTACCCACTCACTCCTACATCTTGGCCCTGGTGTTCCCCTGTACTGGGGCATATAAAGTTTGCAAGACCTAGGGGTCTCTCTTCCCAATGATGGCTGACTAGGCCATCTTCTGCTACATATGCGGCTAGAGACACCAGCTCTGGGGGTACTGGTTAGTTCATATTGTTGTTCCACCTATAGGGTTGCAGACCCCTTTAGCTCCTTGGGTACGTTCTCTAGCTCCTCCATTGGGGGCCCTAGACACACACATTTTAAAATAACAAGTTTAAAAATCCAAAAGACATTGGATTTAGGAACTGTAAGATTAACATTTAAGATGACAGAAAGCTAATTGATTGAAGGCAAGATAAAAATAAAGGAAAAAGAAAGACAGAGAGAAGAACAGGTATCTTGGAGTTAGCAAAAAAAAAAAGATAAAAAAGATGGTCCATCTATAAAACTGGAATTTAAGTTCCTATAAAAATTAGAATCAAGAAGGTACTGTTGGAAATAAAGGTATAGAAACAGTCACATTCAAAGAAATTTGGAAGTTCAAGTTGGTGAATCCCAGATGACGGAGTTAATGAAAGACAGATTTGGGAAACAGAAGAAATGAGAGCGAGAGGGGCTTTACTCTGGTTGAATACTGTGTGTCAGAGAGAGTGAGAAGCATAGACAATTACTGAATCATTTAAGAAACACTTCTCAAGTGAAAGGATATAAAAGCCAAGATAGAGGGCTAAAAAGATGGCTCAGTGCCCAAGACCGGCTGCTCTTCAGGGGACCTAAGTTTGATTCCTAAAACCCATGTTATGTACTTACAACTGCCCATTGCTCCAGCTTCAGGGGAGTGGTGGTGGGATCTCACTCTCTTCTGATTTCTGCTATCACCCCCACACAAGCATCATGCACTCACCACACACACACACACACACACACACACACACATACACACACACACATACACACACACTGGAATATCATCTGACCACAAAAAGAACAAACCTCTCTTTTCTTTCTGTGTGGAACTGTAGGACATTAGGTTGACTGCCATTCCTGTGCTGAGGCTGAAACACTGACTTCTTAGAAAAGAGAAGAGGTAGCAGTCACTAGGGCACTGCAGTTTGGGTTGGTTCAAGTGTGTCTCCAAAGGGTTTACACAGCGAGAGCTGGAATCCCAGGGAGATGAGCCAGTGGGTGGTAGAACATGGCTCTCCTCTCAGTGACTCCCTGTGCAGTCCTTTCTCCTTTGGTTTGTATGTGCAAGGTGTGCTTCTTGCAGATAGAAACTAGTGGTTCTTGTTTCTTAACCCAATTAGCTGGTCTGCATCTTGTAAAATTTTGTTTTATGTGTATAAGTATTTTTGCCCGCAGATATGCCTAGTGTTCTGGGAGACCCGAAGAGGGCATTAGATCTCCTGGAATTGGGATAACAGATGGTTGTGAGCTACCAGGTGGATGCTGGGAATCAAACCTGGGTTCTCTGGAAAAGCAGCTAATGCTTGCTCTTAATTGCTGAGCCATCTCTTTAGGCTCCTGTCTGCATCTCTTTTTTCTCTTAATGGGAGAGTTAAGACACCTACATTTAGGGTTCTTAGCCACATGTCAAAGCCTGTGACTGCTTTTCTCCTGATTGATTTGTGTATCCTCTTCATCCACACAGTATTCCAAGTGCAAGGGCATGGTCCTGTGTGCGTTTACACTGGTGAGGACTTAGGACAGAAGGCATGGCAGAGTCAGGAAACTGGTCTGACTGGTTTATAACAACTACCTCATGTGGGAAACAGTCTCACAATGACTGTTAAGCCCTTCTGAGGTCAGCACCCCCAGTGGCCTAATTCCCGTTTGGTAAGCTCCTTCTATCAAAAGCTGCACCACCTCTCAGGCAGCCGTGGTAGCGCAGACCTGAAACCCCAGCACGGAGGAGGCTGAGTCAGAAGAATCATGACTACAGGACCTTTGCTATCTTTCAAGTTTTGGGTCCCCTTTTCCATTAGTTGTTACATGAACACACCCTGCTCAGTCTGTATAATGTCACTTGCATGCATGTTTTCAAGGCTGAGCATTGGTACTGGAAAGTCAATTGGTGTGCTCTTCCCTGGAGAAGCCCAGCCCACTCTCTGCTCTCCTCAGTTACTGTAATTCTTCCTGTGTGTTGAGACCTTGTGGAAGTCCCCCGTCCACTCTTGCATACCTGTTGACATCATTCTTGTTCATTTTACGTCTGGACTGTCATATTGGTGAGACTTTATGTGTGTAGCTTCTGACATTCCCAGGAGACACATGTCACAGCAAACTCTCTGATCCTTTTGCTCTTTCTGCCCCCTCTTCTACAATGTTCCCTGGACTTTAGGCTGGGGAGTGTTTTGTAGATGTGTCCGTTAGGGATGATTTAATTGGTTGTGATTTTCTACAATGGTCTCAATCTGTTGCCAAAAGATGTTTTCTTGATCAGAGCAAGTCAACTATTAACTCTAGGAAAAACAACAACAAATTAAGACAGAATTTCATTAGTGCTACACTATATCAATTGTAAACACTAGAATGTCAAAATGTCCAAAATATTGAATATAATCTAACAAAAATTGTGCCATAACAATTTAAGAAAAATGAAGATAGAGAGTGAATATTTCTGTGTGTGCACAAGGAGAGGAATAGCATTAAATACTTTTCCTTTGTAGGAGAGATCCAGTAGTTAATGTTTAAATTAGTAATCAAGAAGTGAGAATAGGGATAGGGTGGGAGCAGGGGGTGGATTCTAAATTAGTACAAGGCTTTGCCTTTTATTAAAAACAAACAACAAACAGTCTTTTGGGGGTCACTTCAATGTTTCAGTAGCAGCAAGCAGACACGAATTTGTTGTGCGTGCGCATACGTGTGCAGATGCAGCAGAAGGATCCATTTCCAAAGAGCAAAGGGCAGATACACCTGTAGGTTTGATACAAGCTGTTAGTGATCCCCATAGGGCCAGGGCCTTCTTATTCTCATACCAAGATAGTGGAGAAGTCTTGTTCAGTCTCTGTTAGTCTGATGGGTAAAGACTCTGGTGGGGATCTCTCCCACGCTGGTGAGCTATTTACCTTTCTGGTTTTCTTCATTCACCCTTTGTCCACATTCTTAATTTCTTGTTGGTTTCTAGGAGGTGTTTACTTTGTGACATCCACTTTCTATTTGTAATTTATGTTTGCTATGATTTTCTGGTGTTTTTTAATTATATGTAGTGATACCTAAAAGGACTTCCTTCTTCCTCCTTTCCCCTTCCTTCCTCCTTTCTTCCTCTTTCCTTTCTTCCTCTTTCTTCCTTCCTCCCTCCCTCCTTTCTCCTCCCTCCTTTCTCCTCCCTCCTTTCTCCTTCCTCCTTTCTCCTTCCCTCCCCCCTCCCCCTCCCTCCTCCCTCCCTCCCCCACCCTCCTCCCTCCCTCTTTTCCTTTCTTTGTAGTGTTGTTTGTTTGTTTGAGACAGGCTTTCTCTGCATAGCCCTGGCTATCTTGGAACTCACACTGTAGGTCAGGCTGATCTTGAACTCACAGAGATCTTCCTGCTTCAGTCTCCCAAGTGCTGTGACTTGATGCATGTGCCACATTTCCTTTTTAATGGGTCATACTTAAAAAGTTTCCCCTGACCTAAAAGTTATAAAGGACTCACCTATGTTTCCTTCTAGTGACTTTAAGATTTTATACATTTAAATCTTAGATCAATTTATATTATATCCTCATATATTAGCCTGATTTAGTTTATACTAGATGGCCACCAAGTCATTCTCTTATACTTACTAATTCTTTAACATTTAGCTGTATTTGTATATATACATATATAGCATACATGTATATGCACACATATATGTATGTGTGTGTGTGTGTATATGTATGTATGTCCTGATAGCCTGACATGAAGAAAGTTAGGAAGAAGGAGGCGTGTCCGTTCCCTCTTACTCAGATCCTGTAGAGGTATCAGCCAAGGATCTTTTACTTGTCTAGCAAGGATTCTTGGCTACAAAACTTAGAAGGGGCTCTACTGACTTAGGCTAACAAAGGGTTCATTCAATGGATGTGGGCCCCACTTAGTCAGTGGAGAACTGAGTCAACACTCAGACCTTGGGAGGGATGACAGCAGGCACAGCCCTGGGAGCTCAACACGGATTCCCAGTCACTGTGATTCAGCCAGAACGAACTTCCTGTGTGTCTGTGTTTAGGCTTCAGTTCCTGGGAGGGTTGTCTGATGGGACTTGGTCACTTGCCTACTCCCTAGGAGCAGTGGTTGGGGGTCCTCAGATTAGTTGAACGTCAGAGCCATGTGCGTGGTGCAGAGGCCAACTTCTCCAAGGAAGAAATGCTGGGCAACCAAACCAAACAAAGACTGGCAGCAGCTGTCCACAGTGTTGGTAAAAATAGCAACAATAAAAATAGCAACAATTTGCTGACTGTTGTCTAGAGGCTGGGAACTGGGCTAACTCTTTCATCCCAGTCACCTTCTTCCCACTTCAGTCTGCCCTTTGACTGGTGAGAAAACAGAAGGTGAAGAGATCTTCTTTGAGATACAACCAGTGCTTGGCATAACAGGGACACGGGGCTGAGTGTGTCTGCCCAGCCAGGCCTCTGCATCACACATCTTAAGATATTTGTCCTCTAAGAATGAATGTGGGCTTTGAGTGCTCCAAGGGCTCGAAACACAGCTGTAGGCACTCCCTCTCACATCCAGAGTGCACCTGCTGCATCCTCCTGGAGATGGTTGACTTTTGTGACAGTCCCTGGTGCTCAGCATATTCAGGGTCAAGCCTTTTCATTTATTCTGTCATTGACGCCATCTTTGGCCAACGTGTGCTGTACTGTGTTGGCAACAGCAGCGGATGCTGCTTCTAGCTAGCTGCATAGCCCTTCCTTTGATCTCCCGCCAGTGCCTGAGCAGGCTTTGCTCCTCCACTGACTCCCACCCCTGTCCCAGGGATCTTAGTCACCACATTCTCTAGGTCAGAAATGCAGACATGGTGCCCATGCATAACCTGCCCTGGGCCTCTGCAGCTTCGTGGCTGGGCAGTGGAATTAGAATGTCAGCTCCTCACCTAAGTACCCACATCATGCTAGAGTGCTTATCTCTAAGTCTCACACTGCTGTTAACATCAGCAACGGAGTCCTGGAAAACTACGCATTCTTCAGTGTGCCAGCTCCTGTAAGCCATGCCCAAGCCTGCATGTTTTCTCGTCCTCCCTCCTTTCCTTATTCAGAGATCTGCAAATCTCATCATCCCTTGGGCTGGGCAGCTCCTGGTGGGGTGTGGTCTGGGTTCCTGCCTGTAGAACCCCTGTGACTGAGGTGAGATCTCTGCATGTGATCCCCTCAGGAGTGGGTGAGTTGCTTGGATTTCTGCTTTGCATGCTCTACAGCCATCTGGAGTGAGCACAGCTCCTTCTCAGCAGGCCTGGGGTCAATAGAATAGCCACAGGACACTTTATTCTCCAAGCCATGTGGGGGTAGTTCTTGTGGAAGGAAGGGAATCCTCTTTCCCATCTGTGTCTTGGCAGAGAACTAAGAGGACTAACCAGCATTCAGATGGAACAACTGGGATTTACTGATGTCCTCTGTCCAGACTTTAATAGCCTACAAAGCCAGCCAGTATTACCTCAGGAATGACACTTGGGGTTGACCTCTGGCCTCTACATGAGGACATCACCTGTGCATGTGTAACACTGTTGTCATCACCAGATCCTCCCCACCACACACACACACACACACATACACACACACACACACACACACACACACACACATACACACACCTTATTCCTCCTCTTCAGATGTAAACTGAATTTAGTGACTGGGTGCCTTTCTAATGAAAACAGTGTGACAGACATCATCCGGTGTGACTTCCCAGGCTAGGTCACTTCGCTAACAAGCTCATGAATTGCTCACTGGGGTGTAAGTGTGTCCCCATCTTGCTATAGGGATGTTCAGTGGCTGTCTGCTCACCACATACATGAGCCAAATTGCAAAGGGTTCTCTGGACAAGTGTGTATTGACTACACCTTAGGAGGACTCCTCTTTACTCTGTGACAAAAAAAAAAAAATACCTGAGAGGAACCAACCTGAGTTGAGGGGTGGTGGTGCAATTTTGGCTTCTAATCTGAGGGTCTGTCCATCGTGTCCAGGAAGGTATGGTGGCAAGAGTGGCTTCCAGCTCTAATGACAGGAACCTGGAGTAGCATAGCTCTGGAGTTGGGTAGCAGAGAGAATCAGTGTTGTACTCTCTCAGTTGCCCCTTTTCGTCCAGTCCATATTCTGGTGCACTCACACCCAGGGCTGTCTCCCCTACTCTGTCAAACCTCTGTGGACACACCCTCTAGACTTGGCCAACATTTTGTCTCCCAGAGGAATCCCCAAATCTAGTCAAATCACAGTGCTGACGAGGGTGAGCTATCACAGGCCCCAGCGCAGAGCTGCACAACTAAGGTACCTCTGCCTGTCACTCACGGGTACTGTGAGGGTGACAGAGGACTTCGGCACTGTGCTTGTCTGCCATGCTGGGAAATAACCTGCTGTGTGATGGCAGGAAACATCTATAGCTTCAACGTCACCTAGTACATTTTAAATACAACTTGTTCTTTAAACAATGGGAGCAGTCCCAGCTTCATGGAAAAGAAGACCAAAATGAACAATGGCTGGTATTTAAATGGAGGGCTTCTAAATTTGACAGAGACCTAACAAAATTTAAAATGGCCATATTCCCCAAGAGGGCACTCATCTCGGAACTCGTGCGTGTTATTTTGGAGGCAGTGAGTCCCGAGGAGAAGTGTGTGTTGGCCCTGTAAACTATACTAAGTGATGCATACTCCACAGCAGCACTGACCCCACATTCAAGAGCCCCTTGTCAGTTTATTAATGACTTTTGCCTGTATTGGGGAGGGGGCTGGGGCCCTACCTCAGCTCTGGTCTGGATGAAACAAAGCCTGCAGCTGCTATTGCCTTCACTTAACTTCAGAGTAACCTTAATTATATCCCCTAGTGGTGGCATAGCCAGAAAAGTATCCCATTGGGGGGGGGGTGCTAATTAGCCCCCTGCAGGATACACAGAAAATAGCCACTCAGAGGATGCACAGGCACCTGCCTCCCGGGCAGAGCCTCCCAGTCCAGTTTCCATCACTCTACTACTTACTGCCATGAATAGTGGCAGAGGAGAGGCTCTGGTGCCTTCCAGATCTCCCATTCAGACACCCAGTGCCACCAGCCAAGGCCCACCAGCCTGATCAGACAGGGAAGCCTAGTCCTTCAAACCTGCTTCTTGTATCTCTGCTTGCCTGTGGCCAATAGGGATGTTGGTTTGGCTGGTCTAGATGGCTATTTGGGCTATTTAAGAAACTTAGATCTGTAAGAATGATTGGCTTATTCATCAGCACCATCCTTGCCTACAACAAGAATAGCACATTCACATCCTTTGACTTAAACAGTAGAACACTCTCTTGTCCCTTAGCCATCTTAGTGACTGCTCCTCCTGTCTGGGAGCTATCCCATATCTAAGGTAGGGAAGACAGAGGCCATGAAGGAGACGGAAAAAGTCCCTGGAGGTAATGACTCTTGTTACAAAGAGTGGAAAGGTCATATAGGTGTGAGCTGACTCTGAAGATGATTAGAGAGGGCGTGCTAGGTCGGTCTTCCTCTCACAGCTTTGAGGAAATCTGAAATACACTTCTGTTCTTTGTTGGCTAAACCTGCTGTCTACCTCAACCACAGTAGTGATATTGTATTGGGCCCAGTAGGTAGGAAATACTACAGTTTCATGTCGACTGGCTTTGATTCTGGTGACCTGATGTCATCGGAAGCTTGTCAGGACAGACTAAAGAAAAGTGAACTGTAAAGCCGGGCGTGGTGGCGCACGCCTTTAATCCCAGTGTTTGGGAGGCAGAGGCAGGCGGATTTCTGAGTTCGAGGCCAGCCTGGTCTACAAAGTGAGTTCCAGGACAGCCAGGGCTACACAGAGAAACCCTGTCTCGAAAAACCAAAAAAAAAAAAAAAAGAAAAGAAAAAGAAAAGTGAACTGTAGGACAATTTTTCCCTAGTAAGACTTGCTAGAGTTTGCTTCAGAAAGTCGGGAGGTAGATCATGGTGCAGGGTGATCTCTCATGATCTAAAGGATTTCATTCTGGTGGGACAGTGTCAGCACTCGAAGGGAAAATTCTCAGAATTCTCTTATTCTCATGCTATCCCCGTCCAAAAAGACCTAACTCTCTCCTGCTTCCTCTCCTCCTTCGTCCAACATGGGAGTCCCACCTACTGGCCCAGTGATTGGCTCTTTTATTCATTAGGGGATTGGTTCACAAGAAGCCACCGGAGTATGACTGACTCCTTGTCTGAAACCCCTCCCAGGAGAGCAGAATTAGCATCAACATACAAGTAGCACCAGGCTCTTTTTCTTCTCTCTCTTCTCTCCCCCCTTTCTCTCTTTTCTCCTCTTCTCTGCCCTCCTACCCGCTTCGTCGCTCCCTTTATACTCGCTCAATAAACCTCTCCCATGTGGAATCACCTTGGCCTGGTCTGCTGTTTGGTTCATCTGCTCAAAACAGCTAAAGAAGGTGGCCTCTGCCTATTCCTACGGGAAGAACGCTGCTTCTATGTCAATCAATCCGGAATAGTGAAAAATAAAATCCAGGAACTACAGGCAGACATAAGAGACTTCAGTAACTGTGAGACATCCAGTTCTGGTATCTTTGAGAACCCCATATGGAAGTGGATCCTTCTACTCGTAACACCTTTCCTGATCATTTTCCTGGCATTATCATTCGCTCCTTGTCTTATTAATCTTGTCTCTACATTCCTTCAACAACAAGTACAAAAATTTCTAACCAAACTGTTAATTAGCTCCTGTTACAGGATTACCAGCCGCTGCCCATAGACGACTACCAAACAGATTCCGATGGTGAAGACCAGATATATCCTGATGATGCCCCTAAACAGCAGGAAGTACCCTAAGAGACACAACGCACCCATTCCCTCTTCACCATTGGTCTTTCCTCTCTTTTCTCTCCCCTTCTTTTTATAATAACAAGAAAGGAGGAATGTTAGCACCAAAACACTCCAAGTCCCACCTAACTATGTGACCCTTGACCTGTGTTGCCAAGACAACGACCTTCGATCCCACAATCCACTTGGCTCAGTCCCCACCCTCAATGGTGTGACATCATTTTCCGTATAAATTACGAAGTCATCCCCCTCCTTGCTCTCTTTTTCTTCTCTCTCTTCTCTTCCCCTCTTTCTCTCTTTTCTCCGCCCTCCTACCCGCTCTGTCGCTCCCTTTTCTCCCACGTGGAATCACCTTGAAAAAAAAACCCAAGTAGCACCAGGCCCATCCACAACACATGACTGAGTTTGACTCACACCCAAACCCAAGAGCCTTTGTAGAGCCTCTAAAGCAGTGTTCTCAGCCCTCCTAAGGCAGAGACCCTTCAACACAGGTCCTCATGCTGTGATGACCCCAACAATAAAGTATTTAGTTGCTATATCATAACTGCAATTTTGCTACAGTTATGAATCACAATGTAAATATATGATATGCAGGATATCTAATATGTGACCCCGTAGGGGGGTCATGACCCACAGGTTGAGAACCACGGCAATAGAGGAAGCACAGGTTCCTGAAAAGTAGTAACGTAAAGAGAAGGTCACGCATCACTGCTCCATCAGAGTCCTTTTCAGGGCACAGGGTGGGGTCACCCAGGAAGAACTAATGTTTGGTGGTATGAGTGGGGGGGGTAAGTGTATTTAGCACCTTTGTATACTGTATTGCTTAAAATCTGTTCAGAGGGGCTAGAGAGAAGCTCTGTGGTTAAGAAGAGCACTGTTCCTGCTAAGGATCCATGTTTGTCCTCATCATCCAGGTTGGTGGCTCACAACCCTTATCTTGCTTTAATCAGGGATCTCTAAAGGAACAGAACTTATAGAACACACACACACACACACACACATGTATCTGATATATATTCTAACTGATATATAGTCTATCTGATATGTTTTAATTGATATAGTATATGTGGTTTATTATGTAAATATATATTCATATGTATTATATATGGAATTTATAACAGTGGTTTACAAGTTGTGGTCCCAGAAATGCAACAATGGCCACCTCCTGAAAGGCTGAGGATGCAGTAGGTGTTCAGTCCACCAGACTGAAAATCTCGCCAATGCCAATCTGGTGCTGGAATCCCAGGAAGGTCCACACTAGAACCCCGAAGAAGTGGGTTCTAACATCAGAGAAGGGATGGCTCAGCAACAGAGTAGATGAACTTGCCAGTGAGGCTGAGAACAAGCAGACAAAAGGCAAAAGCTTTCTTCTTCCATGTCCTTTTCTGTGGACTGCCTCCAGAAAGTGTGACCTAGGTTTAGTGTGGGTCTTCTGATCTCAAATGATGGGGATTTAAGGTGGGTCTCCCTCCTCACACAATCCAGCCAAGAAAACTCCCTCACAGCTGTGTACCTCATGGGAACCTCCATCTCCTGGGGGCTCAGATGCTGCTGGCTCCTCAGCCTCTGGAATGCATATTCACATATCTCTCTTCTATCGCCACCAGATAATTTTTTTTAAAAAATCTGGTCAGAAAAATGTTATCAATGCCAGATATTTATTTTTCAAGACAGGGTTTCTCTGTGCATCTCTGGCTGTCCTGGAACTCTTTCTGTAGCCCAAGCTGGCCTTGAACTCACAGAGTCTGGCTCCGCCTCAAAAGTGCTCCAACACTGCCCAGCCTGGATATTTTAACCTGCAATATTTAGTACAGTATGTGAATTTCTCTGGTTTTGGAATATCCAACATGGGGTGGTGGGTTTTATGCCCAGGAGCCATCTCACGACTGGAGAGACAAAAGAAAGGGTTATGTTGTTAGAACTGAGGGGTGGAGGAAGCCTGCCTTGGGAGCTTGGCAGCTACAGGGTTACCTGGGACGCCAAGAGGCCACTCTGTGGCTTTCTGGCGGGAAAGTGGTTTGACTCTGAGACTTGAAATGCCAAAAGATACAGAATATGTGGTCATTTAAAAGCAGGTGGTAGAACATACACAGACACACACAGATGCACACACAGACACAGACAGACAGATAAACATACACATATACACACAAGCACACAGATACACACAGAGAGACATACAAACAGACACACATAGATGCATATGAGTTCTTCCCTCTCTCCTCCTGCCTTCTGCCTTCCACTCATGTCTCCAAGCTGTAGACCCTAATTAGAAATTAGTTTGCAAGGGAATTTGGGGATTGCAATGTTTAGACTCCAAATATTCAGAATTACAAATTGGAGTACACCAGGGTGTGCATGTACCCTGAGAGGTGACAGGTAATGACACACACACTGTGACTCTTTTCTCATCCCACAGTCCTGTAATCAGAGGCAAGATTCAAACCAAAGACAGAACCCTGAGGCTCAGCCCCTCCCCTTCCTTTAACATTGATTGACAGTTGTGGTGTGCCCAGTCTGTTGTTAAATGTTGGCTTATGCTTTGCCTGTTTAGTTTTAAATCAGTATGAATAGTATTGGCATGAAGTTACTCAGTCAGCAGTTAAATGGTGGGGGGTGGGGGGAGCACAAAGAATAAAACTTTATTTTTAAAAATAGGTGGGGGTGCTTTTGTGTATGGTTTGTTTTATGCACATGTGTGTGTGCCCCTGTGTGCAAACAGGGGTCAGAGAAGGACCTGTGTCCTGTTCTAGCCATCTTTACCTTATTCCTATGAGGCAGGATCTCTCACTGAACCTAGAGCTAGACTGACAGCTGTGTCTATCTCCTTCCCTACCAGTGCTGGGATCTCAGGCACCAAGTTGCCACACTTTTTTTTTTGGGGGGGGGGTCTGGGGATTTGAATGGAAGTCTCTCTGTGCCTGAACAGCAAGGGATCTGACCTGCTGAACCATCTCCCTAGCCCTCCCTCCATGCCTGCCTCTTGACTTGTGAAATGTGTGTAAGATATATATATATATATATATATATATATATATAGAGAGAGAGAGAGAGCTATTCAGTTATAAAGAGAAATTTTATCCTAAGTCACTCAACATATTCTAACCAAATGCAGTTCATTTCAGAGTGGGATTTGGGGACATGATGTCAGACCCTGCTTGTACAAAGCCAAGTGTCTAGGTTTAAAACCAAGACTTAGCTGCTTGAAATGCAAAGGCCAGAAGTGTGTGGAAAGTGTCAGTTGGGGGTGCCTGGGAAGGTTTGGGGCAGACATGATGGCTGAGGAGTCGGGGGAAGGCAGCATGGGTGTGGAGACATGATCAGCGTGTGTTGTCAGTTGTCAGAGGGAGGGCATGAGTAAAAGCACACATTTGCCATCGTGGACAGCAGAGGAGAGTAAGCCTAGCAAGGGAAAGCAATGGTCCACTGGCTAGTGAAACTAAAACTCCCACCCATTTCGTTACCAGGATCCGTTCTCCCTGGTTTTATTTGCTTTCTGACAACTCTGTGCATGTAAATAACATTTTGATCATATTGATCCTCCATCACTCTGCCTTATGCCCTGCCTACTCTCCTCTGGACCTCTTCCTTTTCTACTGCCCTCTTCCTACTCCATCTCCACCACTGAGTTGAACTGATATTTCTCACATGCATGAAGACAGAGATTATTTACTACAGCACCAGCAACTTGTCAGTGACCACACCACTCAATAAAATCACTGACCCCTCCCCCAGTGACTGTTAACTGCCAATAGCTCGTCAGCAAGGGGCAGAGCCCGTTCTTCACATGTTTTATGTTGAGCACACAGCCAGCCCCCCTTGCAGCTAGTTGTGGGCGTGTAACTGGATTCCAGCTAAAGGAATTGCAGCAGATGTAGCATCCTCTGCTACCTGCCTTTTCTTCCTCCTGAAGGCTGGAGTGTGTATGTGCTGTTAAGCCGTTTTGGACTGTGTAACTAAAAACAGCCTTGCAGGGTAAGCAGAGAGACAATCTTGATATTTTCTAGGTTCTCAACATTGACAGCATACTCTCACTGCCCTGGATGTTAGCATTTGATCCTTCGAGAAAAAACATAGCTATTTGCAAAGACCTTTGAAAGAGTGGCTGCCTCTGGGGTAGGAAGAGTGATTTTCTCTCCATATGCCAGGCCTTGAGACCTTGGCCAAACCTGTTCTGAAGGAAATCAGGGCTGGCTACAAATCTAGAAAGTGGCTGTGAGGTTGCACAGTTGGTGTGGGGGAGGTATTAAGCACACTGATATTTCTGGAATGAAGGTTTTAATTGAACACAAGGAAGACATCACAAGTCGGAACAAATGGCTCTTGGAAATCAAATCCATCTTTTTCAGATGCCCTGACCTGGCATTTTTCTTGGGTCTTTTAAAAATAGTCCTTGTTGGAGGATGAATCTGCGTGCGCTCTCCAACTCTGCAGAGAATTTTGTTTCCTTGGTTAATAATCAAACATCTTAGGCCTAGATTTGGGACAGAGGAGATAAAAGCAATAGCTTCAACCTGAATTCATTGGTAGAGGCATGGGTTTTAAAAATGAGATGAGAAAAAGATAAGATGAAATTCACATAAAATGAACTATGTGTGTGTGTGTGTGTGTGTGTGTGTGTGTGTGTGTGTGTGTTTGTGTGTGCGTCTGTGTGAGTCAGGGTCTCGCTCTCTGTATCTCAAGCTAGCCTTGAATTTTGTAGTAATGCTCCTGCCTCAGTTTTCTGAGTGCTGAGTTATGTGTATGAGCCACCACCCAGCTAAAATTAAGCACTCTAAGGTGAGCAGTTCCCTGGGGTTAGCACAGTCACAGCATCCCCGCACCGCCTCTACTAGCTCTAGAACACTTCTGTCATTTGAAATGAACATCCAGTATCCATTAGGTAGATGCTGCTCCCTGCCCCTTAAAATCCTTTCATCAGCAGGCATTTACACGTTTTAGATCTTTTCATATGAACAGAAACACACACCTGGCCTCACACTTGTGGCTTTCCTTTTATTTAGCACAATGCTTTAGAGGTTCATCCAACTTGTCCTGTGCATTGGTCCTTTATTCATTTTCTCTGCCAAATAATGTTCCATATGTAGACATTCCATATTTTATTTATCTGCCCATGTGTTGATGGATATTTGGGTTATGTCCATCTTTTGGCTGATACAAGTAGTGCTCTGATTAATGTATACATATGCATATGTGTTTGAGTGCAAAGCCTTATCTTTAGTGACTTTGAAACTCGGGACTTGCAGACATGCAAATTAGGAACATCTAACAGATGCCTTCAGAATATAGAGAAACAGGCCACAGACAGGCCTGCTCTGTTCTGGGAGGGTTGGTGATGCTGTCGATCCCAATGGCTTCTTTGCCACTCTTGCTGCATGTTCTTGCTTTGTCTCTCCAGGGGCCACTGCCAGTCATCCAGAGCCACTCCTCTCTTTTCTGTGTCCCCTGTACCTTTTTTTTTTTTTTCCAGTAACGCTGTCAGTTGGCTCAAAGCCAACACACACATCCTGGAAGATCCTTCCTGACTCACGCTGGAAACCACAACTGCCTAAACAAACCAGAAGGGACCCTGGACCCACTGATGGGAGGAAGGATAATCAGTAACCAAGAAAAACACTGGTTCTGCAACATTGCAGTAATTGTTTATGAAGAACTGGCTAGAAAATAGATAGTATAGATAGTATCTTATTTAATACAGCAAATGAAGCACATCTACAGATAAGGAAACAATAAATACTGTCCGGGTAGTATCTGGTGAAGTCAGAGATTGAACTCAGACAGAACGACTCACTGATGGGTGCTCAACCTCAAGGACTTTGGGTGAGCTTAGGTGCTAGAGATCAGATAGGGTGTTGGACAGGAGACCAAGGTGCATCCTGGGTAAGATGGAGCAGAAAGCTGGTCTGGGCCCATCAGTGCTTCTAGAAGTAGCAGGTCTCAGAGCACTGATGGTCCATTGATGGTGAATGGCCTGGAACACAGTATGCTGGGACATGCATTTTGAAACTGCATTATCTTAGTTAGAGTTTTATTGCTGTGAAGAGACACCATGACCAAGGTAACTCTTTTTTTGTTTTGTTTTTTGTTTTTTGTTTTTTGTTTTTCGAGACAGGGTTTCTCTGTATAGACCTGGCTGTCCTGGAACTCACTTTGTAGACCAGGCTGGCCTCGAACTCAGAAATCTGCCTGCCTCTGCCTCCCGAGTGCTGGGATTAAAGGCGTGCGCCACCACGCCTGGCCCAAGGTAACTCTTATAAAGGAAGCATTTAATTGGAGTTGGCTTACAGTTTCAGAGGTTCAGTTTATTACCATCATGATAGGAAGCATGGCAGCATCCAGGCAGGCATGGCGCTTTAGGAGCCAAGACTTCTACATCTTGATCCACAGGCAACCAGAAAGAGACTGTCTCTTCTGCAGGCAGCAAGGAGGAGGGAGGGTCTCTTCCTCACTAGGCAGAGCGTCAAAGCCCACCCCCACAGTGACACACTTCCTCCAACAAGGCCACACCCACTCCAGCAAGGCCACACCTCCTAATAGTGTTACTTCCCATGAGCCAAGCATTCAAACCACCATATACATCTTCTCCAGGATGTTTGTATAGTCAGGGTTTAATCATCACCCAGATGATGCTGGCACATGACTGGCATTCAGTGCAGAGATGTTCAGGGGAATGAAGGAACACACACACACACACACACACACACACACACACCCTCCATAGAGAAATACCACAAGTCTATAAAGCCTCTCTCTCTGTCTCTGTCTGTCTGTCTGTCTGTCTGTCTCTCTCTCTCTCTCTCTCTCTCTCTCTCTCTCTCTGTGTGTGTGTGTGTGTGTGTGTAAATGATACTGGCATGGGGAAATGTCTAGTTACTTTTACTTTTGCTGGGCTTCTGCTTGCAGGTCACTACAATCTCAATACCTGGTGACTGCTGTCCCCTGAGGTGTGAGGACAACAGTGACTCAAACACTTCCTAAAACGAGAAGCCTGCGACAGATGTTGCACTCAGAATGCCTGTGGCCTGGAAGCTTGCTTTATAAGCCAGCAGGATTTCCAGCCTGAAGTAAGCCTAACCCTGTCTCAGGGCCCTTGGTTTATGAGGTCACCCTGGTCATTTCTAGTTGAGTCTAGAGCTAGCCCACCCATGGCAAGCCAGAATTTTCTAAATCTGTCTCTGGCTAATTGAGAGGCATTGTTATTCCAGGCCTCTGTGGTGAGGGTTGGCACTCCAAACTCTGGTTTGCGTATGAAGCTGCTGGAGCCATGAGCTCTTTTCTAGCACGGGTCACCCCTAACCCCTAGCTTTAGCAATTAGTATAAAGTGTACTCATTATCTTTACAGTGGCTTGGAGATTAAACCTTAATTTAGGTTGTTATTTCTGTGGCTTTGCCTAATAACATTTCTACCTGTCCCAACACCAGGAGGCCAGAAAAGCCACAGGCTCCCTTAGAGCACCGAGGGCTGTGTTTTGTTATGTTCACCTCTGTTTCAATTCATCTGGTCAGAGGTGGTTTTCACAAGACTGTCTTAATGGTTTTCTAAGGGACAGCTATCTCTGGAATAGGTCAGATGTGATGTAAGAGAAAAGCTGAGCCACAGGAAAAAATGTTCAGACTTCACTTGAAAAGGCAGCAGCGAAGAGTTCACATCCTCCATTACTCTGCTCTTTCTGGGGCACCCAGTGTTAGCTGGGAATAGGGTAGGTCTGGGTTCAAGTCCCTGATTCTGCCAGCATTCCATGTGCTCCTTGGACAGGTCTGGTATTCTCTTTGCACCTCAGTGTGCCCAGCTGTGGAATGGGCTGCAGAGAAGTTCTGTGTGGTTCAAGACCACCCACAGCAGACTTGGTGCATGATAGTGGTGATTTTCATCTATCACTGATGGCCGCCTTCAGCCTGAATTTGACCAATGAAAGCCCAGCGATTGCAGCATTTTGCTTTTAGACTTAGAAAGTGTGACAACAGGCCTTGGTGACTCGTTGGTGTCTAAGAGAATCTTTCGGACAACTCAACCATGGTCTGGGTTTCCTCCCAGACTTCTACTCATGAGGTATGTGGGTTATTTAATCATTTTGAGATGCAGCCAACTTACAACAGCATTTGATGTGTAGTGTGGAGGAGGGGGAAGTATTCAGAGAAACCAGGAGGGTGTAACATGAGTCAGAGGGGTGGGAAGAATGGTTTGTGTTTTTTATATTGTGTACACAGCTCCCTTGAGTCTACTGTGTAGGTAAGCCAGACACAAGTCTATCTGTCACTCAGCAGTCTATCTGTCACTCAGCAGTCTACCTGTCACTCAGCTGCTCACCTTCTCCACGACTGGCTGCCACACAGGTTCTTTTCCCGTGCGTACTCCTGAGTCTGCTGTGGCAGGGTCACTGTGTTCTGACACACTGCTTATCCTGAGGAATGGGGCAGACTGGGTAACTGAGGGACAGTGTGCAGGAATGGAGTGGGACAGGGCAGACGGATGGGTTCATACAGACAGCAGAAAGGGCCAGAGTCTGTTTAGCAAAATGGCCAGCACATGGGCTCACAATGCCAATGATAATCCCTAAGATAGCTCCGACAGGTGGTGATGGTGGTACAAATCCAACACTTGCCTTGATTTTCTAATGACTTAGAAATTTCCACTGTGTATGTGTATGTGTGTGTGTGTGTGTGTGTGTGTGTGTGTGTGTGTGTGTTTTCAATTGTTAATTCATATGTGTTGGTGCACATGTGCAAATGTGTAAGAGTCAGTGCCTACACATGAGGAGAGTCAGAGGACACCGGTGTCACACCCTATCACTTACCACTCTTTGTATACCCCTGACCGCACTGGTCTCACAGGCTCATAGGTAGCCCTGCTTGGGGGTCACCTACATGGCTGCTGGGGATGTGACCTTGTGTTTGCACAGCAGGTATGCTTATAAGCTAAGTCACACTCCCTGGCCCAGATAAGTAATAGTGATTGTCACCTTGGTCACCAAGGAAACAAACCTCTGGGCAATGCATGTAGGGGTTTTTAGATGATGTATTTGGTTGAGGTGGGCAGCTCTAACCCTGAGTGCTGGCTGCACCTGAACTGGATAAAAGGAGCTGTCTGTCTGAGCACCTGGCAACCCACCATGTCCGTGCATCCCTCTCACCTCCTGACTGGTTGTGACCAGCCTCTTCAACTCCTGTCTCCGTGGCTTCCCTACTGTGATGGACTGAACGCTGGAACTGTGACCCCCATGGCCCTTCCTTCCTAAAGTTGGTTTTGTCACAGCAACAATTAAACCAATGCAATCCCTGACACAGTAACGTTTCTCTCAGAAGAAAAGCCTCTGTGAGACCTAAGTACACGCAGGCCTCTGCTCTCCCTGTGTGGGGCTCGGAGACAGACACTCCAGGGTGGTATGTGGGATGCCCTGGCTTGTTCACCTTTACAGCTTGGGAAGGAGCAATTGTTCCTGCTCAGAATTCGCCTTCTCTTCCATAGCCTAGCCCTCAATTCCCCAAGAGCCCAAGACAAATTCCACCTGCTAACTAACATGCTCATCTAGTCTCAGCAGGAGAGAAGAAAGCTGCATGTCCCCTCTGGTCATTCCTGTAATTAAAGCTGGGGACATTTGTTAGTTCCTGTGCAGGTGGGGAGATGGCAAGGAAATAAGAAGGCAGTGAGTTAATCACATGCAGCCTGAGCCAGGGTGCTCCTGACCTCTACAGTCTTGTCTGTCAAGGGCAGGGGTGACATGGAGAGTGGGGCTAGTTCCACTCACAGAATAAACTGTGGATGCTCACAAGTGTGCAGAAGTTAACGGATGCTGTGTGGCTTGCCCTACTAAGAGAATATGCCGTGTATCTTCTTACATGTTAGATCTGTTCTTGATTAAAGTGGCCTTTAGCTACTTAGACCTGTTGCTTTGCTCTGTCAACCCTCAGAAAGCAGGCTTGTGAGACGATGGAGACCGGCCCTGCTGTCACTGGGATTACCCAATGAAGGAGGGCATGGGTGACCCATCAGGTCCATGCTCACAGGCTGCTCATCTGTATCCTGAAACACTGAAAGGAAGCAGTCAAACAGAGCGTCTCAGCATGGCCAATGTGACTGCCCCGCACACGCATCCACCCCAAGAAACCCGGAATCATCCACTTAGAGTCTTCTGAATATCTACTAGAGTAGTTGTGGTAATGGCTTTAGCTACTCCAGCCTCTGGCAACCTGTGCCATGACAGGCATCCGGAGCCACATGACTGCTCCCAGGGGTGGGGGGATGTCTACTTGTCAGCCTGGCCACAAGAACAGACTGTCTTCTCTGTAACAGGTCCAGAAGCCTAGCTGCACATTGGTAAGCGCAGTCTAAGTCATGTGATCACTCTTGCCCTATCGCTGTGCCTAGATGTTAGTTCTGTTTGGCTTTGCTTAGGTTAAGTGTCTATTTGCAGAAATTTAGAAGTCAGATTCTCATAATCATATGTATTTTCCGAAAGACATTTTATTTAAAATGAAATGGGGGAGGGGCAAAAGTCAGAAAGAAGGTGGTGATTACACAGCCCAGGCCATACAACTTCCAGAGATGGACGGCCCAGCTGTTTTCTAGCCATCTGGACTTGGATAAAGACACCACACTTCCAAGTTCCTGCATTAGAGACTGGACTCTGCTTTCTCCCCACATGCTTATATCCTCTTAGATATACCTCTTGATGCTGCTGCATACTGCAGTCCCAGCCACCCAGACCAGGCAGTTGGCAATGGCCATTGGCTTCTGCTAGTCCTCACTTGTGTCTGCCAGCCTTAGCCTTACTGCTACCTCCTTGGTTGTTGAGTCATAGCATCTCTTCCTAGAGGAAGTAGACTCTTAACTGTCATTCTTTCCTGTTAGCCTTGCCTTTCTCAAAACCAAGTAGGTCTTTCCATGGCTAACACAGCACCAAGTGACCCACCTGCTTAAATCATGCGTGACTGCCCAGTACCTTCAGGATATGTTTTACCTTATTTGTTGTGGACGGGTGTGATGTGTATAGGTGTATCCATTCAAGTGTGTGGACACACGAATCTGTGCATGCATATCATGTGGAGGCCAGAGGTTTGGTATTCAGTAACTTTCTTGATTACCTGCCACCTTATGTATCAGGGCAGTGTCTCTCTGTTGAACTTGGAGCTTGTCAGGTCCCTCACTTAAACCTAGAGATGGCTGATTAAGCTTAGCTAGCTAGCCAGCTTGCCTCAGGAATCCTCGGCCTCCTCTCCTGAGTAATGAGATTGCAGGGAGGCCACTACACCCACCCAACATTTACATGGGCGCTGGAGATCTGAACTCTGTCCTTATACTTAAGTGGCAATCCCTTTACCTGCTGAGTCATCTTCCATATCACCAAGACTTTAAACGTGGCCTACTGTGGGGAAATACTTGCCTAGCACATAGGATGTGCTGGTACCATACAAACAAGCAGAGCAAACAAACAGAGTAACCTTCCTGGGGCTGCAGAGCTCTCCCTTTTGTGCACAGGCCCTCGTCTGGCTCGGGAATCATTTCTCTGGCTTTCACAGCTCACCTGTGCCGCTCTGACAGAACTGTGATGTTTGCATGCATTCATGACTCTCTCCCCAGGCTGGAGTTCCGTAACAGAAAGGATTTTTTAGTTTAACATTCAACCCCCCATTCCAAGCCCTTACAGTGTGCTCCCCTGGTGGATTCAGAAAGCTCTGAATGCTCCTATGACACTTTCTTGTAACTGGAATGCAGGTTTGTGCTACAGTTTCATCAACTGTGTAAGGCTTCAAATGGACACATCCAGCGCTTACTTACATTGTTGCTGCCTTTATATAGATGCCAGCACTGTCTGCACCAAGATGCTATTATAATGAATGAATGAATGAATGAATAAATAAATAAAAATAATAAAAGCTATTCTGCTTAAACTAAAGGGACATAGTTGTCTGCAGACAAGTATCTTTGTGACTATAGATCATGTCGAATACATTCGTAACTTCAGTGTCCAGGACAGTGATAACTCAGAATTGCTTCCACATGCTTGCTTGCTGAGTAAATGGACACATACCCTTCTCTTTCTGCTCTCAGGTTATTCACTATATGCCAAGAGAGTCACCAAGGATAATAAATGGTTCAAAGCAACCGCGGCAACAATTGTCTGCCATGTAAGTGCCAAGGTCAGAGCACCAAGACGTCCTTGGGGTGAGAACTTTTGTGACAGCCTTTGATTGTAGATACCATGGGACTGAAGTGTAGATGGATGGTAGAGCACTTCTCATGCGTATAGGGCCCTGAGTTCAATCCCTAGCCCTGCAGAAAGAGCAAAGAAAAAAAGAAAATGGTTTACATAAGACATAAACACATCAGCCAGCCACATTTGAAGAACATGTGTTTATCTCACAAGATATTCCAGGCAGGTTGAACCATGAAAATGAGAACCAGGTGTGGTGGTGCACACCTGTAAGCCAGCACTGGGGAGGCAGAGGCAGGCAGATCTTGTGAGTTCAAGGCCAGCCTGGCCTATATAGCAAGTTCCAGAACATCTAGGGCTACACAGGAGAATGGAGAGTTTAAGGGCAGCCTGAGACCTTCTCTCAAAAACAACGAACAATAACTCCAGAAAGTTGAAAGCAGAAGTCAGCGTTTGCAAAGCATCAGATATGGAGAAAGTCAACATTCTGCAGCACTGCCTGGATGTCTGATGTCAAACCAACTCCCTTACTCACTTTATCATCTTTAATTCTCATGCTATTATTCTTACTTTACAGGTCAAGTAAGTTTTCAAGGTTGTAGGTAGCAGAATTCATCCAAATTGAACTCTCACTGAGCAACAAGCAAAGCAGACTATATCTTCGTATTTATTTTTAAAATGGGTGTTGGACATTAATATGATGAGATTTCAGCCAAAGAATTGGGTAAAGGGATGCTAACTGGAGAAGTGTCTTAAGAACCTGGAAGAAGGGCTGCAGATGTATATCTTAGGGACAGTGTTTGCCTAGAGACTCTGGATTTGAGCCCCAGCACAGCAGCTCAAACAACCAATCATTCAACCAGTCAATCGTCAATAAATCTAGCTGTTGAATGCCTCCAGTAGTGGGAATAGGGTGCGCTGACTAGTACTGGGAACTGTTTCACAAGCACCAGCGCCAAACTTGTCACCAAGCACCTGTTGAGGGTTAAGGGTGTAGCCAAGACAGGCATTTGGGCAACTGGAGAGAATGCTGGTACCATTAGCAAAAAATAGCAAAGCAGATGAAGAAGCTGGGGGAGGGTTAATGGTGTGGGGTTTCGATGCCTCTAAGATTTCATCCCTTCAGAACAATAGCTAGAAGTCACCAAGCTATGCATGTGCCAAAAGCTGAGGTCCCCGTGACCCTGGAGCCCCACAGGCCTGGTGCCCCTGGAGTCTTGGCAACTGTTCAAACATGACTGGAATCTGGCTCAGCCCTGCTGCATATTTGAAATGACTGCCCTGACAAGGAGCTGTGGAGAGGAAACGCTGTCGCAGGGAAGGCAAACATCCGCACTGTTCAATAATTCAGTGCAGAGCCTGCCCTGCTGCAGAGCTAGAGAGTCCCAAAGAGTGCTTTAAAAAAAAAAATCAAACCAAATTTCCGTGTTAAGTCATGCCGGGGCAAGCTGGAGAGTTGCCAAAAGAGAAGATTCTAGGTCCTGAGAGATACAGGTTGTTACAGAATCAGTCTGCTCTGGCACGATACCCATCTGCATGTCAGTTGCCTCAGCTTAACTCAGTCTAGGGTCCCCTGAAATCCTGTGAGCAAATAAAGCCACGTAGTGGGAGCTGCTGCTGGGTCCAGATGAGCTTGTGGCTGGGGGTCCAGCCTCATGTCTCTCTGCCTTATGCTGCTTTAAACCAATTCTGACAGAGATGAAACACCCCAATGACAGGTGGGCCTGTCAGAGGGGAGCAGCTAAAAGGATATTGCTAGGACTCGGCTGCCCTTCCTAGGGGGCTGGCTTTCTCAGTAGTTTCTTTCCAGCCAGCCTGGAGGACAGGCTCTCTGGTGCCCACTGTTGTCTTACCCCTTACTCAGCCTTGGTTTTTGCCTTTTTGGAGCCCAGAATCTGCTTAGATTTGAAGTGAATTAGTAAGCAGAGGCCCTTATTTCTGTCAGACGTAGTGAGGAAGGGTCCTGATACTCTTAGAGTGGTCGGTTGCCTGGCGAGGGATTGATTTGAGCAGCTGTGGAGATGGTCACTGGACAGGGCTGCTTCCAGCAGGAATCTGCACAGTGTGCTACTAATGTCCTGTTTTGCCAAGAGCCAAAGAATTCCACAGTCATCCCTTCCATAATCCACCAGAGAGCAGACACTGGGAGTGACAAAAAGTCCTGCTGGCGAGCTTCTGCGTGGGCTTCTGCGAGGGCTGCTTCGGCCCTCACTTGCTCCTTCCATGGACGTTTTTGCCCCAGGTACTCCCAGCCTAGCCGTGGAAACCGAAAAACTGTGGTGTGCTGGATTGTGAGCTCTGTTCAGAGCCTTTTGCAGTCCCCCCCCCCAATTCCTGTCTTCATGTAGTTCAAAATAAAAATGATGCTGACCCTTAAGGCATGAAACAACACAAGTGTAGACATTAAATTGATTTCACTTGAGATATTTAGATTGCAAAATTTGGATGGAGCACTTACTGAAACTGAAGTTGGATTTTTTCTTTTTTTTCAGCATTGTGGGAAGTGATTGGCTGGGCCTCCAAATCAATATTTAGGTAGCAGTTGGGTAGTTCAGCCTCAACTCCAAAGCCTTTGTGCCCATGGCTGTATCCTGCTCTGTCGAACCAGCATTCTGGTACCCAAGGCTCAGGATTAGAGCTGCTGCAGACTGACAGTCCTGCCCAGCCCTTTTGGATCTCAACGTTCTGTTTTAAAGGAAGGATTGTAACTTATCGGAGCTTGTGACATATGTGGCTCCTGCTTCCCTGGCTCCGAGTCTGGTGGGACTTTCTGGACTCTCCTGAGCACTCCATTCCACGAGTGCTACAGTTTTGCCTTAGACTTGTTGTTTAGATATCTAATCTTTCCCAAGCGTGGCTGACTCCAAGTTCCAACCTTGTCAAATGAACCTCCAGTACTATTATTATAATTGGGTGTATACTAACCCACTGTTGGGGATGTTTTTGTGTACTGTGTATTCATATGCCAGTTTCTGTATCCAGAGATCTGGTTGCAGTTCGGACTTTGGTATGACTATTTTGAAAAGCACTATACTCCATCACTTCTGCCTCTCAAGAATGAGATGCTGTTTCTTCCTTGCCTTTTCTCAGACTTTCACTCTGAAGAATGCCTGCAGACCCACAAGGAGGACGACACGGTGAGAATTAACCTGACAGTGGCCAGCACTAGCCAGCCGGGAGCATGAGCTCTCTTGGAGTGGTAGAGCCTACCTCCAGTAAGCCTTCAGATGCTGGTAGCCTGGTACTCTTGAGACACCTTGAGCCTGCTGGCCCTGTGAAAATGCTTCCCGACGTCAACGTCACAAGGTCATGCTTATTGCTTTAAGCTGCTAAATGTTGAGGCAATTTCTTACTCAGCCACAGAGAACTGATGCATATCCCAAAGATGGTTCTAGGAGAGGGATAGATGTGATCTCTAGTTTTGATGGTTGACGGTTGGCTTGAGAGACACCTAGGAGACTAGTAAGGTATACTTCTGTGTGTGTCTGCAGAGACATTTCCAGAGATGGTGAGGTCTTGAAAGCTCTAACCACCAGATCGTTGGTAGATTCCAAATTCCATGAGCCAAGGCAACGGGGAGGTGGGACTGTGGCAGCTGGAGCCCGAGTTGGAGGCTGGATGGGAAGGGGTCACTGGGCTGTGCCCTTGAAGGGTTCGAGGTGGGACTGTGGCAGCTGGAGCCCGAGTTGGAGGCTGAATGGGAGGGGTCACTGGGGGGTTCTTTTGCCCTTCCCTCTTGCTCTTCTCTCTCTTGGTTGCCACGAGGTTAGTAACTGGTCCTGCGTGATGTTCTGACTTACCGAAGCCCGGCAACAACAGCCTCCAGCCATTTGAAGACCAGAATTTCTGCAGCCTCGAACCATAGCAAACACTTCCTCCCTGAAGTTGTTTTCTTATGATCACTTTTAGGGGGCACCGACTGACTAAGGAAGCGTCCCACTTCTGTACAAAGAGCTTCTGTATCACTTAGCTGCCCCTTTCCCCCCAGGATGCCACACCCTACTGACGTGTGTGTTCTCTGCCCTCAAGATAAGCTTGTGGCCCCGAGAGCAGGGCCTGTGTCTTACTCATCCTCCATTAGCCAAATTATCAGAATCTCCATCTTTTTTCTTTCTTTTTTTGGTTTGGTTTTTCGAAACAGGGTTTCTCTGTGTTGTGATGAGCAGGAACAGCCAGTTCTAGGGCCTTTCTCCTCTCAGCTTCTTCCTTGGGCCATGGGACACACTTAGCTGTGTCTGTACTTTGCAGGATGCAGATAATCCTGCCAGAGTCTACTGTGCTGCTGGGACTTTTCAGTAATTTCCTCTTCCCTAGAGAGGGGAGCACAGTGGCTCCATCCTGTGACCCTTGGAGCCCAATTCTCTCTCTCGCCTTCACACTTAGATCCTTGTCTCCAGCTGGCAAATAGATGACTAAGGAGCTGGCTGAAGTGTTCAAGTCCTTCCTGGTGTGTGTGTGTGTGTGTGTGTGTGTGTGTGTATGATATATGTGTATATGTTTGCTGTGTGTGCTATGTATGATGTATATGGCATGTGTGTGTGGTATGTATGATAGGTTGGTAGTAGGTGTGTATGTGTGATATGTATGATACATATATATGTGTGGTGGTGTATATATGTATGGTTTTTAAACTTTTAAGGAAAATTACAAAATATTTTAACATGCAAAAAAATAACACGACGCCTTTGTATCTGCTTCTAAGAATAAACAGATGTTAACATTGTACCATATTTGTGTTAGATCTCTCTATTTAAAAATAAAATTAATTACTACAGATAGTGCCAAATACCTCCACTCTCTTCCACTCCCTGAAGTGAGAGCAGACAGGAGCTGATATGCCCTGAAGAGCCTCCCTCCGCAGTTACTAGTTCATGCCTTTTCAAGACCACATCCATTGCTGAATCCATATAAAACTTTTACATATGGCATCCTCCTGTCCACAGTAACTTCCCACTTCATTCTACTCTGCATTTTATTTTCCTCCTTTATAAGGTAGCAGTGTCCACACAAGACCCAGTGGTGATCCATAGCAGATCTGTCACTCTGAAAAGTCACCGCTAGGACCTTGATTTTTTTGATACTCAAACACTATGCTGTGGCGAATAGGAAGCCATGTCTGACTTCTGAATCTCAGAAGCAATCTGTGTCTGTCTGTCTTGTGCTGCTATTCTTTGCCTGAAGCAACAAATGCCTGTGGTGACAGGGGTGGTGGTGGTTGGGGGCAGCTGAGAATTTCCCAAGCAAGAGTCTCAATTCATTCACCTACACTAACATCATCATCGTGGCTAAAGATGGGAGAGACTGGAAAACTAGCAAACAAATCAACGAATGAAAGACTCGGAACACCGTCTGAGAGGGAGGTGA
Source organism: Mus minutoides (assembly GCA_902729485.2). NCBI lineage: Eukaryota > Metazoa > Chordata > Mammalia > Rodentia > Muridae > Mus > Mus minutoides. The sequence continues at coordinate 687,725 of LR750265.1, forward strand.
GGAGGGAGCCAGTCTCTGTTCTCTCTGTGCACCACAGATCGCCGAAGGCTTCCGAGCTGTGTCACTGGTCTTCCCTGTTCTTCCCGTTCACTCTCCAGTTTCTGGGGAAGAGACTGATGTCACCATGGAGACAGGCGTCAAGCATCCCCACCTCCATCTTGCTCAATGCAGCCATGGAAGCCCTAGGACTGAGGTCTTAGGAAGCCTGAGGACTAGCTTCTTCTAGGTCCGGCCCTGCTCCTGCCGACGACCATTTACCCAACAAGCCAGCAGCCCATTGTCTCCTCTCCACAAGAATAAACTTGGACTCCTAAGATTTAAAGTACCAACGAGGCCTCTTAAACTATGAACCACAAGGTTTAACCTCACAAGAGAGATAATGCTATCTCCACTTTCTCAGGGATCTTTGTCAGCAGCTATGGCTCCCAGGGGTGGTACATGCTTTCAAGGAGAGAGAGAGAGAGAGAGAGAGAGAGAGAGAGAGAGAGAGAGAGAGAGAGATCATGATTGATTAGTGATTTTATGAAGCATAGATAGAAAGCCCGAGAGGAAATACAGCACTGTATTTTACCACCCTGACCTGAGCCTTTCCTGCCGCATTATTGCTTCTTTAGTATGCTCAGTGAGCAAGCCCTGTGTAGCGCATGTTGTCCCTGCCTCCTTCCCACAGGAAGCCCAGTTTCTTCAAGTCTTACAGCTAGTTGACAGTGCAAGACATCCTAGCTGCCGCCACCATGAAGGCATTCTTCCCATTGGTGGGCTGAGACAGTGGATGGTGGCTGTGTTGTCTTAGAACTTGCAGATTCTCAGTGCTGCAGGCCATCAATACAGATGTCTAAACTGGCCCTCACCTTTTGAAAGTCTTGGCAGCAAGTCCAAGGTCGCTTTCACCCTTAGCATCCTGCCTGAGGTGCACGCTGCTGTAAGTGATGAGTCACCTGGGCTCCATCATCTCTTTGTTTTTCTGATGGAAGCAGACAGGCAGCCTGGCCTTGTGGATTTTAACTTGCAACAGGAAGACTGTATCCACTCTCATGTTGCCTGTAATGGTCCTGCTGGGGTGTGCTGTTCAGTAAGGGCTTGTGCACATCTCTCTCCTCGCTAAGTCGTGATGAAAAAGCAAGGCAAAATCTATGGGACTTTAGAAAAGAATTTGCTAAAACACAAAAAGAATTCCTTCCCTGCTAAGAGTGGAGGTGAGGGGATGGCAGGTGCCCGGTAGAAACAAAACCTCTGCAGAAAGAGGTGCCTGCACCCTCTGTGGTTCCCAGAGGCCCCCAGGGAAGAGGACATGGGGAAAGCAGCCAAGAGATAGCTACTGAAGACCAGCCTTGGATGATTCCCAGCCCCCACGCCCAGCCCTTGCTGCAGATCAAAGCATACTTGATGGGTTCAGATTACATAAATATTGAATAAGGATGCTGGGAAGACCAGAATCCTTAAAGGAGTTCGGGAGGAGGTGATACAGAAGATAATAGCAGAAAATGCTGACTGTCAGGTAAAGGCTGACAGGAAAGCTGATGACCACACAGTAACGATGGATCCTAATGATGGAGGCAGAGCCTCCTGGCCTGTGACTTGCACTTGACAGACTGGGCCAGGACAATTGGCAGGAAGAAAGCATTCATTTCTTAGTTTGGTTTCCAGAAGTCTCCTCCTAGACCAGGCTGGCCTTGAACTCAGAAATCCGCCTGTCGCTGCCTCCCAAGTGCTGGGATTAAAGGCGTGAGCCACCACGCCCGGCAGTCTCCTCCTTTATCTGGAAGCTCTGCCCAATGAGTGCATTCATCCAGACTAACTCCCTCCCCCTCAACACACACTCTCACACATCTCACATATACATACACTTGTACATACACACTCACACACATGAGCGCATACACTTTCACACAAGCACATGAGTGCACACACACACACACACACACACACACACACACACACACACACACACTGACCTCACAGTGTCTTTTATTCAGCCATGTTCTCACCTGAACCTTTAGTCAGCTGAGCCTCTGGACTGTCCGGCACCACTCCTGCAGCTCCCCCTCAATTGCTCCCTTCCTTTAGGCCCTTACTTGGGAAAGGCCTCCTGGTTTCAGAGTCTCCTCTTCTCAGCTTGCCCTTTCAAATGAGGAAGTGCCACGTGGCCTTGAGAAAGTGAGGGGGGAACTTACCAGGAGGACAAAGGGAAGCCTTATTCCAGGAAGAGGAAGCAGTTAGTACAAAGGCTCTAAGAAAGCAAATTAAAAGAGACTGCCAGAAACGTTGAGGTGGGGTGAACTTTCCTTGAAAATAATTTTATGTTTAGTCATTAAAATGGTCAAAAGAGTTACTTATTAGCTCAATGTATGTTTGTATTAATTGTTTCTCTGATCATAGACAAAGAAGTAATCTTAAAATCGATAAGAAAGTTGGAGAAAAATTGAATTAAGTAAGAAATTGATTTTTTTAAAATAGCCAATAAACCCATAGGGGGAGAAATGAGAAACAAAAAACAAGCAAACAAACAAGATCAGTTCACAGGAAAAAAATGACAGCTGACTCAGATACATACAAGACATTTGACCTCAGCTCAATACACAAAATGCCAGTTAATTCTCTATTGAGCTGTCATTGTGACCTACTTCACTGACAGAGGACAAAGACTTCCGTAGCATCGTCTCTTGGCGCTTTCAGACACTGATGGTAGGACTCCAAATTAGCATAGATCCAGTGGAGAGCAGTTTGGCAGCATCTAATCAAATTGTAAAGGCTTCGGCCAACAATCCCCCTCTCTTAGATTTTACTGAAGAGGTGTACTCTGTATGTGTGAGGTGATGTGTGTTGGGAGTGTTGGTCACAGCCTTCATGTAACAGTAGGTTTAGGCAGTGGCTCCGCATCCATCCAGAGAGCATCATTAAACAGCTTTCAGCCTGACTGTACAGCAGAGGCATGCTCTCTGTATGAACAGAGCTCTAACATAGGTATGAGGACTAACAACATGAAGAACGGGCTCTGTAGTAGTACACTGTGTGCAAAGTAGAGTTAGAAAAAGGAAAATATGTACTCATATTTTCTTGTAAAGGTGTAAAGGAAGTTGGGCTGGGTCCAAAAGAATTTAAGTGTTTGTCCCTGTGAACAAGTATGGGAGTCAAGAGAACCACGCAAACAGGTAACAAGGGTCTCTACTCAGACCTTGTCCCTTATCCTGTGAATATGTGGACCCTATTCTAAGCAGCATGTGTGCTCTTGTGCACACACACACACACACACACACACACACACACACACACACTATTGTGTATAAACAAACAAACAAACAAACAAATTCCTTTTTTTGTAGTCTTTTTCAGAAAAGCTTTTTATAGCCTGGCTGCCCAGCACCTTCTTTTATAACTCACAAATTGTCCTCAGAAATTCTTAAGTATAAAAATAAACAAACAAAACCAAAAAATACCCCAAAACAACCCATAAATGTCTTTGGAGGCAGCTCTGACTTTTAGTTGTTATGACCCCCGCCCCCCATCACCCTCTCCTCCCCCTCCTCCTTGCCCCTCCTCTGGAAGCAAGGACTAGGTTCTTCCTAGTGGTTCTTTCCCAGTCAAGTTGTCATTTTTAGGTGGCGTCTCTGGAGTAAAGTCTGAGCCTGCCCTCTATTCTGGTGTCTTTCTTTGTTCTTTGGCCATTCCTCTCCTGAAGTCTGTAAGAACTGGTCACTCTGTGCTTTGTAGTCATTTGTCCAGACCCCATACTGTGTGCATGTCAGTTGTGCCTACCCAATCTGGGCACCTTGAAAAAACAAAACAAAACAAAAAAACTTTCCCAGCCGGGTGGTGGTGGCGCACACCTTTAATCCCAGCACTTGGGAGACAGAGGCAGGCAGGTGGATTTCTGAGTTCGAGGCCAGCCTGGTCTATAAAGTGAGTTCTAGGACAGCCATGGCTACACAGAGAAACTCTGTCTCAAAAACAAAACAAAACAAAACAAAACAACTTTCCAACAACTTCATGAAAATCCTTCAAACAAGGAACTGGAGAGCAAGGTGGCTGGTTGCTCAGTTACTCAGAGGCGTGGCAGGAAGCAGTGTATGGAGATTCCTGGAGGTGAGGGCAACGTCCAACTCCACAAGTAACAGTGGTCCTACCAGGTGTGTTAAGCAACTGCTCTCTATAGATTTTGTTTTATTTATTATTATTGTGTGTGCATGTGGTGTGTGTATGTGCATGTGTGTGTGTGTAGATTGTGTGTGTGCATATGTGTGTACATATGTGTGTAGATCAGAAGACAACTTCCAAAAATCATTTCTCTCCTTCCACTGTGGGTTCTGGAGATTGAACTGAAGTCAGCAGGCTTCGTGGCAAGTGCTTTGATGTCATCCCAATGGCCCCAACTTCTCTCTTTAAAAGGCACCATTAAGTTGGTCTGGTGGCCCAGGCCTGAAATTCTACCTTTTTGGAAGGACGAGGCAGGAGGATTGCAAGGTTCCAGGTCAGCCTGGGCAGCTTCATGGCATCTTGCCTTTAAAAAAAAAATGTCAAAAGAGGGGTGGTGTTGGTGTGGAGACAGAACTCAACAGTACAGGTGCTTGCCTGGTCCTCAAGATACTGACTGAATACTTAGTATCCTGAAGTTCTTCTAGGGGGGGGGAGGTCCTTATGTCCCAGAGAGAGAGAGAAGGAAGGTGAAAGAAAGCTTAGGAGGGAGGGAGGGAGGGAGGGAGAGAGAGAGAGAGAGAGAGAGAGTAGAAGATGGAGGTCAATACTGAATATCTTGGGTCAGCTAGATGTCTCAATGGGTAAAGATGTCTGCCAGCAAACTTGAAGGCCAAGTTCAAACCCTAGGACCCACATGGTGGCAGGAGAGAACCAAGTTTTTCAAACTGTTCTTTGATCTCTAGGTGTGTGGCCCTCAACGCCCCCATGTATGCACTCACACCACCCAAGTGTGTGCACTCACATATACATTTTTAAAATATTGAGCATTTTCTGTCATTCTTTACCTTATTTTTAAAGATAAGATCTGTCACTGAACCTGGAGTTCACTGGTTGGCTAGACTGACTGACTGGAGTCAGTCAAAGAGTAGGAAGGATTCCCTCCCTCCCTCCCTCCTTCCCTCCCTCCCTCCCTCTCTCTCCCTACCTACCCCCTTCTCCCCCAACCCTCAAAGTTTCTGTATGTAGCCCTGGCTGTCCTGGCATTTGACATGCAGACCAAGCTGGCCTGGAACTCCTTGAGATCTGTCAGTCTCTGCCTCCCGAGTGCTGGGGTTAAAGATGTGTGCCATACACCCTCACCCAAGGGATTCTTTTGTTTTGACCTTCCAGCTGCAGGAAAGCATTGTACACAAGACCAGGACACCCAGCTTTTTGCATGGTATCGGGGTCTGAACTGATGCCCCCTATGCTTGCTCAGCAAGGTCTTTTCTGACTGAGCCACCTTGCCGGCATCCCCTTCAGTCTCCATGCCTTGTGGATGACACCTGTCACTCCTTTGTCAAGCAGATGCTGCACGGAAGATGAGAGCTTACGCCTCACACATGACTCACTGCAAGCTAAGCCCTGCCCGTTTGTGTCTCATACTTCATCCTCAGGATTACAGCTCTGTCTTTGATGACACAGTTGTGGTCCCAGTCAGTGACAATGCCTAGAGCATAGGGGCCGCCTGTTCATCATCTTTATCCTCTTGTCTGGCCTTGGCATTCTGAGTAGATGGCTGAACACTTAGTCAGGTGTTAGTCTAGCACTATGTGCTTAGATCATTACCATCCCTCAAAACGTTCTGGGAGGATGTTCTGGGAGATTCTAGAGTTTAAAGTCAAAGCCACCCAGTACTTCCGCCGTGTGGCTCCTGAGCACTTGAGAAAGAAAATGTAGCTTGTACAACTGGGCTACCAGATTTCTCTTTATCAGGTTTGCTAAATGGTCAATTCTGACTAGTGGTTGCCATGGTGATACAGATTTAGATTATTTACTGTCTTAGTTCTATTATTGTAACAAAATACCAATGGGGTGGAGCAGGGGTTGAGGTGGGGGAAGCAACTTGCAAAGGAAAGGGTTTATTTCAGCTTACAAGTCTCAGGGCACACTCGATCAGTGTGGGACATCAGGGCAGGAACTCAAGGCAGGAACCTGGAGGCAAAAACTGAGACGGGGTGCCATGGAAGAGTGCTGCTTACTGCCTTGCTCCCCAGGTCTTACCCAAACTGCTTTCTTGTAGCACTCAGAACCACGAGCCTAGGAGTGGAACACCACTAACAGTGTCTGGGCCTCTCACATCAATCACTCGTTAAGACACTACCCCACAGGTTTGCAGGCAGCCCATTTTCTCTAGTGATGTTCTCTCAGGACAGTTCTAGCTTGTATCAAGTTGACAAAGCCAACAGAACTTTAGCTTGTGGCTATTTATTTGTTTTTGAGAGACAAGGTTTCATGCATCATAGATGGCCTCAAATTCACTATATAAGTTGAGGATAACCTTGAACTTCTAGCTTTGATCTTAGCTAAAGGCAGAGGAGTGATGACTTTGAACTTCTGATCCTCCTGAGTACTAGGGTCAGACAGAGGAGTTCGCTGTCACACCAGGCTTCACGAAGGCTAGGCAGGTACTCGGACATGTGAGCTATCCCCTTGACCATGGATTTCTCACCTTAGTACTTGATTATCTAAACTGACAGATTTTGTTGTTGTTGTTGTTCAAGCTTCCTAAACAGATTCTCCTTTTTACGAGGCCCAGGAGCTTCCAGCAAGCTTTGGAGGTTGTGGAAAGCATTAGCACTTCCTTTGGTCGCCCAGGCATGCAGAGGCCTCAAGGGAAGAGGAGAACCCATGTTGCTTCCACATGCTTTATTTTATTTTATTTCTGAGAAAGCCCAGAGTCCCCTGGGAGTGAAAATAGACAGCCTCTTACTTCATGAGTCACCCAAGGGCCACCCCTACTGTGGACTGTTCCAAGCCCCTGCCAGCAGGCATTCACAAGAGGCAAGGCTGAGCGTGAGTCATCCCTGTTTCTCGGAACAGGTGCTCTCTGGCTAAGCTCCGAGGAGGGTGCTCCACCCAACCCACCTTCTATGACAGGAGATGGCGGCAGCCCAGTGCCAGGCAAGAGGTTTGTTCCCGCTGAGGAATGTGTGAGGTCTGTTAACCAGGGGTGACTCTGTGTACCAGACACCCAGCTGGAGACTAATTCATCAGCAGCACCCCTCCTTCCAAACAGCCAAGCTTTCTCTAGCAGCTGGATCTGCTCATGTTACCCATCATTCCCATGGGCAGAGAGTATGCACTGGGGTTTCACAGCCACCAGCAGGAAAATGCTAGAGAGGACATGCCTCTGTGTATCTGCTGCCTGCAGGGTCCAAGCTGCCTCTGTGCTCTCTTCTGCATAGTACGGACAGACCATATACATAGTGCCAGCAGTGTTTGCATTTGCCTGCAAAATGAAACCTGTTCCCCTTGGCTTTCTGAATTAGAGAATGTATACAGAGCAAACCCATGAAGCCCAGGCCACTAAGCCTGAGCTCTTAAAGCTGGCACTACCCTCTGTTCTCATCCCTCAGAACTTGCCCCAGTTCCGTGGCACAGCGTCTCCTCTGGCACCGCTCAGAAGACAGAAACACTGTGGCGGGCGTCGGGTCCCTGGTGTAGAACTCTTAAGGTTCCCGAGCAGGGCAGTGTTTNGTAGGCAGCAATATCCTTCTCGTACTTCTCCTTCAGCTTGGCAGCCTTCTTCTCATAGGGCTGCTTGTTATCCGCTGCAGTGTTGTTCCACATCTCTCCTAGTGTCTTTGCAACATCACTAATGGATAAGCCAGGATTCTCGCCTTTGATTTTGGGGGCAGTACTCAGAATAGAACAAGAAGAAGGCCGAAGGAGGCCTTGGGTGCATTGGGGTCCTTGAACTTCTTTTCAGTCTCCCCTTTAGGTGGGGAATGTAGGTTTTCATTTCTCTTTCATAACGAGCCTTGTTAGCCTTTGCCATATCTTTAAATTTTCCCTTTTCTTTAGCAGACATGGTCTTCCACCTCTCTGAGCACTTCTTGGAGAACTCTGGGAAGTTGACAGAAGCGTCCGGGTGTTTCTTCTTGTGCTCCTCCCGGCAGGTTTGCACAAAGAATGCATATGAGGACATTTTGCCTCTTGGCTTCTTAGGATCTCCTTTGCCCGTGTTTAGTTGCTTTTTCTCCCTGAGGCACAGAGTTGCCCAGAGCCCATCTGGCTCTCGCTTGACCCAGCGCTGTCTCTATGGAGCTCAATATACTGCAATGGCTGTGAGAGCTGGAGCCAGATGCAGCCCTGAGAGAAGCTCTAACAGCCTTCCAAGATCCATCTTCACCTCTCTGAGCCCCGAGAGATGCCATGTATACAAAGATCCTGAAAGCTCTCAGAGAGACCATGTCCAGGGTTAACCAGGATCAAACTCACTCACCCCATTCCCTGATGAGGGATGCCACCACCCTTAGGATTGTAAGCTTTGGTAACTTGGACATCTTTGACCTGTTGAGAGATGTCCCGAGTCCTTCGGGTGGAAGAGGGTAGACCAGGAGATGAGTGAAACTTGCATATTTTCTGAGTCAGGTGACTCTTTCCTCTGCATACGCTGGAAACACAGAGGCCAGAACAGGTCTCCTCAGAGTAGGCTCTGATGAAAGGACAGGCTGGTGTCCGTCCCAGGTTCTGGATGACAGGCCAGGCAGGGTCTGTCCCAGGTTCTTTGCAGAATGTTACTTTTCTTTTTTATTGTTTTTCTGGGGGTTATCAAGCTCTCTTGAAGAAATAGTTGCTAGCTGAAAATCTGGCTGTCAGTCACCCTCCATGTCAGGCTGGTTCTGGGATGTTAATCAGCGTGTCAAAGGGGAAGCACAGACTCACATGCACATAGTATCACATGCACATGCCAGAAAGCAGGTGTTTTCCCAGGTCAGTCAAAGGTCAGGCCGCCAACCGTTGGAGTATAATCCTTTCCACAGCACAGTCCCTACCACACTGGTCTACAATAGAGAGGGCAGAGGGCAGAGGGCAGAGGACAGAGGTCAGAGGGCAAGGGGCAAGGGGCAAGGGGCAAGGGGCAAGGGGCAAGGGGCAAGGGGCAAGGACTCCAACTCTGGAAAGTAGCACTTTCTAGGGACCAGAAGCAGGAGTAGCTGTGATTCTTTGAGTCACTCAGCTCTGGAAGGTTTCTGTGAAGGCAGGAAGCTAAGGAAGGATGAGACTAGGAACCCTTCTCGCTCTCCGGGTCTCTTCTCGCTCTCTGGGTCTCAACAGCAGACTGAATATCAACAGTAACACTCACCCTTCAGTAACTCTATGAGTGTGTTCCTGTACGGCCACTTATTGCCAGTTTGAGGTAAACAAACCAGTCTAAGTTGTTGCCTGAAAATTTTTCACTGTTTTTGCCCTGGGCCTTGATCACACTGTCACATGGGACCTGTGGGGACTTTACTAGATTTGGAAACTGCTCCTACAAAAGCCCCTGTGCTTGTCTTCTCTAGTACATCCCTGAGACTCCTCTGTGCTTGGGGATGGCCATGTTCCTCTGGCCCGATTTTGTCCTGGTTTCTGCTCAGAACCCAGAAGTCTCCATCTTCCTCTCTGAAAGACTCCTGATTCTGGCAAAAACCAACAAACAAAACACAGCATGTGTAGCTGTGGTGCCTCAGAGGCACACTCTGCAGACCAAGGGTCATCTCTTGCTAGCCTTAGACACCACCTGATGGCCCTGGTGCTGATGGTGTGCCCGGGGGCTCAGTGGTCACTTTTGAACTTTGAAACCTATATGAAACTTCTGAACTGTTTATGGCAAACATCTAACAGCTGCCTCTGCAGGGCTCCTAGAGCTTGCTGGTCAGCCAGTCTAGCTGAACAGGTAACTTGCACATTCATGGAGGTAGGACTGTCTCAAAAAATAAGGCAATGTAAATAAATTCTCATTCACTGAGATCATCTGTCAAAAAAAAAAAGGAGGGGGGAGTATAAGCAAATACTCCCAACATGGTTAACTAAACACTAATGTGATGATGTCAACCCTGCTTGCAAATTTCCTAAATATTAACAATAGGCTATTGCAACCAAACTAGACTGCAGGTCATCACTGGCTGTAGCCCAGCCCAACATGACTGAAACTGGCCCCGGACAGAGTACTGACTCTGGAGCCAGACAGGCCTGATCAGGACATTTAGCATGTTCCAGTTTCCCTTTCTATGTCTCCTACATTCAAGACCCACTTGTACATGGGGGGGGGGGGTGTCCAGGCTTCCTGCACTAAGACAAAAAGCTTCTCCTTGGATCAGTTCAGGAAGTGAAATGAGACTCTACCATGTGTGACTTTGTGAAGCATTTTCTTGTGTCTGTCTGTCCTGAGAACTAGGAGGGACTCAGGAGGCTGGTGACCTGCTCACACAAGGCCTCCAGCATGAGAAGATTGGCACTGAGATGGTCCACTAACAGAAGAGAGAGAGATGTGCTAACCCTCTGGGTACTCGACCCAACAATGCTAAGAAAGGGCTGGGAGAAATGATGAGCTCAGACTAAAGGCCTGGGCAAGGCATCGTGCATCTCACAGACAGGGGTGTACCCTCTAACAGAAGGTCAAAAACACAATAGGATTTTCATAAATCCCAATTCATATCTAGGGTCTTTTATACCCTAAGAGCTTTGCTCCAAATACAAATGTACAGAGAAAACCTTGTAAATGATAGATGAGATCTAACTATGATTACTTATAAAATGGACAGCAAGGGTCTCTTCATAGTGAAGCCTGGCCGGGACATTGTTGCTTCCTGAAAGTAGGGTATGGTTTCCTTCCATCTAGTTCACTGGACTGGTGGCCCCTGTATCCCAATTACTGATACTAGGGTAAGAGGGGGAGATGGCTAGTGGTACAGAAGGGGTGCATACAGGAGGAAGGATGCAGGATGAGGGGCATTTTCAGTAGCATCCTCTGTGCTGTTGCTGATGTGCTAGTCCCCACAGCAAAGATGAACTGGAACAAGCTCCAGTAGACACACCAGACAAAATAGCATGGCCCATCTCTCACTTATGAAGAGAGGGTGCTGGAGTTCCTGATGGGAGTATATGGGGTATGAGGGGGAGTGGGAAGGAAGAAGGAAAGAGATATACTTAACCAGTGGAGCCCTGGTTCAGGGACACCAAGTGAAACCCTTGGAAAACTGTGCTTATCATCACCTTCATCCTGATTTAGGCGCAAGTGCCCTGAGCTAGCTCCTCAGCCCTCCTATATGTCAAGAAAAGAACATACTGTCCAGGGAGGGAATGCTCAGCCAGTGTGCCCTTGTAGGTCTGTGGCCTGGGAGGAGGCACTAGCCTGCTCTCACAAGCAGCCAGAGTGTGGAGCTGGGGATGAAGGGGCAGGGAGGATGCTCTGGAGGGCCTCTTGAATTTTAGTTAGCATGGGTGTGGGACAGCTATTTTGGGGGTAAGAAGTAGATTAAAAGAGTGCTTAAGGAAGAATAGGGTACCTGGTTCATTCCAAGGAAGACAGGAAACAATGGTTTTCAAGCACACACACACACACACACACACACACACACGCAAATATATGCACGTGTGTAGGTGTTTATGAATATGTATGCACATGTTTGTGGTCATAAGAAGCAATTTGAGGAAATAATCTTATCTTTAGCAGCCTTTAGTCTAATCACGATAATTTCCTTTTTCCTAAATGGACTTGTTTGTTAGATCTAATTTGCTGGTAAATTGGGTCGGTGACTTGCCATTCTTGCTAGTTTCCTTTTAAAGATGTTGAAGAATGAAAATGTGTGACGGAGCAGTCAGGGCTTCTCCCCAACGAAATGAAAACCAGCTCAAAGAGAAGTACTTTCTTCTCCCTTTCCTCTGGGCTCCACAGTCTGTGGCTACTTCCTCTCCCTTTCTTTCCCTTCTTACCAGTTTGCCATGCTCATTCATTCATTCATGCATGCATGCATGCATTCAACTAGGCAGCTGTCTAGTCATTGCAGGCACACAAGCTAGCCATTGGTATCTATGGGAAAACAAACAACCTTCATTTTTATTTAGTTTGAATAAGAATTTTCTAAGCATTTACTCAAAGGGAATTTGTGTTTTTCTAAGCATTTACTCAATGGGAACTTGTGTTTTCCTTGCAGGGAAAATGTCTAGTTAATTTCAATATTCATAGCAGATACAGACCCTTGGGCTTGGCCAAAATGCTGTGTATGGTTTCCCCATCCAGGAAGGCTGTGGTCCCTACTACATTCTATCTGCTCAGCTTCCTGTGATGGTCCCAAGGAAGTGCAGGTCAGATGGGCTCAGATTCAGAGCTCTCCCTTCTCCCTAGCACTCACCGGGTCACTTGAGAGTAGGCTCTGCAGGAATCAAGAGAAAGTGCCACGTGGAACCTCTAGCCAGGAGGGGACACCAGCCTGCCACAATGCTCCTTGTGTCACCTGCTCCCTAGGGAGCACAAGCCCCCTGCCTACCCCGCTGACTTCATGTGGGCTTCTGGGGAACAGTTGCTGGCACCTACAGTGTGCAGGGTATTCGGATCTGCAAGGTTCGCCTCCTGCAACATCACACACCTCATCTGAAGTTGCTGTTTGCTGCAGGAAAAAACACAAAACAGAACAAAACCAAACAAATGAAAAACTCGTCTGGTCTCGCCAGAGTCCCTGTGATGAACAGGAGAATAATAGGTTCTGACTGCAATAACACTTCCAAAACTGAAGCAGTTCTCTGCATAACTGGCCCTCTTTTAGGTGCTGCCTACAAATTAAATATGAATTATAATTTCCTCGCTTCCTTCCTGGTCCAAGGCTAAACACTGAAGCTGTACAGGCCGGAGAATTGGCAATGACGCATCCGTCAAAGGCCCGCTCTGCAGGTGAGACCTGCCTCCCATGGGGAATGAGGTAATTCCTTCTTAAGCTTCTGGTATCCACGGAGAAAAGGGAAAAGCAAAACTCTCGGTGTAGGATAAAGGTACACCAGCCTCCCTCCGGGTATTTGATGTTTTTAAAGAGAATTTCTGGAAGGTTGCTGCCTTCCTGAAAGCAAACCTGTGTCAGGCTCACTTAAAAATATTCCAAGACACTGGAGCCCAAGAGAACAGGAGGCAGGAAGCGAACAGGGAGGGAGGGATGAGGAGAGGCAGGAGGTAGGAGAGTCCTGCTGGGCTCCTCAGGAGGCAGGAGGTGAGATGTCCACACACGTTTTCTCTTAAAGCCTGCTGCAGAGCAAGAAGGAATGACTGCCTTTCCCCTTTCTCCCGGTCTCTCTCTTTGAAAGATGTGTCTTTTCTCCTTTGGCTGTTTGCTGGAATGCCCTTTTCTGCTCATCTGTGACCTCTCTGTTCCACGGCACTCATTCAGTGCCCTGTGTCCTGCAAAGCCTTTTGGGTATCCCTAATTAAATGCACTAGTACATCACTTCCTGCAATTTTATAGATTTTTAATTAATAATTTAAAAAACCCATTGTGGGTATATATGACCATATTCACGACTTTATGTATGTGATACATGTGTGCACATGTGTGCACTTGCTTGTAAAGGACAGAGGTCAGTATTGGGTGTTTTGGGGTTTTTTTCTATTGCTTTCCACATTAGTTTTTGAGGCAGGGTCTCTGCCTGAAGCTGGAGTTCACCAGTTCAGCAAGGCTAGCCAGTTGGTGATTTCCAGGGCTCCACTAACCCCTTCCTCCCCAGAACCACGACTACAGATGCTGATGAGGCTGTCTCCTGAGCTTCTCAGCCATCTCTAAGGGCAGTGTTGTGATGCCCACTGCCTGATCAAGTTCCAGAACATCTTTGTCTGGGGGGAAAGGGGGGAACCTATTAAGCAGTAAGTCCACACTTCCTGGCCCTCCCCTGCAGCTGTTTTGTCTGGAAGTTTGGTTGGTTCAAGTATCTCCTAAGAGAAACTGTACAATTACTGTCTTTTTCACTGATTTACTCACCAGTTGTCCTTAGAGCCTAGAACTGCTCTGCCCTGGGGTAGAACTAACTTCTTCTCCAGGAATAATAATTTGGCTTATTTTCTAGTGACCTATATAACGTGCTGTCTTCTTTTAAAGCTATGTATATAATGTCTTCTTTATACAGTTCTAAACTTCTAGAGGACAAGGTATCAGTCTGTAGTCTGAGCCTCTATTGTCCACAGCTTTAAAAGGCTCAACAGTGAAAAAAAAAACCCAAAAACCCCAAAGCAAGAAGACAAAGAAGAAAGAGAGTGGCTGATCCCATCAGTCTCAAGCCCATCTTATTACCCAGCATCCTTGGTCAGCCTGTATCCCCTTCTGGGTGGAACTCTTGGCTTCCTTTGGGAAATATCAGGGACAATTCATATGGAAATAACACTGGGATTTAGATTTTTTTTTTGAGACAGGGTTTCTCTGTATAGCCCTGGCTGTCCTGGAACTCATTTTGTAGACTAGGCTGGCCTCGAACTCAGAAATCCGCCTGCCTCTGCCTCCCAAGTGCTGGGATTAAAGGCGTGAGCCACCACGCCCGGCGGGATTTAGATTTTTAACTTTTGGTTATGAAAGTCATTGTTTTTGAAATGTATTTTCTGACAAAGATGAAGGTAGGGGTCAGAGGGCTGTGAAAGTCTCATTATAGCTCCCCAAAGTTCACATGATAGAAATGTAGCCCTCAGTAAGGTGTTCAGAGATGGGGTGTTTAAGAGACGGGTACAGGGCTGGAGTGACGGCTCAGCAGTTAAGAGCACTGACTGCTCTTCCAGAGGTCCGGAGTTCAATTCCCAGCAACCACATAGTGGCTCACAACCATCTGTAATGAGATCCGATGCACTCTTCTGGTGTGTCTGAAGACAGGTACAGTGTGATCATATAAATAAAAATAAATAAGTCTAAAGACAGAGGAAGAGAGAGAGAGAGAGATGGGCATAGCCTGCTGCCTACACTCACGCTGTTGTCCTGAGAGAAAGGTGGTCAGCTGGTTATTGAGGAAGAGAATTCCTGGAAAAGGATGAGTCATGCAGGTGTGCTAGTACATGTCTATATTCAAGGTATTTCGGAGGCAGAGGCAGTTCACTTCTGGGCATCACAAGTTCAAGACCAGCATGGCCTAATTAGTGAGTTCCCAGCCAGCCAGGTTATATTGCAGGACTCTTTCTCAAGAAACAAACACCAACCAAGGAAAGGTGGCTGACTC